>OV049925.1:132722122-133304287 GCA_920104205.1 Eupeodes latifasciatus | reverse complement strand
ATACCGCGTTAACCTATGATTCCAACTGATATGCCTTTTTAATTCAAAAGATTACAATATCCTGTGCGTTTATCATTTGCGATGTCCATAAATAAGGCCCAAGGGCAAACACTTTACGTTTGTGGTGTCAATTTGGAGGAATCATGTTTTTTACATGACCAACTTTATGTTGCATGTTCCAGAGTCGGTACCCCCAACTATTTATTTATTCATGCTCAAAATGGAAAAACAAAAACTATTGTTTATCCAACCGTTTTAGACTAACCCATATAGACCCACCATACTAAGAGTACCCAATTCTTTTTTATTTTTTAGTTTTTACTCTTTGCTGATAAATATAATAATATAATAAATATATCATTTGGGTAATTTGGACTTTTAAATAGCTAACAATTTAAAATATTTTTTTGTTTGAATAAATGAACTTAATAATCATTTTTTTTTATTACTTTGCCTTATACGTAGCGAAGCACGTACCGGGCCGCTAGTTTTTATATAAAAAAGGTGCGTTTACGCCCCAGTGACCTATATTTGTTTTTAATAATTTTTAAGAGGTTTTAATCAAAATCTTAACTCAAAGATGATAAAAAAGTATAAAACAAAAAGGTTATTTGTTTTATCTTGAACAATGGATCGATGAACTTCAAAGACTATAAGAGATTCAGAACGTGCACACATGATCAAGAGGAAGAAAACAAAAGTTTAGTTTTAGTACATTTAGGGAATATTTAGAAAACTCTTATTTGCAGAATTGAAGAAAATTCTTAGGCATTCAATTTTGATTCAAAACGTTTCTTAAACAAAATTCTTACATTTCAAAAAAATTCACTATTCTAATATGTTTGCTTGAAAAAACTAGCCAGGTCTTTATTTTTATTCCATTTAAAACAATGGATTTACTGAATTGTTAAAAAACTTTTATTTGTTTCTTAATCGATGTTTTAGTCCTTCAAATCTCAATCAATTACTGCGTATACAGATATTTAACGTTCTCTTAAAAGAAATGAGAGTAAAAAGAAATATTTAAATCGATTTTAAACAGATTTATTTACTCGTATTTTTATTAAAAAAAAAGTGCGTATACGCCAGAGTGACCCATTTTTTTTACGGTTTTAATCAATATTTAAACTCAAAAAAAGTAAAAAACGAATAAGTTGCTGTTTTTCTTATGCACAATTCTTTGATCTTTATCCTAAACAAGGGATCGCTGAACTTCAAAGAAGATGAAAAATTCAGAACGTACATAATTAAGAGGAAAAAAGAAAAAAGTGTAGTTTCAGTACATTGAGGAAACTAGTATTTGGAGAATTCAAGAAAATTCCGAGGCATTCAATTTGGAATGAAAACCCCTTTTTAAAGTCATTTTTCTTTTCTTTAGACTAAAATAAACAAAAAGTTTACATTTGAAAAAAAAAATTACATTTCTTATTTAATAAAATGCTAATGTTTGCTTAAACAAAAACGAAAAAAAAAATCAGGTTTTTATTTTTATCATTATTTTAATTTTTAAAACGATTGATTTACTCATTTATTTAAAGATTTCTATAATATTTAATTTCTTGCGATTTTTGTACAGTACTTGAAACTTAATTTGAAATCGCTTAGATAAACTAAGAAAACTGTTTTTGCTGAACACTTTCGAACCATACAACAATGTACGTACTTGTTTTTAATAAATTTAACTTTCTTTGGAATAATGTTTACCTTTTCGCAGAAAAAGTGAAAGAGTTCGTATCGAAAAGCTTTATGAAAATATTATTAAAAAACACATAGTATCTACACACATCTACCTGCACTTCCAACTTTTTTTGAAATAAGAATAAAAGGGTAGAAATTTATGATAAATTATTTTCTCATAAACGCATACATTCCAAAAGCTAACAAAAATATATGTATAATTTGAACCGAAGGATTTTGTTTATACACGACGCGACGGACGCACGGTGGTGGTGATTTAGCTGGCGGAACAAAGTAATAAATGAAGTTCTTGCCACATTTATTTTCAGAAATGTACCTTTCAGGCATCCATCCCATATTTACCATATTCAGCGAAGAGGAGATATGACACTACCACACCTCACCCCCTCTCCCACCTTCCCTCCACATCAAAAGCTGAATTCTCGTATTGAAAATATTTCTGCAAATAATCGCAATCGCACAGTGACATCATCATGCGCCATTAATAAATTGAGAAATATCACATCCAATACCGACAGGACACAACCCATAATACATCATTCCCAATAACAATGAGTTTTCAATTGAACAAGGAATCACTTTGGTATTCAATTAACAGAAATTCCCCAGCACCAGTGGAAGCAGCAACATTGCAATGCCATGAGTGGAGAGACCAAGTGGTGCCACCATAGTCGCCACTACACTACACAGTCCGACCAGCACTAACCAAACCAGAACAGAACCAGCATCAGGATTGAGAACTGAACACAGCAGAACACCGGTATCAACCTCGCAATACAGACCAGTACCACCTTCAGCATCAGCGTCAAAAAGGGTGAAGAGTTGTTGGAAAAGTTGGGACTGGGCCATAGCCATAACCATTGCAAGAGAAAAGAAAGCCACCATCATATAACGGTGATGTATTCGAGGTATCCACTATTAAAAATTCATCAAGCGTTCAATAAAATATCGGCTATAATTGCTGCTATCGATTGAAGGTGGTGGATTTGCGTTAAGCCAAATGCATGTGGGAGACATGAAACCCAGTACCCTAGCAGAATGGCAGAATGTGCGGGCGAGTTATTTATTCCTCATGCCACCCGATGCAGCCGCCAATGTTATGTGTTTCTTCATCTATCTCTCCGTGCACTGCAAAACTGCACTCAGTGATGCACTGAACAGTACACAGTGCACACTGCACATCACATCAAGCATCAGTATACTGACACCGAGTGCAGTGTACCTATTGGCATCTATCTACTTGTGCCCGAGCTCGAGTGGTGCACAGGTACACCTCTTCCTATACTACTTTGCCATTGCATCTCATCTCAACTCATCTCATCTCGAACGAACCGAACGTGTATACCCAGCTGGACGAGCAGGGAATCGTGTGGAATTAATTTGCGTGCTTTCTGATGTTGTACGATGCACTTCTCTGTACGTACTTTGGAGAGGACGCAAATTATCCAAGGACTTAACGTTGAAGAATCCATCGGGCTGCTGGATTGTGAAGAACTATTCAATCCGCTTTGGACAATTAAAAAAAAAGGTGTAGATGTAGGTGTGTAGTGTGTGTAGTTTTGTAGTTCGCTCACAGGTTGGTAAGTATCTTCCTCTCTTTTTTCTTCCTCTTCGACGTAGTGGCAAGAAAAGGATGCATTCGCTATTGCAAAATAGTGTGACCATATGCAAAATACTTTTGTTACAATACAAATAGAAAGCTCGAATTTGTTTTGGCCTTGGAGTTTGCCACAGACAAAATAACTTGATATGTATTTATTTATGACACCATTTAGAACAACTTGTTGTGATATTCACCAACAGGGGAAACCTAAAAATACTGGTCGTGAAACGAGACTCATCGAGACTTTTACTAGATGAGTTTCGTTCCAATCAAAATCGAAAACTGTACGTGCTTATTCAGTATCTTGTCTTCTAAAACTAGGCCTAGTATTGGTCTCGTGTTAAGTATCGTCTACGATTTCCAATTGAAAGACTTAGAATTATTTAAGATTTTGGTATTTATCAAAATTCGAGCCATCCGTTAGGAATGGGTTTCAAATATCATATTTATGAATACAGGCATTGATTCTCGAGAAGAGATCGGAAATTGTTGGACCAACATTTCATTTAGACAATATGTACTGACTCAAATAAAAAGAGCTAAGTTTGAAGTGTTAATATATCTTGAACCATATGGGATGCGACCCACACTGATAACAACCTATTCCGTTTGTTGATTTGTCTTGCTTAAAAGTTTGTAGGTTTTCGTGTTTTATTAAAAAAGTTGTTAGTTGAATTATTCTTAAAAATTTTAAAATTACCAAAAATATTTTGCATTTTTGTTAACTAGATTTTTAGTCGAAACCTAATTTTTACCAATTTTAGTAACATTTCTTAAAAATTTGTATTTCTTATATAAACAAATAGAAATTGGATGATTGAAATTAATTTGAAGTCAATATCTTCTATTGTTTTTGATTTTTTGTAGATTTTATTTTTTTATTAAAAAACGGACTGTTTAATTTTTATAAAAAAATTACTTAAGTTGGAAGCCAAAATTTGTAATTTTTGAAAAGAATTTTGAGTCGAAAGTACATTTTTACCAAGTTTTAGTATTGTTTTCTTAGGTTTTTATTTTTTGAAGGAAAACTGTCAATTCGATTTTTCTCAAAATTTTACCAGATGTTAGAAACGTTATTCTTCGTTGCATAAAATTGTTCTGGAAATAAAATCATTTTTCGTTCGTAAAATTTTCGAGGTGACAAATATTTTTTTTTCAGTTTCTTTGATTTATAAAAAAAACCGTTAATTGGAATTTTTTCAAAAAATATATTTGTTTGGTAGTACGTTACACTATATAATATAAAATTTAATTTAAGTCCCTAGCGTTATTGGTTCGTGAGATATTTTGGTTTAACCAAAAATTTTCACCTTTTTTGAAATTGGTATGGTTAAAACCACCCACACAATTTTTTTGAGAGTCCTTTCTGCATCCTTCTGTATTATTATCAGTAAAACAAAATTTATTTGAAGTCGATATCTCTACTGTTTCTTGAGCTATGGACTACGAAAAAAACTTCACGAACGTACGGAAGTACGGACGTACGAACGTACGTACACACGCACGCACATGCATCTCTCTAAAATTCTTTTATTTCGACTCTAGGGACCTTGAAACGTCGAGAAATTTCAAAATATTCAATTCGACAAATCGGACCCATTACAATAACTTCCTTTGTTAAGTTAAAAAAGGGTGTATAAAATGATCAACAAGTTTGAATGTTCCAATTGACAGCTGTCAGATAAAAGCTTACAAAATGTAAAAAATTGTCTTTCATTGTTTTAAGTTAAAAAAAAAATCTTAGCTTGGCCGCTCAGATGGAAAAGTATGATATTTTTTAACTCTAACTTAACGTCTTTTGAATTAGGGCGATGGTTTTGAGTTTTGAGTCTTAAGTTCACTGTTGATGTGACACTTATAATGACCAGGGTTTCTTTACCTCAGAGAATGCAAAGAAATACAAGTAGAAATCGTCCACCAGTTGTCAAATTAATTGTCACTACAAACAGAATTGCCTCTTGAGATATAAAGGGTGTCCCAAAATAAACGCAAGATTTGAATTTGCCGCCATTTGTGCAGTGAAGTGTTGGCAACCCTGAAAAAAAAGCAATTTGACAGCTAACAGTATAGGGTTATTAAAAATGGAGCGCTACACGATAGAACAACGTGTCTTCATTATTAAAGAATATTTCAAAAATAGTGAAAGCTTGGCGGCTGCAGTTCGAAAATTTCATACAAAATATGGTCGGAATAGTGTTTTAACTTCGTCAACTGTGAAGAGATTAATTGAAAAATTCATGGGGACTGGATCCGTTGGAGACGCCAAACACACTGGTCGTCCAAAAACAAGCCGTTCAAATGTGAATGTCGAAGCAGTGCGTGAGAGTGTTGCTGACAATCCAGGAACCTCAATTCGACGTCGTGGACAAGAATTGCAAATTTCAAGAACCTCTCTACAGCGTATACTCACCAAAGATCTGTGTCTTCATGCTTACAAAATTCAATTAACACAACAATTGAAGCCTAATGACCAAGGACAGAGAAGAGAGTTCGTTGAATGGATTATTGAACATCAACAAATGGACCCTGATTTTTCGAGCAAAATCATCCTAAGCGATGAAGCACATTTTCATCTTGATGGCTTTGTCAATCGCCAAAATTGCCGCATTTGGGGTTCGGAGAACCCACATGTGATTGTTGAAAAACAAATGCATCCACAACGCGTGACTGTATGGTGTGGATTTTGGGCTGGAGGCATAATTGGGCCATATTTTTTTGAAAATGATGCTGGTCAAGCAGTGACTGTTACTGGTGCTCGATATCGCGACATGATTACACAGTTCTTTCTGCCAAAATTGGATGATATTGATGTGTTAAATATGTGGTTTCAACAAGACGGTGCCACATGTCATACAGCCCGTGAAACAATTCAATTACTGCATGAGACATTTCCAGGTCGTGTACTCTCTTGTTTCGGTGATCAAAATTGGCCTCCTAGATCGTGTGATTTAACACCATTAGACTTCTTTTTATGGGGTTATTTGAAATCACAAGTCTATGTCAACAAGCCCACAACCACCCGTGCATTAAAGGAGGAGATTCAACGCTGCATCAACGAAATTCAGCCACATTTATGCAGAATGGTCATGGAAAATTTCAACAAAAGAGTGCGCATGTGCATGCAAAGCCGTGGAGGCCATTTGTCCGATGTGTTATTCCATACATAACCCTATCCTATGTACTTTACGAGTCAATAAAAATATAACTATCAAAAGACTAAAAACGGCGTTTTCTATTTAATTCAAATCTTGCGTTAATTTTGGGACACCCTTTACGTTTCTTAGAAATGGTCACTCTAATTTCCATGGCATTGATGTTCTTTGAATTTATGCTTTACCTAAAACAAAATAATTACTCATCTTTAATACAAATGCAAGTTTTATTAAAAAATACATGGGCTATATTTTATATGTTTGAACCTGGAAATCGTGCGAAGAATAGGTTTCACCTCCATATATATAATTTCTTAAACATTCATTCATATATGTGTCCTTAATTAAATTTAACATGCATATTGCATGTATTATGACGTCATTTATTTTAATTAAGCTCTTCTAAGTGATACTTTTAATAATCTTTTATTTGATCTTCGTATAGATACCTATATATACATGGCCTGGCCAGTAGGGATATGAAATTGGTACATTAGTATGCCACATTGGTAGAAGCTAGCAGCTAGCTAGCAATATGTTCGAGTTTTGTTTGTATAGGGAGTCTTGTGGGTCGTGACATGCAATATTATAATTATTGGAGTGTACAAAACACGACGAGGAAAGCAATACAATTTTATAGGCATTTTAATTTGGTAGAATAATTTGTTCCTTAGAGTTAAGAGAGTTTGTATGTGTGCTGATAAGGTTCTTTAAAAGTAATTAAAGTATAAGAATCTATTAGAAATGTGTTTTTCAAAAACTTTTGCATTTAATTAAACTTTCAGGTTTCTATAGTTTTCACAGTTGTTGCCATTTAAAATTACACTTAAAGATGACATATCTTTGGAGTTAGGTAAAAAGGTCAAAAAGCATTTTAGGTTGTTGATTTGGTGTAATAGCGTGTTTTTCTTCTATTTCGTTTAATGCCAACAACTTAAGTCTTGAACAACTTCTTAATATCGTAACAATCTACAGTCTTATTTATTAGAATTCGCTATACAGCGCATAAGGATTTATGCAGACTCTTTGTAACGTTGCGAAATTTCCCATTTATAAAAAATTCTGCTATAAATTTTAGTTATACAATGCTCATATTAAAAAAAAGTACCAAAATGAAGCAATCTATTCCATTTATCTGTCTATCAAATCAGCTGTTTGTCATAACAAATAAAATATAAAAAAATAATTCCAATTATTTTTATGATATTCTCTTTCGAAAATTTATACTTTTTTTTAATTCTTCGTTTCTTAGGCTCATTGGGTTGAACCTTTTTTTATAAACTTTCCGCCTTCTTGGAGTCTGTAAAACGCGATTTAAATTCTTTAAATCATTAATAAACGCGCTAAACTGGAGAGGCATTATTGTTTTTATTTTAATTTTAAAAATGTAGAGAAATTAAAATGACATTTACGAAATAATAATAACAATAATTTCCTTATGTAGGCTCTATTCAACCTCAAAACGCGTTTAGCTTATTATGGGACTATGCAACCTTGCATAAGTTTTATAAATAGCATTTTTGCGTTTAAAGGCATTATAGAGATTACAAAACTTTATGTAGGCTCTATACATCGTTTTTAAATAAGACTGCTAGTCTTTAGACAAAAAACAGATATATTCAAATTTGCTTTAATATCAACGTTTTAAGTTAATTGATTCTACGTGAATAATTTCTGACTTAAGACCTTTCTGTGTAACGTCAAAGATATACATAACTAAATCTTTTTTTTTTGATAAATGGTTGTGACGAATTGAAGCTGGATTTATATTTATCACCATATTGCCGCAATAAATCAAAAATTTAATTATACATTTTTCAACTATAATAAGGACTGTCATGCTATAGGTCTTGGGTTCAATACCTGTCTGTTTCATTTTAAGTTTTTTTTTGTCACAGGTAGTACTTCTTGCGGGAAATTGACAAATCCTTAATCGGCTTAAATTATAGGTCCCGTCTATCCCTAAGTTGGAAGTCACTGGGCCCTATAGTTCTCAACGGACTGTTGCGCTACCTAATTTATTTATTTTTTAATAAAATAATAAAAACCTATAAGGATTAAGACCTAAAGGCTATAAATAAACATTTTATGAATAATACACAAAGAATTGAAGCTCGGATGTGAGAGAGGCATTCGGGATTTTTGCGATGATGACATGGTTATGAAACGGTTGTGGAGTATCTTTGAGAGTAGGTTGAATGCGCGGTACTTAAGAAAATTTTCAAAAGTCATGTTAAATAGGTTTTTAGAAAATCTAGATACACTGTAATATCTTTTTAGACCGTACATATAGCATACTAGGCTGTTAAAAGCGACTTTTAACTTTCTTTTGCTGACGAAATCGCAGAATACATTTCGCAACTATAAATAAATGTAAGGCCAGCGTTCTCACAAATAACATCTGCACTCTCGTAGGCGTAAAGAATTGTATTGCCCTCCTGGTTCGAAGGATGCTCTATGTCTTACAAAAAGCTGTGTTAATTTGATTGTTCCAGGTTAAAGTTCGGTTGAAAATCATACATAAATTCTTAGCGGTTTCAACATATTCAATTGAGGAGTTTAAAAAGAGCACCGTAGGAAAGCAAGAAAGATCAACAACTTTCTTTGAAATCACCAGGCTTACAGCTTTCTTAAGATTTAGTAACAGACCATTTTTCTGTGACTGTCAGTAAATACAAATGAAAATTCCAAAAAGAGGCTGGGATGCGACCCACACTGATAACTTCCCATCCCGTCTGTCGATTTGTCTTGCTTAAAAGTTTGTTTATATGAATCAATTTTTACCAAATTTGGGTACTTTTTTTTTGTAGGTTTTATTTTTTCATCAAAAAAAGGACTGTTGGATTTTTATAAAAAATTACTGAATATCGAAAACAATATTTTCTGTGAAATAAAATAAGTTTGAGTCGAAAGTAAATTTTTACAAGTTTTAGTATTGTTTTTTTTTTAGGTTCTTATTTTTTGTAAAAAAACTGTCAATTCGATTTTTCTCAAAATTTTATAGAATGTTGAAAACAATATTTCTTAAAAGATAAAATTAGTTTGAAGCCAATGTCTCAAATTTTTGAAAAGATATTTACGTCGAAAAACAATTTTTACCAACTTTTATAATTTTTTTTAGGTTTTTATATTTTGTAAAAAAAACTGTCAATTTGTCCTTTTGTTGAAAACAATATTTCTTATAAGTCAAAATTAGTTTGAAGCCATTATCTCAAATTTTTGAAAAGATATTTGAGTCAAAAATCCATTTTTATCAATTTTTTTAAATTTTTTGTAAAAAAAACTGTCAATTTGATTTTTTTTCAAAATTTTACTGAATGTTGACAACAATATTTTTTGAAAGATTAAAGTAGTTTAAAGCCAATATCTCAAAGAGGGTTGGGTACGATTGACCGCATTTTAAAATCTCGTTTTTAAAATCTCGCATCTTAAAATCTCGCATTATGAAATCTCTTATATCGAAATCTCGCAATTACAAAATCTCGCTTAACGAAAGCTCGCAACATTAAAATCTCGCAAACTAAAATCTCGCAATTTAAAATCACGCATTGAAATAAAATATTTATTAATTCGCGCGCGCGAATTAATAAATATTTTATTTCAATGCGTGATTATAAGTCTGTCTGATATTACCTTTGCATAATCTAATTGTTTACTACTTTAAATTGTAATCATTGTATTATATATAAAAAACGACTTCAACTGTCAAAAATTGATTACTTGCGAAGCATAGCTCAAAACCTCTCGCTATCTTAAAATTATTGTTTTTGTATGGAATTTTTATATTATCTTTACTTTTTGTTTGTTAACTATTGAAGTAATTTATTTTTCAATTAAATGACTTTCCTGGGAATTTATTGTGTTTTGTTTTTGTTATTTTTTGTTGTTTATTTATGAGAAAAAGATAGAAAAGTTTGTTATATGCATATTAGACTTCTATATCAATTGTTCATAGTATTCAAGATCAACTGGATTAAGGATTAAAAGGATTTAATTCGATCGAAATTTTCGACTTTTACAATGCGAGATTTTGTTATAGCGAGAAATTTATGCAGAAACGAGATTTTTTTAAAAATGCGAAATTTTGGTTTGCGGGATTTTGAAAATGCGAGATTTTCTTATGTAAGATTTTAAAAATGCGAAATTTTGTTTTGCGTGAAATTTTTAAAAATGCGAGATTTCGTTATAAGAGATTTTAGTTTGCGATCAATCGTACCGCTCCCTCTCAACGATTTGAAAAGATATTTAAGTCGAAAATCAATTTTTACCAACTTTTAAAAATTTTTTTTTGGGTTTTTATTTTTTGTAAAAAAACTGTCAATTCGATTTTTCTCAACATTTTTCAGAATATTGAAAACAATATTTCTTATAAGATAAAATAAGTTTGAAGTCTTAATCTCAAGTTTTTGAAAAGATATTTGAGTTGAAAATCAATTTTACCAACCTTGAGTAATGTTTTTTTAGGTTTTTATTTTTTATAAAAAAACCTGTCAATTCGATTTCTCTCAAAATTATGTCGAATGTTGAAAACAATATTTTTTATAAGATAAAATTAGTTTGAAGCCAATGTCTCAAGTTTTTGAAAAGATATTTGAGTCGAAAATCAATTTTTACCAACTTTTATTATTTTTTTTTAGGTTTTTATTTTTTGTAAAAAAACTGTCAATTCGATTTTTTTTCAAAATTTTACTGAATGTTGACAACAATATTTCTTATAAGTTAAAATTAGTTAAAAGCCATTACCTAAAATTTTTGAAAAAATATTTGAGTGGAAAATCAATTTTTAACAACTTTTGTTAAATTTTTTTTTCGGTTTTTATTTTTTTGTAAAAAAGTGTCAATTCAATTTTTTTCAAAATTTTACTGGATGTTAACAACAATATTTTTTGAAAGATAAAAGCAGTTCAAAGCTAATACCTTAAAATTTTGAAATGATATTTGAGTCGAAAATCAATTTTTACCAACTTTTATAAATTTTTTACCAAGTTTTATTAATTGTTTTTTTTTTTTTTGGTAAAAAAAACTGTCGATTCGATTTTTCTCAAAATGTTTTCTAATGTTGAAAACAATATTTCTTATAAGTTTAAAGTAGTAAGAAGCTATTATCTCAATTTTTTTGAAAAGATATTTGAGTCGAAAATCAATTTTTACCAACTCTTGTCAATTCTTTTTTCGGTTTT
The DNA here is from genome assembly GCA_920104205.1 of Eupeodes latifasciatus. Taxonomy (NCBI): domain Eukaryota; kingdom Metazoa; phylum Arthropoda; class Insecta; order Diptera; family Syrphidae; genus Eupeodes; species Eupeodes latifasciatus. The sequence continues at coordinate 133,292,654 of OV049925.1, read as the reverse complement.
TAATTTTTTGTAAAGAAACTGTCAATTCCATTTTTTTCAAAATTTTACTGAATGTTGACAACAATATTTTTTGAACAATAAAACTAAATAAAAGCCAATATCTCAAAATTTTGAAAAGATATTTGAGTCGAAAATCAATTTTTACCAACTTTTATTAATTTTTTACCAACTTTTATTAATTGTTTTTTTTTTTTTTGGTAAAAAAAACTGTCGATTCGATTTTTCTCAACATTTTTCAGAATGTTGAAAACAATATTTCTTATTAGATAAAATAAGTTTGTAGCCCTAATCTCAAGTTTTTGAAAAGATATTTGAGTCGAAATTCAATTTTTCCAGCTTTGAGTAATGTTTTTTTTAGTTTTTTATTTTTTATAAAAAAAACTGTCAATAAGATTTTTCTCAAAATTTTATCAGATGTAAAAAACATTATTCTTCGTTGCACAAAATTATTTTGGAGATGAAATCATAGTTACAATATATATTATAAAATTTAATTCAAGGCTTTTGCATCATTGGTTCATGAGATATTTAGGTTTAACCAAAATTTTCACCTTTTTTTGAAACTGCTATGGTAAAAAAAACTACCCACGCAATTTTCTTGAGAGCCCTTTCTGCATCTTTCTGCCTTATTATCTGTATAACAAAATTTATTTTAAGTCGATATCTTCTCTGGTTCTTGAGCTATGGACGACAAAAAACGTCGCTAACGTACAGACATTTGGACGTACAGACATACGGACGTACGGACGTACGAACGTACGTACACACGCACGCACAGACATCTTTCTAAAAATCTTTTATTTTGACTCTAGGGACCTTGAAACGTCGAGAAATGTCAAAATTTTCAATTTGACAAATCGGACCGATTACAATAACTTCCTATGGGAAGCCGTCAGCCTAATTATTTATTACAAAAATTAAATGAATTCTATCATTATAAGCACTCTTTACTTGTATACTTCTTTCAAAAAATTGTTTAACGTTTTGCAGTCGCACTCATTAGGAATTTGGATAGTCTCTTGTATAGTTAATGAATGTTTTACGAAGGAATTTAGCCTTTGCGGCTTGAATATTGGACATACACTAATGACATGAAAGCAGTTTTCCTTCGATTTCAGGTTGGAGAGCGTTCAAAATTGATTTAAGCTTTCATTATAGGGATTTCCATTTAAGCCAAAGAGCTCGCATCTTACTTTGAAGATCATAGATATTTCATTATAGCTTAGTCAATCATGAAAGTAGTTTCTGTTGTTAAAGTTACAATTGAGCTGGCTATATAAAACTCTGCTGTCAGACTCACGAGCTCTTGCAATAAATACATCTCGAGTAGAGTCCTCATTTTTTGTATGATCCGATAAAACTGTTCCTTCAAATTGTTAAAGTTGTTCAGATCAATATGGTCATGTCTCTCCACAAGATTCACCAATAGATTGTCACTTTGCATACCCCCAGCAGTCCTTGTTCCTCAACTCGTATAAGAGCATTTTTTTTTGTAATCCTTGATTCTTGATAATTGCTGCTGATTTTAAGCATGAAGTCAGCTTGTGACTTGAGTTTATTTATAAACATCTTTGATAGTCCAGTTTCCAGGTAAATTGCGTAGCTAGGTGTGTTTTGGGGTAAATTGAAGAGTTTTTTTTAAAAGAAATTCCTATGGAACTTTTCAATAACCTCGTGTTCATCTATTTCCCAAACCTGAGAAGCAGAGCAAAGAGTTGATTTTACCACCGAATCAATTGGCTTTTATTTCACGGCAGCATTGAAAACAAAGAAAACTATACTTATACTATACCTATACTATACTTTGAACCTTTTCATTTTACCTACATAAAATGTTGTTTTTAATTGTTTTTGAAATTTTTCGAAAAATGCTGTTTGAAGTCTGGAATATCTACACAGAAAACAGAATTAAGTTCAATTTCGGATCTATTAATTTTTTTATGTATTTTAAATGACGGTTTGGCTTATAACAAAAATTATCATTTAAAAATTTATTTATTTATTGAATTCGTTAAACAAACTAACGTTAGAACTTAAGACTAATATTACATTTATTCTTAGATTTATAAATTTACAATGCAAAATCAATCAAAAAAAAAAAAAAAAATGCCAAACTGAAGTATTGAAAAAATTTACTTTAAAAAGTAATACTTGTTGTAAACTGAAATCAATTGGTTGAGGGGACTGTTTTTACCATAGTTCGATCTGATTGATATAGGACGTAAAGGAACTTGTCTTCTAATACTTGAACGGCTATAAATAAAGTTTTATTGTTCCAAAATTGATGGTGATATGACTGACCCATTGATTAATTTTATAATAAAGCACAGCTGAATGTACTCTCTGTGTTTAGAAAGCGATGGAATATTTATGAGCGTGAGCCTATGATTGTACGGTGGAAGTTCGAGCCTATTGGACCATGGGAAGAAACGGAGGCAGAAGCGCATGAATCTTCTTTGTACTCCTTCTATTCTGTTTATATGGACTGAATAAAGCCATATTCCAATATTGGTCTTACAAATGATATATAAAGAATTTTAAGAATATAAAAGTCGCGAAAATCATGTGAAAACCGTTTTATAAATCCGAGTGTCTTATTTGCTTTTTTAATAATATAGTCATAATGATTTGTAAAAGTTAATTTTGAGTCAAGAATAATACCTAGGTCAGAGAAAGTAGAGAGTTTAGTCAAATAAGAAGAGTCTAATTGATAATTGAATGTCAAAACATTTTGTTTGCGTGTAAAACACATTGATTTACATTTGTCTATGTTTAGTAAAAGCTTATTTATAAAACACCATTCGCGAAAACTATTTAGATCATCTTGTAGGAGTAAACAGTCGTCAAGTGAGTCAATACGTTTGAAAATTTTAATGTCATCAGCGTAAATTAAAACAGATGAGTGTTTTATAATAGAAGGTAAGTCGTAAGTGGCTACCTTGTGGTATGCCAGAGTTGGTATAAAAATATGATGACCGCTCATTCCTAAAAACTACGCTGTATGATCTATTATTATATAAGTACGACGAAACCCAACTAACAAATTTATCGTTAAAGCCTTGGGATTTAAGTTTGAAAGTTAATGTTTTATGGCACAATTTATAAAAGGCCTTACTGAAGTCTGTGAAGACACAGTCAACTTGTTTCCGTTTTTGTGCATCGTACTCGAATTTCAACCACTTTTTTTTTTAAATCACAAAACCTTTACTATTTGTGCCATGTGATACTTGTGGGACACTCTTTAAATTAAAAATATTTTTAATTACTTAGTCCCTTTTATATCTTCAATATTCAAAAATCTCTATATATAAGTATGTGAACTTTTAAATTAAATAGGCAGTCAAATTTAAAAAAAAAAGTTTTTTTTTCCAACACCTATAATACCAATTAAATCAAAACACAAAAATTAATCTGCATTTCGTTGTGTGTGTGTGTGTTCCTTTATTTCTGACGAATTAATTAGCTAAATGGCTCCCAATGATGTTTCTATTAATGTGTCACAATACTGCATGCAGCTCCATAATTTGTGCTTCCCCCGCGCAACCGACATAACCCGTAGCATATTTAGTACTTCAATCATGCCACTCTCAGTTTGTTGCATCACAATGATGAATCTGCCCTCCGGTAAAGTAATTAAAAAAGAAAAAAAAATAAGTTAAACATAAACGAGTGAACAGATTGTGTTTGTTTCATTTTACCATTTCGCAAACAAAAATATGGAAGTTTTCCTGTCTCTCTGGTGTAATTACCAATTAAGTTGATTAACTGATGAATTTTCATTTTTAATATCAATCAAGTGCTCCCATTTTCTGGTTGATGGCCGCTTCCTCCGCCTTCTTCTACGTCGTCGTCGCCGACGCCGCCGCTACGCTCTATCTTCGCATGCTATTATACCCTGGTATAATTATTTCAATCTAGTATCGCATCACACACCCATTTGTTTCTATTAATTCGTTAATTGATGTGATCCCTGCGGAGTGGCAACACACAAACAAAATGAAAAAAATGAGGAAAACAACACACAGCTATATTCGAATATACATACATACATACAAGAAAATCTAATAAAAATATAACATGGCCATCATGATAGAGTTAATTAAGCAAATAGTCCGACGTCTTATCGTTTCATGGAGGGGGTGGAGAAGAGATAGAAGAATACAAAGGAAACGACTATGATGATGACGACAACGAACGCCAGCGACGTCGACGACGACGACGCCGACTTGACAACAAGGACGAAGTTGATGGTTTGGCGAGGATAAAGGATATTTAAGAGTAGAAAAGTTTTGGAAACAAGAAACAAAAAAGTATTACAGGGTTGGATTTATTTGAAAAAAAGACATAATTCACCAGGGCCTTTTATGAGGGTTTGCTAACTTTACACGCATGATTAAAAAAAAAAATAAAGTGCACGATCTTGCTTTCGTATCCAAATACTTTGTTTTCACATGTAGAAATACAAACATATTTTTTTTTTAATTGAAAAACCCCAAGTAAAAAAAAGAGGCTGGGATCCCGTCTATCGATTTATCTTGCTTAAAAGGTTAGTAGGTTTTCATGTTTTCTTAAAAACGGTGTCAGTTGATTTTTAATTGACACATTTCAAAATCTATTTTTGTTAACGAGATTTTTTTCGATTTTCCTCAAAATTTTACCAAATGTTGAACACAATATTTATTATAAAATAAAATTGATTTGAAGAAAGATATTTGAGTCGAAAATCAATTTTTACGAGCTTTTAGTAATTTTTTTAAGGTTTTTATTTTTTCTCAAGAAAACTGTCAATTGGATTTTTCTCAAAATTGTACCAGATGTCAAAAACGTTATTTTTCGTTGCACAAAATTATTTTGGGTATAAAATCATTTTTTGTCTGTAAAATATTCGAGGTGACAATTATTTTTTTTTAGTTTTTTTTTTAATTTAAAAAACCGTTAATTGGACATCTCTCCAAAAATGTTTTATATCGACTCTAGGGGCCTTGAAACGTCGAGAAATGTCAAAATTTTCAATTAGACAAATTGGAGCGATTACAATGACTTCCTATTTGAAGTTAATAAACAAAATGTATGAAAACGACAACTAAATCGGTGTCACTCATAAACCATACCAAAAAAATTGAAAGTCAATTTGATAACCACCTTACATGGATCAAAAATATTTGTTTTGATAATCAACAACCAACTATCACTTTACGCGATTCCACCCCTGATCTTTTTTAATTTCAGTAAACATATACAAATAATGTGAGCGAACTTTGCATTCTTTTTTCCAAAGAGAAAAACTAGAATTTTGTAGAATTAATTTATTGGTCTTCTTATTTAAAAATATATTGAAAATATATCGGGCCCAATTTTCTAAACAAATTCTTCAACACAATTTTAGGGAACTTAAAAATTATTGAGTGATTTTCTTCTCAAATATCTTTTCAAAAATTTTAGATTAAAGCTTTAAACTAATTTTGTCTTATAAAAAATATTGTTTTCAACATTAAGTAACATATTGAGAAAAATCGAATTGACAGTTTTTTAACAAAAATTAAAAAAATTACTAAAAGTTGGTAAAAATTGATTTTCGAATCATATATCTTTTCAAAAATTTGAGATTATGGTTTCTAACTAATTTTGTCTTATAAGAAATATTGTTTTCAACATTCGGTAAAATTTTGAGAAAAATCGAATTGACAGTTTTCTTACACAAAATAAAAACCTAAAAAAAAACAATAGTAAAACTTGATACAAATTCAATTTCTACTCAAATTTCTTTTAAAAAATTAAAAATATTGTTTTCGACTAAAAATTTCGTTAACAAAAGTAGATTTTGAAATCAAACTATTTCATTATATACAACATATTATTAGTAATTTTTTAATTTTTAAGAATAATTCAACTGACAGCCTTTTTAACAAAAGACGAAAACCTACAAACTTTTAAGCAAATCAAATCGACAGACGGGATGGGAAGTTATCAGTATGGGTCGCATTCCAGCCTATTTTTTTTTTGAAAACAATAGGTTGTGTTAACTTCTTTTCTACATAGGTCTAAAGGTTATTTAAAAAAATGAAAGTGAAAGAATGCGTGACGGTATAAGAGATGATTTGTATGCGAAAAATTTATTGAATTCAATTCGTCTAAGCTTTTTGTTAAATAAACCAATTTAACTGAAAATATGTGTTTTCTAAAGACCTCAAATCAATAAACCTTTAAATACGATACAAAACAGTTAGTAAATAAATATAACTTCCTGCCGTTGAATTGATGTAATTTTAAATCGTTTGCGATTCAATCTTTCTTCAACTCTTTATTTCTGATAATCTCATTTTTCATCTATCTTCACAGAAATTGCTAAATCGCATTTCTTGTCTTGAATAGCTATGAGCGTCTTGGATATCAACAAGAATTTCCAATTGCTTGGAAAAGAAATTCTCTTGCAGTTAATATTATTGCTTTTTTAAGACGTCATCCACTTTGTTCTCTTTTCGCTGTCTTTTTGGGTTTGGAGAATATGTGTTCAATGTGTCCATCAAAATTTCGTCTTTTCTCCAATTAGGCGAACTTGTAAGTTCGTTTAGAAATTGTTCGATGTCAACGAATCGCAGTTTTTCACTATTTTCTGAGTTGGTATACAATTAAAAACTATTAAAAAATTATGCAAATGACATTATAATATATAAAAAGGGTGACATTTAAAATTTACGATCAAAATAGTGACAATCAACTATCGCCTTACACGATTCCAACCCAGGGTAGGAATCGGCTAAGGTGATATTGATAAACGACTGTTAAAATTAACCAATTGATCTGGTTACGCTTTTTAAGAAAAACTATTCTTGTGACATAGTTCTATCGCAATAGTCATTTAATTTTCACCCTTAAAACAATTCTGCCATGATACTAAGAATAACCTTGAGCTCAATTACCAGCAGCCGTAGCATCAGTATAGACATTGTTTGTTTAGCCATATAAATCAAGAATATGGAATTTGGAATGTTTTCCGGTGTTTACCGGTATCTGCTTATAAATCCTTCCAATTTTCTCAAAAGCTCACATTTTGTTTAAACAGTTATAGTTTATACCTTTGATGGGTATTTTATCTACACTAATATTATAAAAAGGAAAGATTTGTATTTTTGTATGTAACGAATAAACTCAAAAAGTACTGGACCGATTTTAATAATTCTTTTTTCATTAAAAAGCTACATTATCTGTACCCATTTATGTCTTCCCGTGCGAAGCCGGGACGGGCCGCTAGTTTTATTATATAACGTTTACGCCACCTAGAAGTTTCCAATAAAAAAATAACGCTATTCTGCTATGAGAAACCGATTAATTAGTTAACGATAATAGGTGCTATGTCGTGTTTTCAGCTATTCTAATAGAGCTTAATGCAAATTCATTATTTATGTGTATTGAAAATGAAAGATCTGGTCTTGTAAAATCTTTAGAAATTTTTAACTGATAGACACATCTCTCATACTTTGCATGCATTCAACAAAAAATTTTAACAATAAAATGCCAATTGATTCAATCTCCTTTCTGAGGCGTCTGAACATACAATTCCACCCCTGTTATAACTCATATCAGTTAAACTAAATTAAATTTATAAAAAAGAAACTACTTTAGTACCAGTGAGAGTATTGGCAAATGGCAAATGAAATTGAGTACTAATCAGAGATCAACGAATGAAGATGACTTCTACACGACTAAGACTACGGCGACAACGTCACACCGCTCAACCTCTATCCCTAATGCTTAAATCAATATTCCCGATTTATTGGCAAAGCGAATTTATACTTTTCCAATGGATGTATATTATACCTATGATATCCTTGCTTTCCTTATACGTCTTTCCCTATAGTATAGTGGCGCTGTAATGTGATGTCTGTTGTAGAGATCGCATGACCTGACTCCTTCAAGTATATGTATAACCAAACCATCACCAAGAACCGCATCAAGCAACGACGACGATGAGCACCATAGGACACAAGATTTGCACCTTGACATCACGATGTATCTCCAAGTTGTCCCCCTTCTAGTTCATATTCTATACTCCAACTTCCTTTTAATACCAAAAGACAACCTTATTTGATTCGAATGAAACATCTGTAGTTACAAGGACGAAACTATAAGATCGTAACTTTAGCTCATGGATACAAGGAGAATCGACCATTTCGGAGGTAGGTAGGAGTAATATACTCGTATAGAAATGATTTTCAGAATGAGTATGTCTCGCTTTGGACGGAATCAGATGCTAATGAAATTAACAAAATGGATGAACACACATCAACTATACATATGTATATAAATATACATTTGTTCGGGTTTGGCATTGGGTTCGATGTCGATGGATGGAAAACTCAATATCGAAGGGACAAAGGGGATTAGTCAACCAATTTAATGAATTAGTATATCGTTGCTATCGCTCGACATTATTTCATTAACTAATTTGTTTTGGGGAATGAGTTTATGTTGAGTATACGAGTATATGTATATACAAGATATAAAGTGTAAAAGGATGAAACGGATGGAAACTCAATTTTATAGATACGAGTACATATATGCATCGTTTTTGGGATATAAACACACAAATTGAAGAAGGAGTAGGAAGTATCTGTATAGATACTAGTTTTAATTTTGTCAATTGATTTTATGTTCATTGTATTTTGGTCTATTACGGAGATTACTTAATTCGTACTGTCAATTTATTTGTTGTTTAATGAAATGAATGAACAGTTATACACATTTTGCCAATATTACACTTAAGTAAACAAGCTTGACAATGAGGCTTTTATTCATCGAATAATGGTAACTTTGTTATAATAATAATTAATTAAAGTTGTTGTGTATTTGGAATTATTTTAGAAGACTTGTTTTTGGGTTTCATTTCTTTTTGAAGTAAGTAAGATCTGAAAACGGATACATTGAATTTTTCCTTCTAATCTTTTAAGCAGTGGAAAAAAAGAAAACCTATTTTGTAACAAAGGAAATTGCCGGACCATATTTTTCTCTTTCCGATTTGTGTCATTTTTGTTTTGAGCACTTACATACGTGAGGAGTTTGAAATTCTCTTAAAACCAATAAACCTTCTTAGTCAATAATGAGGATTTAAGGCATATAGTTAATATTGAAGATCAAAAATATCAAATTAGAAAACATAAACAACAATAAAAGAAACAAACAATTATACATTCGTGTTGTGCGACTAAGGAAGAGTTTACTGTGTGTGCAACTTCAAATCCAATACATTGTTTCGCTGACGATAGTTTTTGTTTTCAGATTCACATCCCTCTTCTTCGGATGTGGAACTGGAACGAAAAAATATGATAAGCTCATTAAATCCCGACCTAAAGAGCATTGTAAATTCACAAACGCATTACTGCAGAAATGATTTGCGATCATCCCTGTAGCACGTTTATAAAAGCAATAAATTGGCATCACTTAAAATGTCAATTGTTCATTATTGCAAAGTTCGATAAACTGATGCGCAAATATAAACAAAAAAAAACATCAAGAATTTTTCTGATAAGTTGTTGATGCCGAAGCGATTTGGAGCAAAAATGGCGAAAAAAGACAATGAAAAGTATTTAATCAAATTCTAAATTGTTTATAAATTAATTAATTTGATAAATTTTAGGGGATATTTTACCAGCGCACAAATTAAACTATTAATAGAAACTAGATTAAAATATGAAGGTGCATTTATTGCCGGCAGAAAATCAAAGTCAGTATTGTGGAGAAAAGTTTTAGAGGAGATAAAATGTGTGGCTCCAGATTTTGATTACAATGAAAGTTTTTATTAGTATCACATCCATCATAAAGCAAAAGTTGTTTTAAACGTAAAACTTTTTGTCAATCAGCATCACATCGTAATCAGCTGAGCAACGATCAGCTTAACAACAAAGCAGTGATGCCTAATCACCACAAAAAAATTTCACGTTTGTGAATTTACCCGCATTGTACAATAGGGAAAAAAAAACCCGTGGAATTAAATGCTTCGAAAACCCAATGCTGTCTTGTTTCGTTAAAGCGAGATATACCCCCCTTGCCATTATCCATGGATGGCACTTGCAGCGAGGAGACTGAACATCTGGATATTTTCGGTATGTGTATCACCAACCACCTTCTGTGGAACGATCACATCAGCGATGTCGCCAGAAATGCCGCAAAATGTTTTGGTTTTCTAAGGCGATGCAAGAAGTTTTTCTCCCCCTCTGATCTGGCTGTTATCTACAAGACTTATTTACATACGTCCAAAACTTGAGTATAACTTCCATATCTGGGCTGGTGCTCCTGCAACTTACGAGTACTTAAACCTCTTGAACAGTATTGAACGTAGAGCATTTAGATTGATTGGTGATAATACCATCATAGGATTATTTACGTCGCTTGAAAATCATCGAAAAGTTTCTTGTCTCACCCTCTTTTACCGTTATTTTAACGGTTTATGCTCTAGTGAAATAGCCAGCTGCATTCCTTCCCTTAAACAATTCAACCGTAATACTCGCTCTTCTAGGAATGCTCATCAATATACCCTCGAGCCTAACATTGTCGTACTGTCAAGTACAGATATTTGTTCTTTAGCCGTACTACGCGAATGTGGAATGCCTTGCCACACTCTGTCTTTCCCATTCAGGAATTCAAAGTAAATGTGCACCGATATCTCCTTTCAAAACCTCTCTCCCTTTTCTAGTGCTCAAACTGTGTCTTTAAATAATAAGGGTAGTAAATATTATCCCCTTGAGTGTGCGCTTATTATTAGTTTATTAGTTAAGTATTTGGTTGAACTCTTCTTAAAAGAGGCAGGAACAAAAGTAGAATTGCTGAGGCTACAAGAAGTATTACAAAATTGTATGCAAACTGTTTTGACGATGCAAACATTTTTAAGAAAAAGTTAAAATAAATTTAAACTTAAAAAAGAGGCTGAGATGCGACCCACACTGATAACTTCCCATCCCGTCTGTCGATTTGTCTTGCTTAAAAGTTTTTCTATATGTATCAATTTTTACCAAATTTGCGTACTATTTTTTGTAGATTTTATTTTTTTTAGGAAAAAATGGACTGTTGGATTTAAAAAAAAAAAATTACTGAATATCGAAAACAATATTTTCTGTGAAAAAAAAATAAGTTTGAAGCCAATATTTTTAATTTTTGAGTCGAAAATCAATTTTTTACCAACTTTTAGTAATGTTTTTTTAGGTTTTTATTTTTTTGTAAAAAAACTGTCAATGCGTTTTTTCTCAAAATTTTATCGAATGTTAAAAAAAATATTTCTTATAAGATAAAATTAGTTTGAAGCCAATGTCTCAAATTTTTGAAAAGATATTTACGTCGAATAACATTTTTTACCAACTTTTGTTAAATTTTTTTTAAGTTTTTAATTTTTTGTACAAAAACTGTTGATTCAATTTTTTTCAAAATTTTACTCAATGTTGACAACAATATTTTTTGAAAGATAAAAGTAGTTTAAAGCCAATATCTCAAAGTTTTGAAAAGATATTTGAGTCGAAAATCAATTTTTTCCAAATTTTATTATTTTTTTTTTAGTCTTTTATTTTTTGTAAAAAACTGTCAATTCGATTTTTCTCAAAATTTTTCGGAATGTTCAAAACAATATTTCTTATAAGATAAAACAAGTTTGAAGCCTTAATCTCATGTTTTTAAAAGATATTTGAGTCGAAATTTAATTTTTACCAACTTTGAGTAATGTTTTTTTAGGTTTTTATTTTTTATAAAAAAACTGTCAATTATGTCAAAAATGTTTTGTATCACTTTAAAATATATAATATAAAATTTAATTCAAGTCTCAACGTCATTGGTTTATGAGATATTTAAGGTTAACCAAAATTTTCACCTTTTTTTTAAAACTGCTATGGTAAAAAAACCACCCACGCAATTTTCTTGTGAGCCCTTTCTGCCTTATTATCTGTAAAACAAAATTTATTTGAAGTCGATATCTCTTTTGGTTCTTGAGCTATGGAACGTCGCGAACGTACGGACGTACAAACGTACATACACACGCACGCACAGACATCTTTCAAAAATCTTTTATTTCGACTCTAGGGACCTTGAAACGTCGAGAAATGTCAAAATTTTCAATTTGACAAATCGGACCCATTACAATAACTTCCTATGGGCAGTTAATAAGAATCACAATTGTGAATAATTTGAAATTTTCTAAAATTTGAATTTCCCGCCCTCCGGCCATCTTTATTTTTATTTATAAATAAGAAGAAAAAGAGACCAAGAAAATAAATCCTTATGTTTATTCCATTCCATTTTTCGTTCGTTTTTAATTTTTTTTTTAAATTCTTTTATTTTAATATCTATTAATTTATTATCTTACGATTTTTTTTTAAAATTTTTTTAACTTCTGTTTCACGTTAAAAATGTTAACGTTATTTAAAGAAGATCAAAGTGGATATTACGATATTACCTCTAGAAATTTATTTAACGCAGACAAATATTTCTTACAAATTTTATAAAATTAAATTGATTATCGACTTGAATAACTTTAGAACAAATGTAAAATTTGACTGTTTAACGTCCCCAACTTCTAGACAAAAAAGGCTTTAGTTTCATTTATTGATTGGATACTTTTCGAAATTCTTTAATTGAAAATTTGGCGTGTTTAAATTAAATTAATCATTTTAAAGGACACCATTGGGAAGTGATCGATGTGGGTAGCCACCCAAGCTCCTTTTTTTTTAAATAGCAAGCTGTGTCTACCTAGCTCTAGTTCAGAGGGTATGGCAATTTTTCAAAAATATAAAAAGGAAAAAATATTAAGAAATATGCGTTTTTTTAAAACTTTAAGGTTTCAAATAATATCAACAAATTTCCAAGAGAGTAATGCATAGACAAAAATGTGATGTTATGAAACATTAAAACTGGGATGTAGATGTAAACTAAGGTGGAATAAAGGCTTTATGAATAAAACATTATGGTCTTATAAAACAGAAATAACTTTGACGTTTTAAATATGTTGTTAAAGACCTCTAAAAAAGGTGATATGTCATGTAGACATACTTCAAACTAAAGTCTGTTGAGTTTATTGGTTATACGAGCCGCTAACAATGAATTAAGTAAAATCAACGAAAGTATTTTTAAGTTTTTTTTTTTTTAAGAAGTAATGAAATTCAAAAGACACTTAGAATATTTAAAACAATTTCTAAAATTAAGAATTAATGAGTTTAATTTTGAACACCATCGTAAGCTTTATTACATTTGATTTATGTAGCTTACTGTAGAATAAATTTATTTAAACATTTAAGATCAAAGATAAACTTAACTATTGATTGGTGTCTAAGTTATTTCCAATTATTTAAGAATTTGACTTGTTGATTCCGTTGTATCCCTCGTATAGAAATTCTTCAATTTCAAAGCATAACATTACCAGTAATTGTTCCAAATCATCATCATTATCATCATAGATTAAGTTGCATTCCGGCGGCCGAAACTGACGAAAGGCCATATCAATGCGACTCGACGCGACAATAGTGTAACAAGAATCCGCAACGCCAAACCTCATCAACTGACCACTTTGTCAGCTTTGCCGACTAGATGCTACCAATTGTTAAATATACTTCGATAATATGGTGGTGGTCTGGAATTCCTGTGTGACACACTGTACTCAGACTCATAGCAAACGCCTTTTCGTATCTTTGAACATTGAACACTGCAGCATTGCGATTGCACATAGTTCATTAAGTGAATACCGAACATTAGATGAGACGACTTTAACTTCAAGCAAATGAATGCAGTAATTTTAAACTATACCTACAACTTAACAGCTCTCAAGTCTTCGCTAGGCCACAAACCCACAATTGCACATATATAAAACGATCGTTTGACAAAAGCCATATCAGATAAAAAGACTTGCTTATAGCCTTATGATAACCTTCCCGACTTTTCTACTTTTGGCCTGTATTGCCAACTGAGGATGATCGGTTTGTACTAAATTCTTTAAGCCTCTCAGTTGTCTATTTGTCTCTCTTCCCTTTCTTTCGAATTCTCTAGTGAGATTTTTCAAACCCAAACAAATGTTAAAATAAGTTTTCAGAAACACCCCCAAAGTTACCCATCTACACAAAGTCTAAAAAGGCCAGTTTAAACGAAATTAAATTTCTGACTTCTAATGTTGAATTCTGTCTCTAAATTCAAGAAGATCTTCTAAAAATCGAAGAAAAAAGAGGCTGGGATGCGACCCACACTGATAACTTCCCATCCCGTCTGTCGATTTGTCTTGCTTAAAAGTTTGTCTAGGTATATGTATCAATTTTTACCAAATTTGCGTACTATTTTTTGTAGATTTTATTTTTTTATGAAAAATTAGACTGTTGGATATTTATATCGAATGATATATGAATATCGAAAACAATATTTTCTGTGAAATAAAATAAGTTTGAAGCCAATATTTGTAATTTTTGAGAAGCTATTTGAGTCGAAAGTAAATTTGTACCAAGTTTTAGTATTGTTTTTTTTTAGGTTTTTATTTTTTGTAAAAAAAAACTGTCAATTCGATTTTTCTTAAAATTTTATCGAATGTTGAAAACAATATTTCTTATAGGTTAAAATTAGTTAGAAGCCATTATCTCAAATTTTTGAAAAGATATATAAGATATTTGAGTCGAAAATCAATTTTTACCAACTTTTATTACTTTTTTTTAAGGTTTTTATTTTTTTTAAACTGTCAATTCGATTTTTCTCAACATTTTTCAATGTTGAAAACAATATTTCTTATAAGATAAAAAAAAGTTTGAAGCATTAATCTCAAGTTTTTGAAAAGATATTTTGAGTCGAAATTCAATTTTTACCAACTATGAGTAATGTTTTTTTTAGGATTTTATTTTTTATAAAAAAACTGTCAATTATATTTTTCTCAAAATTTTATCAGATTATTAAAATATTATTCTTCGTTGCACAAAATTGTTTTGGAGATGAAATCATATTTTGGTCGTAAAATTTTCGAGGTGACAAATTTTTTTTTCAGTTTTTTTGATTTATAAAAAAACCGTTAATTGGATTTTTTTCCAAAAATATAATTGTTTTGTATCACGTTACAGTATATATTATAAAATTTAATTGAAGTCTCTAGCGTCATTATTTCATGAGATATTTAGGTTTAACCAAAATTTTCACCTTTTTTTTAAACTGCTATGGTAAAAAACCACCCACGCAATTTTCTTGAGAGCCCTTTCTGCATCTTTCTGCCTTATTATCTGTATAACAAAATTTATTTGAAGTCGATATCTCTTCTGGTTCTTGAGCTATGGACGACGAAAAAAACGTCGCGAACGTACGGACGTACGGACGTACGGACGTACGTACACACGCACGCACAGACATCTTTCTAAAAATCTTTTATTTCGACTCTAGGGACCTTGAAACGTCGAGAAATGTCAAAATTTTCAATTTGACAAATCGGACCCATTATAATAACTTCCTATAGGAAGTTAATAAAGGACTAAAGGAATTTTCAAGAAAAGACTTAAAAACGTCTTTTTTTGTGTTGTATTTATCTTAAAATTTTACCACACTTGGCAACATGTTGCTTAGAAGCTAAGTTTGTCCACCTCCCAGACGAACAACAACGACGACGCATAAAAGACAGACAAATGAACCTGTCGGTTGTGCACAACTTTCGCCACAACTCAGCACCGCCTTTAGCTATTGTGACAATCGATCCTTGTGTCCCGCATCAGAGCACCACCGATCTTTGTACTGCGCACGTTAAAGACAAATTGACTCGTTGAATGCAGGACCGAGCCAACAACGACGAACGTCGACGAGTAGATGCACACACAAGACTATATAATACGTTACCATGGCGCGGCGTAGGCATATCCATTTGATGGAGGCTTAATCAACTCGCACATCGAACAGATATTTATCCTAGCCTAGAACTACATTAATCTTGATACGCTACGATTGCCCAGCAATCACCTGTAATGATGCGCACTCATGATGATGATGATGATGGCCAAGCCAGAACATAGCTGAGACAGGGATCAGCCATCATTTGCAGCGGCGAACGAACATAGGGCCAGCAGCTAGCAGCATAACAGCAACACTTCTAGATATTCTATGTGTGTAATGATCTTGCACGATCCTCAAAGTCTCAAAATACCATCACAACATTTTCAATTAAGTGCGCATAGGATTGTAATGTTCGGATGTGATGCTGTGGTCCGGTGTCGGGTGTTGCATAGGTAAGGTACTTCTATCGTTTGTTGTTGTTGTTGTTGGTTAATATAGAAAAAGATATCAAAGAATTGCAGGAAATCAATCCTTTTGGACTTCTGATGGTAGTTGGCGAACGATGCGATGGCATAAAGCGTTGGATAGAGCATATTATTGGCTTGGCAGCGAGTATGGTGCGGATAGAAAATTGTTGGCAGGTGTGAAATTGCCAACTAGAAATGTTTTATTTGAGACGGAAAGTGGTCATTTAACTCGTTGCGATGTAGTTAACGAAAGCTTAATTCTATAGTAATTACGTTAATGGGTATCATCGAGCTGATGGCATACGTACACGTATAGGCAGAGCATAGGGATATCTTATTAAAGGGTGTCCCAAAATTAACGCAAGATTTGAATTAAATAGAAAACGCCGTTTTTAGTCTTTTGATAGTTATATTTTTATTGACTCGTAAAGTACATAGGATAGGGTTATGTATGGAATAACACATCGGACAAATGGCCTCCACGGCTTTGCGTGCACATGCGCACTCTTTTGTTGAAATTTTCCATGACCATTCTGCATAAATGTGGCTGAATTTCGTTGATGCAGCGTTGAATCTCCTCCTTTAATGCACGGGTGGTTGTGGGCTTGTTGACATAGACTTGTGATTTCAAATAACACCATAAAAAGAAGTCTAATGGTGTTAAATCACACGATCTAGGAGGCCAATTTTGATCACCGAAACGAGAGAGTACACGACCTGGAAATGTCTCATGCAGTAATTGAATTGTTTCACGGGCTGTATGACATGTGGCACCGTCTTGTTGAAACCACATATTGGACACATCAATATCATCCAATTTTGGCAGAAAGAACTGTGTAATCATGTCGCGATATCGAGCACCAGTAACAGTCACTGCTTGAACAGCATCATTTTCAAAAAAATATGGCCCAATTATGCCTCCAGCCCAAAATCCACACCATACAGTCACGCATTGTGAATGCATTTGTTTTTCGACAATCACATGTGGGTTCTCCGAACCCCAAATGCGGCAATTTTGGCGATTGACAAAGCCATCAAGATGAAAATGTGCTTCATCGCTTCCGACCATATTTTGTATGAAATTTTCGAACTGCAGCCGCCAAGCTTTCACTATTTTTGAAATATTCTTTAATAATGAAGACACGTTGTTCTATCGTGTAACGCTCCATTTTTAATAACCCTATACTGTTAGCTGTCAAATTGCTTTATTTTCAGGGTTGCTAACACTTCACTGCACAAATGGCGGCAAATTCAAATCTTGCGTTAATTTTGGGACACCCTTTATAACAATTTGATCGGATTTAAGACAGAAATCCAAGCAGGGATACATACTAGTTTGAAGATCATGTGAACCAACTACAGACACAAAAGATTTGACACATCAAAACAAAACCCTAAAACATGGGAAAACAATTTTGATCATTTATAGTTCCCTGCAGTTTCAATTTCAGTTGCTTAACGTAAGACAAAGGAACTCGAATTTTAAGTTGTTCCATTCCTTGGGAGCCAAAGAAGTTTTTTGAGAAAGGGTTCCTAAAAATTGAGTCGGAAGAAATTGCGTCAGAATTTTTTGTTTGGAAACAAATCCAGACAATTTCTCCATACAGAAATCTGTTTGACCAAATTTTCTCTACAAAAATCTGTCTGACCAAATTCCTCTACAGAAATCTGTCAATCTGTCTGACCAGCTGTTTCGGTGAGCTTAACATAAGTAACGATATTTCTATGTAAGTGATTTAATATATTATTATTTATTATTTATTAGCTATTCTGCCTTAATACTAAATTACATTTTCTTTTTCATTAATTCATAATATTAATATTAACATAAATCAAATTGATTTGTTTTAACAAAAATATAGTTATGCACGGGCAAAAGCCACCCCCATTGTTTTCCATTCGTTTCTGTTGTGAATTTTTTGAAACCAAAGTCTGTCGAAAGCATGAAGCTCATCTCTCCATCTTTTTGGCTGACGCCCAACTGATCTGGTACCACTAAACGGTGTCCACTCTGTACATTCTTTTGACCACCTTTCATCTGACTTCCTCATAAAATGCCCTGCCCAGTCCCATTTCAGCTTTCTTGTCTTCAAAATGACATCTTCGAATCCTGTCCATGACCGTATGTTGACATTTCTGATTCGCTGAGATCTTCTTATTTTTAGCATTGCTCTTTCCATTGCCCTTTGAGTTGTTGAAAGCTTCCTTTTTATTACAACGTTGTTCGTCCATGTTTGGGAGCCATATGTTAGCACTGGTAAAACTGTGGAATCGAAAATGTATTTTTTGGTAACGTTTGAGATATTTGAGTCCAACATAGTTTTCACGTCCCAGAATTGCCTTCATCCGTTTGTTATCCTTCGAGAGATCTCCTTCTCTTCTCTATTATTAAATGAAACTAATTGTCCTAAATATAATGAAGTCCTCCACATATTCGATTAGCTCTCCATTAAAATGCATAGGTGTTTTGGTCGCATTGGTCATAACTTTGGTTTTGTTTTCGTTTGCTTGAAGACCTGTTTATCATCTTTTGAAGATCTTCAGGATTATCATTCATCAAAATAATATCATCAGCAAACCTTAAGTTTGAAAGATATTTTCCATTGATTTTTATGCCAATGTGTTCCCAATCTAATTTTCTAAAACATTCTTCTAGAGCAGCCGCAAAGAAAGGCGGTGAGATCGGATCTCCTTGTTTAGTTCCACTTTGAAGTTTGAATGGCTCTCCAAATTTTTCAGTTTTTATCTGAGCAGTGGAAGAGTCATAAATTTTCTGAAAATTCTAACCCAACGACAATTTATACCTTGGTTAAGGAGTGCATTCCACATGAAGTCTTGGTTAATGGTATCGAAAGCCTTTTTAAAATCAATAAAAATGAAATAAACCGGTAATCGGTATTTTCCACTTTTTTCGATGATTTGATTAACTGCCTGCAGGTGGTCTGTAGTTGAGAAACCTGATCGAAAACCTGCCTGCTCCACCACTGGTTGATGTTGTCCGAGGTCTACTTCCAGCCTTTTGAAGATGCATTTTGCAAAGATTTTGTAGATGTTAGATATAAGACTTATTGGACGATAGTTGTTGATGTCATCTTTTTTCCCTTTCTTGTGCAATAGAGTGATGTACGAATTTGTCCATTGGATAGGAACTTCTCCAGTAGCCATAACATCGTTGAAAATATCTTTAAGCCACGCTGAAGACGTTTCAATTCCATATTTTAGGATTTCGGCTTCGATTCCATCACTGCCTTTACTCTTTTCGTTCCCAAGTTCCATTATAGCCTTTTTTATTTCGTCTTGAAGAAACGGTAAAATTTCTTCAGATTCTTCTTCTAGCCTCTGTTCTATACTACCGATGTTTGTATTTTGACGATTATTCGAGTATAGTTCCTTATAAAATTCTGTTGCAACTTCGTTTATTTGTCTTCTGTTCCGGACTTGTTCGTTGTTTTTCGAAACCCCTAAGACCCATTCCTTCTCTAATTTCAAGCTTTGTTTGACTTTTTTTTATCGATTTAATACTTTCTAAGATATTTTTTATATTTTTTTCGTGGAATTCTCTTATTTCTTATTTGCTTTTTTTCTTTATCTCTTTTCTTAATGTTCTCAGTTCTATTCTTTCATTTTGTGAGATGTTTTCAATTTTCCTTAAAAATTCCCTTCTCTGTATCATGTTTTGTGTAGCCACTGATATTTTATTTTTGTTTGAACTCTCGACAGTTTTTTTTCCTGAAGAGTGAGATTCAATATATATAAACTAACAAATGTTTAGCATTATCATTTTGTTGCAGAAAAACATTTACCTATTTTGAAACTAAATTTGTTTTGCAGACATTTTTTTTTTTTGCACTTTTAAGAACTATGTTTGGAAACTACAAAAACAATTTTTCCTTGACAAACTTTGTCTCGAAAAGCTACAATTACTTGTTACTTTTTGCTATATTTAAATTTAGTGGAATATTGAATTCCAAAAAATCTAGTTGAGCTACAAAATTGTAGCTAAATGAGTAGAAATGGATTTTGAAAACTAACTTTTTAGTCAATTTTGTCAAAACCACTCGCTCGTTTTTTTAAAAATTAATTTCCACTGGCTTTAGCAAAACGGAAGTGCTTTTCTTGAAACTTAAAATTGGTATGAGAAATAAAAATGACCTAAAACAAATACTAAATTAATTTTTGCTCAAAAAATTAGTACTACAATTTTGAGCATCAAAAAACACTTTTTTCGTACGTTTGTCCGATATCTTCAATCTTACTTAAGCAGACTTTTGAATAACAAAGTAAGAGTTGAAGCTTTCAAAACAAAATGTTTTCTTCGTAAGAGTATATAACAAGCTCCAAATTTGGATGCCGAATGAACTTATTATTTTGTTCGCTAACACACTTATTTTAGCAGAATATTCAATTAGGTACTCAAAAACCAAGTTTTGATTTGAGCAACACATCTGCGTTTAACTAGCTAAAACTTCTGAAATTTTAATTTTTGATTTTGCCAAAAATTGGATTTCCAAAGAAAATTTACGTTTGAGAACTGACATCTAATACAATTTTGTAAAAAGAAAGATCAAAAGATCAAAGATTTTCAACAAAAAAATACAGATTGAGCTTTCCAAATTAATCAAAATTGAAACTTATGAAAATATTTTCCATATTTATTTAATATTGCTTGTTTATTTTCAGAAAATATTTATTAAAAAAAAGTGTATGATAATTTATCTTAGTATTATTTTTAACATTTCTCAACTCCTTGATCAAATCACTTGTTTGGCAAATTTCAAAGTAGTATTTGAAAAAGTACATTGTAAAGTATTAGAATACGATAATTGAACATGTTGTATCACCTTTTCTTGGTTCAAAAATGCGTTACGATGCTTAAAAATAATTTATCTTTAGCTTTTACTATTTAAGAGTATCTTCTTGGTCTATTGTTGTTGATATATCTGGAATGTTTTCCCACATTTCATTCATTTCCGTGCTTTCTGAGAGGTTTTTAGTAATTGTGTCTTTGGTGAAATTGATTTCAAGGGATGATTTGTCATCTGAGTCTTCATCGCTGAACTCTAATGCGCCCTATACAAAAAAAAATAATTTTATTTCAATTAATAAATACTAAACACATTTCAAACGTTGAACTCACCGTTAGTGTGACTATAACAAATATCGAAAGTAAACAAACTATGAGTGTTCTTGACATTTTACAATTTTTTCCAACAATATCAAACATTCCAACTGTCCTCTTTTAATGTGAAAGTAAAACTAAAAACCAATAAAAGATGCCAAGCTTAAATAACTCATTACTCTGGGAAGATATTATTTAAAGATGATTCATTTTGTTTAAAATACAATGATCTAATAGCTTCGAGAGAACTCTACTCACTGAATACGAACATATGGGTGAGTGATTTATTCGTCATTTATAATTTTACAGCTCTTTACTTATTAACAGTCACATCAGACACATATTGCTACTAAAATACATTTGACTTTAGTACATTTTTAATAATGATCAGTTCAGAGACACAGTGCTCGTTATTATTATTATTATTTTTGTCATTTACAGTAAATGTATGTAGACACATTAGGGTGGTTCATGGTTTTATTTTTGTCTTAATTTCAAATGTACCTAAGTTTAAAATATTTATTTATTTTTAAACAGCTATTAACTAAATAGTTCACATAAGTAAATAATGAATTAATGTATATTAACTTATAATAAAGTTTTTCTTTGAAAAATCAAAAAATTGTTTTGAAACAAATTTCAAATAATTAGTTCTTTCATTATGGATTTTGCTTGAATTAAAGGGGAAAGAACTTTTAAAATCATTTTTATTGACAAATTTTAAAGAGTTTCGATATCGATATCTAGAAAAAATGAAGACATACAAATATTTTGTAGAACTCTTTTTTTTTTTCCTAAAATAATGTTAATATCAATTTAAAACATACGTAAGTTACACCAGTTAACAAAAATTAAAAAAAAAGTTTAACACAAATTAAGTCTGTCACATCTGATTGACGGCTAATTAACGTTTAGTTCATACACAATAAATCAATAATTATAAAACTTTACACTGGTTTTCTAAGAGTACGTTTCTACAATAAAGTTAGAAAAACGGCTAGAGAAATAGAAAACATTGCATTTCACATTTGAAATAGTCACAACTAATTGCTAAAAACTTAGAAGCCAGTAAATTAAATTATTAAGTTGATAAGAGAAAAGCTCGTTAGCCAGAACGTAGTGGTAGCGTTTTCGAAAAAAAGTGTATTGAAAGTACAACTTTTTTAAAAATAGAAATACGGAGGAGAAGCTGTTCCAATCATTATCGTATTGACTGCTTTAAATCACTATTTTCGAATATTGGTTTGACAAATGTTAAGGTAGAAGTATTTTCCCGACGCGACGGGCGTATTTAAAAGTTTGGTTTAAGCGTCTGTCAACTATAATCTTATTTCAAGACATTATCTTTATCCATAATGTCCAACAGTTGTCGAGCTAGGATAGAAACAAAAAACATAGAACGACGAAATCAAAGTCGTCAAATCTAAATTATTTGCTAATTATAGACTAATTATAAATTGAACATCATTTCAATCGTTGAATAATGTATCTAAATGGTGGTTTGATCTTAAAGCCCGATGTTGAATGTGAACCACACCTAAACGTCAAGTCTTTTTTTGCATTTTATTTTACATTTCTCAATTGTATTCTATTTCAATTTGAACCATGAAAGATACGAAATCTAGGATACTAAGTAGTAACATCGTGGTAAAATCAAGTCTAGAGATCTGTTTGATGTCGGAAACTTGATTTTGTTGTAAAAGCAGCTTGGTTGTTTTGTTCTTATTATGTTCTGAAGGATAACAAGAGTTCTAAACTTGATATAGTCTTCGAAGGTCATATCCATCAAGTTTTTTGCTAAGTGTGATACGTGGTCATATCTCCTTAGACTATAAATATAGCGTATAGTGCTGTTGAAAGCTATTTGTAGTTTTCTCCTACTTTCACTATCACAGTTGTAAAAAATTTCACAACCATAAACTAACACAGGAATAACCAATGATTTCACAAGGAGCAATCTTGTTTTCATAGGTGTAAATTTTTGTGCGGACCACAAAGTTCTTAGGACTCCATAAACTTTTCCTACGATCAAATTTATGTGATTATTTCATGTAAGTGTACGGTTAAAAATAACACCAAGGTTTTTTGCACTATTCACAAATTCAATTCTTGAGTTGTTAAGCAAAATAGGCCTAAAATATGAAAGGTCTACTATCTTTCGTGAAATTACTAAGCACTTACACTTATTTGGATTGAGTACGAGACCGTTCTCCAATGATCAGTTTTCGATATGTTTCAAATCTTCATTTAAAATGTTTGCACAGTTTTCTATTAAACCTAATGGACAACTGAGGTAAATTTGGATATCGTGAGCATATAAGCGCTTAGACGAGCGAAGAATAATGGAAGCAATATCATTAATGAATATGGAGAACAGAAGTGGCCCAAGAATTGATCCTTGAGGAACACCTCTGGCCAAGGAGACAAAAGCTAACGAAACATTCCCAAGAGTAACTGACTGTTTTCTACCAGATAAGTAAGATGAGACTAGTTCTGTAGCAAAAGGAGAAAAATTAAAGCAATAGCGTAGTTTCTTAAGGAGTATAGTGTGATCCACCATATCAAACGCTTTTGAAAAATCTAAAAGAACTAGAAACGTTACATAATCTTGATCCAATTGTTCTCTTATATCTTCAACGACACTTAACAAAGCAGTTGTGCAGCTATTTTTTGCTTTAAAACCAGACTGAAATGGAACGAGTAGGTTGTTTGCAGTTAAGAACTTATTAATTTGATTATGCATTATTCGTTCCCATACCTTAGAAAGAAATGAAAGAATCGATAGACGTCTAAACTCTTCACCTGTTTAATTCTTTGGGATTGGAATTATTTTTGCCAATTTCCATTGCTGTGCAAAAATAGCTGTCATAAAAATTGTATTTATCACATGAGTGAAATAGTCCAACAACAATGGCAATATGGCTTTGATAAAGACTGGGTTTATTTCATCGAGCCCGGTAGCGTTTGATTTGACAGACAATAAATCCTCTACGAAGTCTGTTTTATCTGTTCTTGAAAATGTAAAGGGTGTTTCTGTTGAAACCGGAAAGCCATCAAAAGATCTTGTATTATAAGTACAGGACTGGGTAACGATACAAACTGGCGATTCAATTCATCAGGATCAATATCAGCTGGACTTCTTAATTTTTGCTTCCCTATGCCTAGATCTCTTATATTACCCCACAATTTGCGGCAGTTATTATTTGTGGAAAGGCGATGTAAATAAAATTGCTTTTTTGCTTCCTTTATAGCACGAACTACGCTATTGTGCAGCATTTTATAATTTTGATAAAATACCTCTACTCGAAAACGTTTCCACCTTCTGTAAGCCTGGTCCCTTTGTATCATTAGCTCTCGAATTTTATTGGTAAGCTACGACTTTTCTTTAACTGTCCCAGTTTTTGTTGGGATATATTCATCAAATAAGTGTTTAATATTTCTATTAAGAAATTCTACCTGATCATCTGGCGAGGGCATATAATAAACTAACTCCCAAGGAATATTGTGTACGTGTTGCTCAAGTAAGGACCTATCAACATTCTTGAAATCTTTATAGCTATAAGTTACAGGTGCAAAATTTTCATAGACATCAAAGTCATAAGTAAGGAATATAAGGACGTGTTTTGAAAAAGCCGGAGCAGAAGTTTGACTATAAAAAAGAATTTTATCAGTCTTATTTAAGAAAAATAAATCTAATAGAGTACTGGAAAGATTTGTGAAATGTGAATGGCAAACTGCATTCACTGGATGCAAATCAAACATATCAAAAATATCAGTGAGGCTTGTATCAACAATTATGTTACTATTAAAATCACCACACAATATTAAGTCAGTAGAAGTTGTAGTTATTTGCTCTATCAATTTGTTTATTGGTGTTAGATCAATGTTTCTGTTTGAACGGTAAAATGCACCCAAACGACAACTACTTGAGCCACACACTATATCTAGGAAAATATAGTCAATCAAAGATCCAGTGGGAGATATAAATTTTATTTTACAAATAAGACTACCTAGCACATATACTGCAACACCACCACCAGACCTATTCCTTCTATCAGAACGATAGAGCCATATAACCACTCAGCGCATAAGGGCCCTTTCACACCAAACGAATCCGAATCAATCAGAATCACTCCGAATCAAGTTGAATCTGATTGACCAAGATTCGGCTTCGAGCGCTCCGTTTAAATGTCAAGGGATTCTTTTCCCGCCTTCAGACCGGACGAATCTGGTTCAATCAGGTTTGATTCTAGGTCGCACTTGATTCAACCTGTCGGATTCCTTGATTCTTGATTCTTGAATCAACAACCATACGAGATGGACGTGGAGTTATTAATTTTGAGAGTTAAAGAAAATAGTGCGATTTATGATTCAGGTTGATTCAGCTGGTGTGAAAGAGTAGAGATGACGAATCAGATTCAACTTGATTCAGAGTGATTCTGATTGATTCGGATTCGTTTGGTGTGAAAGGGGCCTAAACTGCATCGTTTATATCCCCATAAAACCAAGTTTCCGACACACAAATTACATGAATTCCTGAATTAATAAAAATTTCTCTAAATTCATCAATTTTTCCATGCAAGCTCAGAGCGTTTATATGACAAACTTTCAAACCTTGTTTTCGGCTACAAAAATTTTTTAGCATCGATTGCAAAACGTCAGTACCTCCATCACCCCCGAAACCACCCCCGCTTTGTGTTAAATCAATTTTAGAATATAAATATGATTTTTCAGAGAACGAAAGAACACACAAATATAAAGATTAAGAGAACCCCCTCGCCAACAGAGCAGAAAAAAAGATCTAATAAGATCATTGCAAAAAACAAAACAAAAATAAAAATTATTAAGCAAACACAGATAAGAGTTGACAATTTAATGAAAACAAGTATAAAATAAATGAGAAAAATTAATAGAAATTGAAACAGATAAAGAGAAGAAGAGAGCAAAAAAGAAATAATAAGATAAACAATACCTAGTAATAAAAATAATCAAATATTTGGTTTCTCTATAAGCTTTGGTTCTTTTTCTGTGTTGGTTTTTCCACCCGATTGACATCTCGCGACTATTGAATTCATAACTTCATCACTCTCTATCATGATAGCCTCACCCAGTGCATTCTTCTTAACGTAGACGTAACCAGAACGTGTATAGACAGCAAATAGTTGGTTATTTCGCTTAAGACGGCTAGCTTGTTGGTAAAAGTAGCGATTTTTATTAGTCAAACTTCCATACATATAAAGGGTATCCCAAAATTAACGCAAGATTTGAATTTGCCGCCATTTGTGCAGTGAAGTGTTGGCAACCCTAAAAAAAGCAATTTGACAGCTAACAGTATAGGGTTATTAAAAATGGAGCGTTACACGAGAGAACAACGTGTCTTCATTATTAAAGAATATTTCAAAAATAGTGAAAGCTTGGCGGCTGCAGTTCGAAAATTTCATACAAAATATGGTCGGAATAGTGTTTTAACTTCGTCAACTGTGAAGAGATTAATTGAAAAATTCATGGAGACTGGATCCGTTGGAGACGCCAAACACACTGGTCGTCCAAAAACAAGCCGTTCAAATGTGAATGTCGAAGCAGTGCGTGAGAGTGTTGCTGACAATCCAGGAACCTCAATTCGACGTCGTGGACAAGAATTGCAAATTTCAAGAACCTCTCTACAGCGTATACTCACCAAAGATCTGTGTCTTCATGCTTACAAAATTCAATTAACACAACAATTGAAGCCTAATGACCATGGACAGAGAAGAGAGTTCGTTGAATGGATTATTGAACATCAACAAATGGACCCTGATTTTTCGAGCAAAATCATCCTAAGCGATGAAGCACATTTTCATCTTGATGGCTTTGTCAATCGCCAAAATTGCCGCATTTGGGGTTCGGAGAACCCACATGTGATTGTCGAAAAACAAATGCATCCACAACGCGTGACTGTATGGTGTGGATTTTGGGCTGGAGGCATAATTGGGCCATATTTTTTTGAAAATGATGCTGGTCAAGCAGTGACTGTTACTGGTGCTCGATATCGCGACATGATTACACAGTTCTTTCTGCCAAAATTGGATGATATTGATGTGTCCAATATGTGGTTTCAACAAGACGGTGCCACATGTCATACAGCCCGTGAAACAATTCAATCACTGCATGAGACATTTCCAGGTCGTGTACTCTCTCGTTTCGGTGATCAAAATTGGCCTCCTAGATTGTGTGATTTAACACCATTAGACTTATTTTTATGGGGTTATTTGAAATAACAAGTCTATGTCAACAAGCCCACAACCACCCGTGCATTAAAGGAGGAGATTCAACGCTGCATCAACGAAATTCAGCCACATTTATGCAGAATGGTCATGGAAAATTTCAACAAAAGAGTGCGCATGTGCATGAAAAGCCGTGGAGGCCATTTGTCCGATTTGTTATTCCATAGATAACCCTATCCTATGTACTTTACGAGTCAATAAAAATATAACTATCAAAACACTAAAAACGGCGTTTTTTTATTTAATTCAAATCTTGCGTTAATTTTGGGACAC
Organism: Eupeodes latifasciatus; assembly: GCA_920104205.1. Classification (NCBI taxonomy): domain Eukaryota; kingdom Metazoa; phylum Arthropoda; class Insecta; order Diptera; family Syrphidae; genus Eupeodes; species Eupeodes latifasciatus. The sequence continues at coordinate 133,264,776 of OV049925.1, read as the reverse complement.
CCTTTAGATGTTAATGTTTTTGTTGGCTTCGATGTAGGCGGCTTGGAGGCACAACTGTCTTTTATTTTTGCAGAACTGAGAGACTGCATACAGGACTGTGTTTTTCTTTCATGGGGGGAGTTGAATTTGACAATAATAGGAGAGTCGGTTTTGTTTTCTCTTGAAGACGAGTTTTGTTTTTGGTGTCGGGAGCGAAAAATAGATTTGACAGTTGGTGGCGGAGTGTCAATGCTATGACATATGTATGTGATTAAAAGTAGATTTATGGTTTTCATTTGGTAGCTCCGGGATTCCAAAGATAATGTCATCAGATGCCACTTCTCGTCGTTCATAAGCATCGTATCGCTTTCCCAAATCAGCAACTCTCCCATCAAAGGCATGCAATGCACCCAAGTGTGTCTCCGTCTCCTTTAATTTGCTTTGCAAATTTTGATGTTTCGCTTCAATTTCATTTACTCGGGCTTCTATTTTTTCTTGTTGTGATTCTAAGCTTTTAAGAAATGCGTCGACCGAAGTCACGTGTGATGAAAGATTCTTCTCTATAGTTTCAATGCGTTGATTTAAATCACATCTAAGAAGATTGACCTCTACGGCGATTCGGCTTACAATATCATCAGTGAGTTTCACAATTCTATCATCAAATTCTGCAAGCGTTACATAAAGTTTTGGTGTACCCTTATCAGTTCTGATTCCCGCTGGAGTTGTTGATTTTGCTGATGGTGTTGTTTTTCCTTCAGGGGTCTGCATGATAGGGAGCCCTTTGTCTTTGATGTTAGATCGTTTATTTGACATTTCAAGTGGGGAGTGAGATGCAAGAGACAAAGAAAAATAAAAAGCCCGCTTTCGTTTTGCAATTGCGTATGAATAAAAAGAAAATAGTTTTTGTTTTTTTTTTTTTTTTAATATTAAACTTGTTATTTTCACAGCAAAAGTGGTAGAAAACGATTATATGACACGATTTATTTTTGCACTTGTCTAGGCAATCAAGAAAGTATAGAAAATTGTATTAATTGTTTTATAATGCCGAACGAGATTATCAACACGTCTATTCACTCTGACATTTAACTTCTTCCCAAATCCCAAATCCAAAAATCGGGAGATTAGAAAGTTTGCATTGCATTGAGCTGATAGATCAAATAATATAACAATGAATAACAAATACCTTTTTTTTTAATTCATTTGTATTTAATTCATTTTGCTCCTACAAATTTCCTAAAGATAGTTAAAAATTCATAAGACCAGCCTACGTATCAATAACTTACAAATAATTGACTTTCTAATGGGTGATTTTTTAAGAGCTTGAGAACTTTTTAAAAAAAAAAAAACGCATAAAATTTGCAAAATCTCATCGATTCTTTATTTGATACGTTAGATTGGTCCATGACATTTACTTTTTGAAGATAATTTCATTTAAATGTTGACCGCGGCTGCGTCTTAGGTGGTCCATTCGGAAAGTCCAATTTTGGGTAACTTTTTCGAGCATTTCGGCCGGAATAGCCCGAATTTCTTCGGAAATGTTGTCTTCCAAATCTGGAATAGTTGCTGGCTTATTTGTAGAGACTTTAGACTTGACGTAGCCCCACCAAAAATAGTCTAAAGGCGTCAAATCGCATGATCTTGGTGGCCAACTTACCGGTCCATTCCTTGAGATGATTTGTTTTCCGAAGTTTTCCCTCAAAATGGCCATAGAATCGCGAGCTGTGTGGCATGTAGCGCCATCTTGTTGAAACCACATGTCAACCAAGTTCAGTTCTTCCATTTTTGGCAACAAAAAGTTTGTTAGCATTGAACGATAGCGATCGCCATTCACCGTAACGTTGCGTCCAACAGCATCTTTGAAAAAATACGGTCCAATGATTCCACCAGCGTACAAACCACACCAAACAGTGCATTTTTCGGGATGCATGGGCAGTTCTTGAACGGCTTCTGGTTGCTCTTCACTCCAAATGCGGCAATTCTGCTTATTTACGTAGCCATTCAACCAGAAATGAGCCTCATCGCTGAACAAAATTTGTCGATAAAAAAGCGCGAAACACATTTCGAACCGAACACTGATTTTGGTAATAAAATTCAATGATTTGCAAGCGTTGCTCGTTAGTAAGTCTATTCATGATGAAATGTCAAAGCATACTGAGCATCTTTCTCTTTGACACCATGTCTGAAATCCCGCGTGATCTGTCAAATACTAATGCATGAAAATCCTAACCTCAAAAAAATCACCCGATACAAGCCAGTACTCTAAGTTACAAAATATACTAATTAATAATAATGCCTTATTAAAACTGCTTTAAATTAAAATTCTTAAGGATTTATTTTATTTAAGAATGGGAACAAATTTGGTGCTCTGGATCTTCATAAAAACATTTCCTAAAAATCTGATTTGTTAGTTGGGACTCTTTTAAAATATTTCCATTTTGCAATATTGTTAATAGTTATGGTGCAAAAAAATACTAAAAAAAATGGTAAAGTTCCCAAAACTGAGAAGGAAATTTGAAAATACGAGGGTGGATTGATAAGTTTCCGGCCTGACCAAGAAAAACAAGGTTTTTAAGAATTTTTTTTTTTTATTTCTCAACATAATCTCCTCCAAGGCTGATACATTTCTCATAGCGGTGTTCTAGTCTAGTAATGCCATCTCTATAGACTGATTCATCAAGCTCCTCAAAATACCCATTTACAGCTTCGATTACTTCTTCATTGTCCGCAAATCTCTTACCACCAAGCCATTTTTTGAGGTTAGGAAACAGATAATAGTCACTCGGGGCTAGGTCTGGAGAGTAGGGAGGATGCGGCATCAATTCAAACTTCATATCGTTGATTTTAGCCATTTAGCCATTTAGGTAGAAATGTTTTTTCGAATCAATTTTTGGTCGACTGTTAGCAAACGCGGCACCCATCTTGCGCAGAGCTTTTGCATATGCAAATGTTGGTGCAAAATATTTTGCACACGTTCATATGACATCTTACAGGTCTTAACTATCTCATGCACTTTTAATCTGCGGTCTTCCAGCACTATTTGATGGGTTTTTTCGATCATATTTGGAGTTGTGACCTCAACAGGGCGTCCTGAGCGAGGCTCATCAGAGGTGCTCACGCGACCCTTTTTAAACTCGGAAACCCACTGCTTAATGATTGAATATGATGGGCAGGATGTCCCCAGTGTTGAGTCCATATCTTCTTTGATTTCCTTCGGCTTTAACCCCTTCAAATAGAAGTATTTTATGACAGCACGATTTTCCAACTTTTCCATTTTTAAGAAAAACACAGAGGCGTCTTGTTCATTGTGCTCTCAAAACTAAACTTACATGGCGATTGGGCTGAAACTATAGCTACAAGCTATCTAAGGATGGTACTATAGAACGCCACCTCAAGGTAGGCCTAGTGGCGCCATCTCTTGATCAGACCGGAAACTTATCAATCCACCCTCGTATTTCCATGTAAAATATATTATTAATCTCTAAACACAAGTAAAATAAACCAACAGTAATAAAAGATTAACGAATATTAAAGTTACTCGTATATGTTATATTTTTGAGATTCTTACCTCAACAAAACGATGCACGAATATGTAGATTTTCGAAAGCTTGGTTGTGTTTTAAAAGGTTATATATACTCTATACGAAACAACATTTAACTTTCTTATAATTTAAAACTTGAATCAAACAATCTAGAAATAACTGACCACCAAAGAACAACCTGGAGAATCAACTCTTTTTCGTAAAAGGCATTATTAATTCCATTTAAAAATGCCCTTAACCTTGATTTAATTTATAACTGACGTTCTCAACATTACATACCTATGCCATATACAAACAAAAAATATACCTATACTCTTTTACATGGTCAAAGCTCATTATCAATTAAATAGAAATTGAAAAACACGATTTATAAATACTCACCATAACTACGAATTACAACATTCGCACTCCTTGATTCCTTTTATGATTTTAAAAATATAACCTACGTACATATGTACATGTTTATATCATCATCATCTCATCACCATCACCATCATCATCAAAATGAACATCAACATCAAAATCAGCATGAGCATCACATAAAAATGTGTGTTGTGTATCCTTATCGCAAATGCTACATTCTCATTATATTAATTAGCCAGGCAATTATTTTAATTGCATTAAATTTACTTTGAAACATGTCATAATTCGATCTTATTACAAAAGTTCCTCTGGCTAATGATATCGTCGTTTACGTCGTCGTTGTCGTTTTCGTCGTGGTCGTCATTGTCATTGCTGTTGTTGTTATTGTCGCAATTGCTGTTTGAGTTTTGCAATGAATTCAAAGCGCGGAGGACATTCGGATTCGGAACAGCATTCTTTTATTGTCCCTCTTTAGTTGGCCCTAATTATGCCGCGGATTCATTAAAAAAAATACCAACTTTTCCAGGAAAACACTTGCCATCACATTTTGTTGCACGATTCCGCAAACCATCAGGCATCACTCACTCACACGCACACACAAAAATGTACACGTACCTTTATAAGCGTGATGCAAGCAAAAGTAATATCATCCGCAATTGCACCCAGTCCAGCTCTACTCAGGCAGCCAGGCAGCCAGCCAGCCAGCCCAGCAAGAGCTAGAGCAGTTATGGGTTACATGAAGGAGTGAGCATTTCGTCGATTCGAAGTCAATTGCTTGATGTACAGACGTCATGATGGTCAATGTCGGCCAAAAACGTTTGCAACATTCTCACAACTTGAGTGGAACGATATATACACTGTAGTGAGCCAACCGGTCAACTAACCAAACCGACCAAACGTCCAAACGGCCAACCGGCCGGCCGGCAACATCCATTCAAGGTGCATCGGTTTCCAACTTTATAATCTTGAATTGCCTTAGGCCTTGTATACGAATTGATGTCAGAAGGCCAAGCAGCCGTAACTCGGGTAGGTTAATAATTGTGTAGATTTCATCAGTCCTAATAAAGGAGTTAAAATTCCTTATTTCAATTGATCTTAGCTAAACGAGTCGTTAAGACTTCTGAGATCCCTTAAAATGTCCCCTTTAATAAGTGTTTAAAAACTTTTGCCAAACTGGCGTAAACGATTTTGAGCTTTCTAGAACGTTAGACAAGGTCTGCAGTTGTTTTGATAATATTTCTAGAAACTCCTTGCATCAGAAACGTTGGTAAAATTCACCTATGCTATTGTGCTTCGCAGACAGAAAGGCAACACAAAGCAATACAGCAAAACCAGCCTCCGTCATGACGGCTGAAATTTCATTGCATCTTCTATATTCACTGATCTCAAAACCACCAAGCATAATGCTGGAGTTTTGCTGGGCGGCCGGTGCTGTTGCTTTTGCTGGTGCTGATGCTGATGCTGAAGCCGGTCGATGGTGATGCGATGAAGTCTGCTGCAAAGCCTTAAAGCCTCACTCTTCTCTTAAGGAAAACTTATACCTTTCCTCTACGAAAGTGTGTATTTGTATGACACTGTTGACGCGCGTATAGTCGTTCTTGTTGTTCGTACATACATAAAATATATATAGTATATATTATTATTGCAATTATTGACATTTCATGGAGGCTATTCAGGTAAGCCTTAAATGGACAAAAAGGCGAGCAGAGTATCAATGTGGAATGTTAATGAAGACGTTAGCGATGCCAAATGCGTTCGTTCCGTCAACTTTGATTTCCAATTAATCGAATGAAAAATGATAAATAATCGCACACACAATCCGCTGGTTAGTTGGTTGGGGGCTTTGTTAAGTTGATGGTCATGGCCATGCCAAGGCATATAGCGTGGCATGATGGGAGGAGATATTGCAATTTGTGTGCATCAATTTAGTATGTCTTAAAGGCGTATACGGAGTCGCGCATTTATATTTATTTAAATTTATATATAAAATAAAAATAAATCTAAATTGACATTCTAATGTCCAAGTTAAAGGTGTTGTTAAGCAATGACAAGCTGAAGGGTTCTTTGCATTACAGATTTGTTTCGAAGGTAATGTAGTTTCGATTCAAGCACCTTTATAAGTAGGGTCTTGGAATGAAGAAGGATTGTCTTGTAGAGTCCTTTGTTTTGGATTGATTGATGGTTGTATGTTATTTATTTGACTTACAGATCAAAAATAACCTTTTCTTGTGTCAACCTCGCAACAATGAGTTTAGACATTAATTATAATTTATGGAAAACAGAATTGATTTTATTTATAGGGTCATGCTTTTCAAAAAAAAAAAAATAAATCTTTCCAATATATCCCCGGAATTGCCTTACCTTATACTCTCGTGTCAAAGAGTTTATTTAAAAAAAGTTATCCTAATTATGTCAAACTAAATTTGAATTTAATACTCTTTCGATCCAAAACGTGAAAGTATGGAACATTACTGTAAACATTTTGTTTGACTATACCATTAATACGCCATTTTTGAGACTTTAATAGTAATTTAAAAAAATGTTCTATTAACATTAAGAAATAACAATTTATAAAACGTTGGCGTCTTCCACTAGTCTTAAGGAACAAAAGGCAATCAATTCAATCTCAAATCTTAAGGGTTTGCCTCAAGCTGCACTTTACTCGTAATAGGCTTCTCACACCAAACCCAAAACCCAGTTTTCGCGAAAATATCGCTTTTGGCCGAAAACGTACATCGTAAACTCAAGTTTTCCCACACATTTTTGTTAAACCACAAGTTTTCGTAAACCACAAGTTTTATATAAAACCTCTCGAAAACTAGTTGCAATTCAAAGTTGAACTAAACAAACAAACCTTTCGAAACATTCAGCGCTCAAATTAATGTAAACAAAACAGCTGATGGCTGCTGTGAAAACAAATATTATTAACTTCCCATAGGAAGTTATTGTAATGGGTCCGATTTGACAAATTGAAAATTTTGACATTTCTCGACGTTTCAAGGTCCCTAGAGTCGAAATAAAAGATTTTTAGAAAGATGTCTGTGCGTGCGTGTGTACGTACGTCCGTACGTCCGTACGTTCGCGACGTTTTTTTCGTCGTCCATAGCTCAAGAACCAGAAGAGATATCGACTTCAAATAAATTTTGTTATACAGATAATAAGGCAGAAAGATGCAGAAAGGGCTCTCAAGAAAATTGCGTGGGTGGTTTTTTACCATAGCAGTTTAAAAAAAAGGTGAACATTTTGGTTAACCCTAAATATCTCATGAACCAATGACGCTAAAGACTTGAATTAAATTTTGTATTATATATTGTAACGTGATACAAAACAATTATATTTTTGGAAAAAAATTCAATTAACGGTTTTTTTTATAAATCAAAAAAACTGAAAAAAAAAATTTGTCACTTCGAAAATTTTACGACTAAAATATGATTTCATCTCCAAAACAATTTTGTGCAACGAAGAATAATGTTTTTGACATCTGATAAAATTTTGAGAAAAATCGAATTGACAGTTTTTTTACAAAAAATGAAAACCTAAAAAAAAAATAAAAAAAATTGGTAAAAATTGAGTTTTGACTCAAATATCTTTTCAAAACTTTGAGATATTGGCATAAAACTACTTTTATCTTTCAAATAATATTGTTTTCAACATTCAGTAATATTTTGAAAAAAATAGAATTGACAGTTTTTTTACAAAAAATTAAAAACCGAAAAAAAAATTTAACAAAAGTTGGTAAAAATTGATTTTCGACTTAAATATCTTTTCAAAAATTTGAGATTATGGCTTCTAACTAATTTTAACTTATAAGAAATATTGTTTTCAACATTAGGACAAATTTTGAGAAAAATCGAATTGACAGTTTTTTTACAAAAAATAAAAACCTAAACAAAAAAATTAATAAAAGTTGGTAAAAATTGATTTTCGGCTCAAATAGCTTTTCAAAAATTAAAAATATTGGCTTCAAACTTATTTTATTTCACAGAAAATATTGTTTTTTATATTCAGTAATTTTTTTATAAAAATCCAACAGTCCGTTTTTTCATAAAAAAAATAAAATCTACAAAAAATAGAACGCAAATTTGGTAAGAATTGATACATTTAGACAAACTTTTAAGCAAGACAAATCGATAGACGGGATGGGAAGTTATCAGTGTGGGTCGCATCCCAGCCTCTTTTTTCATTTTGAAATAAATTTGGTCGTGGTAAGTAATTTCCTTACAAAATAAGAATTATTGCTTTTTGTTTTTTATTTACAGAATATGGAAAATTTGCCAACGTCGAGAATAAAAGCCCCTGTGACTATTTGCGGCACTGGCGGTTGAGTTTTAAACGCTCTTTGTTAAACGAGGAACCGGCTACTATGGCTACTGGCGTGACGACCCCAAGGACAAGGAAGACTTGCTCATAGTTCGTAATGACGTTTCCAAGGGATGCGTCTTCGAACTCGTCGCCACAAATATGTTCGACGCTTTCGCTTACTACCTGGAGAAAGTATTTCCGGTAACTCCGTTCAATCACAAGGGTTTGGGAGATATGAGAAAGGCGATAAGTTCATTTGTGGAGGAGAATAAGTATGAAAGGAAATCTCTGGTGGAGGCTAAGTCGCAGCGAGCTAGGAAAATTTGCGCCAAAACATTCCACAATGTTGGAATCGTTGTTCCAGTGAATAAAACCACAACAGTGGGCTATCGCCCCTTGATGGACAGCGATGCCAACATCAAGAAGATCCTCAGTGCTTTGGACAAGCCAGGCGACAATACATGGCGATTCTGAAGGCACATTTGGCCAACAGAAGCAATAGTCATAAGCAGTATTTTGGATTGAGTTTGTTGTGAAAGAAAAAAGAAAATGTTTTAAATAAAATTAATTTTTGTTGTAACAGTTTTGTTTTTTATTGATTTGCTCGTATATTTTCTACACAATTAGCTTCTCTTTGGTGAATTGTTCTGACCGGTTGAAGTGAACAAAGTGAATAGCTGCGGCCAAGCGAGCTTGTAGTTCTTGTTGGTTCATGTTGGTTCATATCGTGAGCCCATTCCACCCGTCCCCAAAACTTCAGTTGAAACTCTTCTTCGAGACGAGCTAGTTTTACGGCCTTGTCTGCGCTGATATGCTGCTCTATCACAGCACAGGAAAGGATTATCGACTCAAGGGTGTCGAAGGCAAAGAAAAATCGTTAGGAGAATGTTTGCACTTTTAAGAATTTTCAAAAAATTGAATCTTGAGAGAATACATATCATATAGAACATCTTCACTGTGTGAGAGGAAGTATCCGAAACGGGCGGTGGGTTGTGATATACTACATAAGGCTAAAGTTTGTATCCTGCATTTCCAGATCCTTTAGTTCATTGCAGAGTATATCGAAAGTTCTGCGGCTCGTTCTGAAATGTTGTTTGAAATACTCATCATCGTTTACTAACATTTCACGTTCCCAAAAAGTGCTGGTACGTACCTGCATAAAATATTTAGATATATACATAGTTTCCTACTAATTGAATTGTTGTAACAAGCTAACCTTTGTCCCCATATTTCTTTGTCGATTACGATTTTCAATTGTATCAATTAAAGCTTTTCTTTTCTTTCGAAGTTCCAGGATTTGCAAAAGAAAACGACGTTTTTTTTATGATAGAGGCTTGAGATAATGAAAAAAAGTTTAACAAAAGCTTCATGTTTTGTTCAACTTTCTTTTTATGTATTAAAATCAATTTCAATTGGTTAGAATTCATTTTATTTTCACAAATAATTTGAGAAAAACAAAACTTTTTACTTACAAATTTTTTCATCAATACAAAATTTGACAGCCGGTGTCAAACAAATTTAAATGTCAAATGAAAACGTGTAAATGTTCGGTGTGAACGATTTTCGAGTTTTCGAAAACTTTTCGCCGAAAACCCGGTTTTGGGTTTGGTGTGAAAAGCCTATAAGCATGTTACTAAGGATCAGTAGAATGAAAATGTAAATGAGACATTTTGTAAATGTAATCTTCATCAACAATAATTGGACGGCCATCGTTGAAAAACGGCTAAGTCAAATTTACAATGGAATCCTTGTTTTAAAGGACGTCAAACTGATAACTAGTTTGATGAGCATATTTTTACTTTAAAAAAAAAATAAGCCAATATTTTGTTCACTATCGAATAGTTGGCACTTAGTAGAAAATTCATTAAAAAAAATATTGCGTATACGCCTTAGTTTCCTACACTGATTTACATACATTTTCAGAGAGAATAAATAATTTCAAAATTTTAATGATAAATTGGTGTGGTTTTTTTTTCTATTTTTACAAAATCAACGCAATCACCCTTTTTGTAAATATTCAAAAAATTCGATCTTCTGTAAAGACTAGAGTTTTTTTAATGATTTATTTTTTCTTCAAACTTTGACCTAAAATTGTTTCAAAATTTAGGGTCTTAAAAAATTAAACTAAAAATAAAAAAATTAAAACAAAATTAATGTATCTTCCATTTTCTTATACAAAACAAAGATTAAAAAGAGGCTGAGATTTCGACCGACGAACAACGTTACCACTTCTCAAAAAAAAAAGTGGAAGTAGATTTTAGGAAAAAAGTGAAGTAGATTGAGAAAAATGGAAGTAGATTTCAAAAATTTACTTTTTCATATTATTCTACATATCTTTAAATTACATTATTTCAATAAGAAAAATTAAAAAAGAAACTAGAATTATTTAAGCCTTCATATCATTATAATTAAATATGTTATTGCAACATTTCTTAAATTAGTTCTTGGTTGTTGGCAACGTTTTCGTTGGGCTCATGTTGGTCAAATTAAATGACTATAGGATGTTTTGATTGCAAAGAACGATTTCTACAAGAAATAGTTATTGTAATCGTAATACAATTTCAGTACATCAACAAACCTTTTATCTTTGTTTTTGGACAACTTGAAAATATCTTTTCATATTGAAAACAAAAAATCAAATCCAAAATAACACTAGAGCACAGCTTAACACAAATAACAATAACAAACAAAAAAGAAAAAAAGACTGGTTCGCATGAACTCGCTCATGTATATAAAAAAGTCTGTTTAAAACTATTTCCTGTATTTTAAGAATTAAAATGTACCTGCAAAAAAGTTTGTTTTCGAAAATGTAAAAGCCATTTGATTTCTCAAAAAAACCTTAATTTTTTAAATTTGTATTTGAAAATCGTTTTTGAATTTTAGTTTAAAAATGTTTTTGGTATATAGTTTTGAACTTATTATTAGACGTCTTGCACTTCAATTTTGTAAAAAATGATGACCCGTTTTCAAGATATCAAATTTCGAAAAAAAAATAATATCTGTTTTTAGATTAAAAATAAAAACAATGACATTTTTGGCAGAAAAAAAATAGTTAAGTTTTTGAGAAAACTTAAAAACAATATAACGGTTCTATTTGCGGGGTACCCTTCTGGAGCAATACAAACATATTTTTTTATATTGAAAGTAGCCAAACTAAAAACACAAATTTTAGCAAGAATTAAAAAAAATCTATCGGTTTGTTTTTGAAAAAATTCAAAATTCGAATTATCGGTTTTTGACCATACAAATTTGTATTGGGACTACATTTATTTTTAGTTTGAAAAAAAAAAACAGGAAAGACGTACAGACAAACCGACAAAATCGGGAGACCCATTTTTTTCGACTTCTCTACCATCGTAATGTCATGTTGAATTAATATCTCAAATTCGAATTTGTTTACGAATGAAAAACTTGCCATACTGGTCCTATATGTCGAAAATAAAAATGACAAAAGGGTTAAACTAGAATACATTAGATAAAACGGAACCTCACCGGAAATGCAAATACTCAAGCGATCTTTAATTCTCTAGAAAATCTTAAGACTACAAACAAGAGTGAAAAGGAGAAATAAGGAGTAGATTCAGTCTATTTTCATTAAAATTGAAGTAGGTAGAAACACAGATTTTAAAAATGAAGTAGATTTCAATATTTTGATGATGGTGCGAAGTAGGAAGTAGATTTTTAATTTATTTGAAAAAAAAAAGAAGTAGATCTACTTCAATTGAAGTAAAGTGGTAACGCTGCCGACGAACAGGGTTTCAGTTTGGATGAAAAGGAGCTCATATAAATTTGAAAACTAAACCAGACTGAAATTTTCAAACATGGTTAAGGATAGCATAGATAGTCTCAAGAGAGACAAGAGGTTAACATTCATAGTTGATATAAATGAGTTATGTGTTCTTGACAAAATGTGTAGATAACGTAATATCATTTAATTTTTCTGTATACATTTTTTTGTCACTCCGACTTTTAGGGGCATTTTTAACGACGCATTTATAGCTTCCCATTACTTATTGTGATTATTCTTCCAATCCAGGATTGATGATGGCCGCTTTAACCCAGTTAAATCACTTACACACAGATTGATCGTCTACCAGTTATGCAAGCATGAATACCCTTCAAACATTGAATTTTCTATTGGATTCTTTCAAAATGATTTTGTTTTTTAAATAAGCCAGCAATTTAAGCTTAAGCTCTCGAGATATTATATTTTTTAAAATATTCGAGATATTTATTTTTTTTTTTAAGAAAAATATAAATTGAATGTTGATAAGAATTTTTGTATAGTTTAAAAAAAATATTTTGTTTTATTCTGAAGATGTTTGAATCGAAAATTAAATTATACCAATTTTGATGAGTATTTAATTAATGTTAAAAGAATAAAAATGTACATTTTTGTTTGCTATGATACAAGTATAGAAAAAGACATTTTTCTAAGAAACATGGATCTAGACTTCAAGAAATGTTAACATTTTTTAAAAGTTGTGTCTTTGTCAAAAACAAATCTTAAATCATTTCAAGAGTCTAAATTTCTGATTTCAATTAAAAAAAAGAGGCTGGGATGCGACCCACACTGATAACTTCCCATCCCGTCGGTCGATTTGTCTTGCTTAAAAGTTTGTCTATATGTATCAATTTTTACCAAATTTGCGTACTATTTTTTGTAGATTTTATTTTTTTATGAAAAAACGGACTGTTGAATTTTTATAAAAAAAATTACTGAATATCGGAAACAATATTTTCTGTGAAATAAAATAAGTTTGAAGCCAATATTTGTAATTTTTGAAAAGCTGTTTGAGTCGAAAGTAAATTTTTACCAAGTTTTAGTATTGTTTTTTTTATCGATTTTTCTCAAAATTTTATCGAATGTTGAAATAAATATTTCTTATAAGTTAAAATTAGTCAGAAGCCGTTATCTCAAATTTTTGAAAAGATATTTGAGTCGAAAATCAATTTTTACCAACTTTTTTTAATTTTTTTTTCGGTTTTTAATTATTTGTAAAAAACCTGTCAATTCGATTTATTTCAAAATTTTACTGAATGTTGACAACAATATTTTTGAAAGATAAAAGTAGTTTAAAGCCAATAACTCAAAGTTTTGAAAAGATATTTTAGTCGAAAATCAATTTTTACCAACTTTTATCAATTTTTTTTTAGGTTTTTATTTTTTGTAAAAAAAACTGTAAATTAGATTTTTCTCAAAATTTTATCAGATGTCAAAAACATTATTCTTCATTGCACAAAATTGTTTTGGAGATGAAATCATATTTTAGTCGTAAAATTTTCGAGGTGACAAATTTTTTTTTTCAGTTTTTTTATTTATAAAAAAACCTTTAATTGGATTTTTTCCAAAAATATAATTGTTTTGTATCACGTTACAATATAAAATATAAAATTTAATTCAAGTCTCTAGCGTCATTGGTTCATGAGATATTTAGGTTTAACCAAAATGTTCACCTTTTTTTTAAACTGCTATGGTAAAAAAACCACCCACGCAATTTTCTTGAGAGCCCTTTCTGCATCTTTCTGCCTTATTATCTCTATAACAAAATTTATTTGAAGTCGATATCTCTTCTGGTTCTTGAGCTATGGACGACGAAAAAAACGTCGCGAACGTACGGACGTACGGACGTACGGACATACGGACGTACGTACACACGCACGCACAGACATCTTTCTAAAAATCTTTTATTTCGACTCTAGGGACCTTGAAACGTCGAGAAATGTCAAAATTTTCAATTCGAAAATTTTTAATAAAAAAATTAAATTTTTATCAATGGTCACCAATATTATTCCAAAAAATGGAACCATGAGAATTCATTTAAAATATAACACTCATCTTTCATTAAATATTTCCTGCACAAATTGTAAATAATTTTACCAAAAACTCGATGATTTGTTTTAAATATTATAAATCTTAAATAACTTGAATTAAACCTTATTTTCCGTGAAAGAACAAAAATATTTTTTATAGTTTGATTTCAAAATCTATTTTTGTCAACGAGATTTTTAGTCGAGAACCAAATTACAAATTTAAGTAGCATTTCTTAAAAGTTTCTTTTTCTTATAGAAAGAAATAAAAACTGGATGAATGAAATTAATTTGAAGTTAATATCTTCTATTTATTACGAGATATCGAGAACCAAACATCAATTTAAACCAATTTTGCGTACTTTTTTGTGTAGATTTTATATTTCTATGAAAAAAACTGACTGGTGGATTTTAAAGCCAATATTTTTAGTTTTTGAAAAGATATTTGAATCGAAAGTAAATTCATACCAAGTTTTAGTAATGTTTTTTTAGGTTTTTATTTTTTGTAAAAAAAAAACTTTTAATTCGACATTTCTCAAAATTTTACTGAATGTTGACAACAATATTTCTTATAAGACAAAATTAATGTGAAGCCATAATCTTAATTTTTTGAAAAAATATTTGAGTCGAAAATCAATTGTTAGCAACTTTTCGTAATGTTTTGTTTAGGTTTTTACTTTTTGTAAAAAAAAAACTGTCAATTCGATTTTTCGAAATATTGCTGAATGTTGAAAACATATTTTTTATAAGATTAAATTAATTTGAAGCCAATTTCTTCAATGTTTGAAAAGATATTTGAATCGAAAATCTATTTTTATCAACTTTTAGTAATTTTTTTTAGGTTTTTAATTTTTGGAAAAAAGACTGTCAATTCGATTTTTCTCAAAATTTCACCAGATGTCAAAAAAGTTATTCTTCGTTGCATACAATTATTTTGGAGGGAGAATCGTCTTTTTTTTCGAAAAATATTCGAGGTGACAATTATTTTTTTTTTCAGTTTCTTTTGATTTATAAATAAAAACGTTAATTGTATTGTTTTTCAAAAACATGCTTGTTTGGTATCACGTTACAATACATAATTCAAAATTTAATTCAAGTTGCTAGCGTTATTGGTTCGTGAGATGTTTTGGCTTAACCAAAATTTTCACTTTTTTTTTAAATTGCTATGGTAAAAAAAACCACCCTGTATAAGAAAATTTATTTGAAGTCGATATTACTGGTTCTTGAGCTATGGTGAACGAAAAAAACTTCCTGAACGTACACACGCACGCACAGACATCTCTCTAAAAATCTTTTATTTCTACTCTAGGGACCTTGAAACGTCGAGAAATTTCAAAATTTTCAATTTGACAAATCGGACCCATTACAATAACTTCCTATGGGAAGTAAATACGTATATGGATACCATTAAAATAAATATCAGATTATTTCTCAGAAAAACTCTTTAATGATGATACCAATTAATATTCAGATTGCTGTTTTTAACCAATTCAATTTAGTTTCGAACTATAACGAATGTTTTTATGTTTTTTTTTTTTTTTAATTAAGAGAACGTGAAATTTTTAAGTATCTTTAACAATTTCCAGCTATCGATATATTTAGTAAGTAAAATTATGAACTTTTAAACGATTTCTCTAAAATGGAAGAAGTATAGAATAGAATATTAATGAGGCAGCTTAAATTCTTTGAATAAGCCAAAAATTATTTGAAGTTAGTTTACCAAATTTCAAACTTAAAATATAGTATTATTTTATTTAAATTTAAAAAAAAATTAAATAAGATTCAAATTTAAACACATATTTTTGAATTATTAATTTTTTTAATGATAATTTTTCTTGTCTAAAAATAGTTAAAAGTCAGAAAAACTTAGAAATATTAATATAGAGACTAAGGGTTGTACCCTCGGCAATGTGAAATTATAAAAAAAACACACATTTTTTTACAATTCAATTCTAAAATAACTCAAAATTTAAACGAGTTTTAAGAAGTTTTAAATATTATTTTTTATTCAAAAAGGTTAGTCTGAAGTTGCTGTTAGAAATAGAGTGACTCACTACGACCAATTGTTGGTTTATTGTGATTCCACAGAAACTAGAAGCTTTCTTCTTAACTCAAAAAACTATTTAAAACTCCCCAGTTATTTATATTTCTTTTCAAAGAAAAAAAAATGGGAATTATGTCTCAATTGTTTTGGATTAGAAAGGACTTAGCCACATAAGCTAGAAGTTTTCTTCTTAACTTAAAAAAAAACTAACTAAAAATCCCCATTTACTTATTTTATCTCAAAGAAAAATATGGAAACTATGTTCTAATTGTATGGACTAGAAAAAGGCCTATGAAGTTATTGCCCTATTTGTTCAAGCA
The DNA here is from genome assembly GCA_920104205.1 of Eupeodes latifasciatus. Taxonomy (NCBI): domain Eukaryota; kingdom Metazoa; phylum Arthropoda; class Insecta; order Diptera; family Syrphidae; genus Eupeodes; species Eupeodes latifasciatus. The sequence continues at coordinate 133,248,418 of OV049925.1, read as the reverse complement.
AACTTTCAGTGAAACTATGCAGTTTAATCAGTTTCTTCTTAAATAACGAGTTATCACTACAATGAAGCATTAAATAAAATTACTAATTATCTTCTTCAAATGAAAAATATCTACCGCGCTTCTTCCATTTTTGATAATAAGAAAAATAATGAACACGAACTCGAAACTATAAGCCCCTCTCTGCTCATAGTTTTAATGATGATGATAATGATGAGTCTTAGAAAGAATTCTACGCACCATCATCAGCTTATCCATATCCATCCATCCGCGAAAAAATGCCACTCTGACTCCTGGCAATTAAAGATACATCGATTTGTATTGAAAACAAAAAGAGGTGCGCGCATAGTCAACATCATCAACAAAACACGCTCTAACTGTTCAAATGTATATCTCATTAACCAAATGCTTATAATCATTTAATCCAAGATGGTTATTATATTCCCGCCAAGGAAATTATGTCAAGCTAAAGCCATATTTATATGTAGATATTTCGATTTTAATTACAAACTTGCAGCCTGCAGATCTAAGTATACCATAGCTCTATATAATGATTGTATAGTGATTCTTTTGAGTGGTTTTCGCTGTCAATTAATATTTGATTACAAAAGCAAAGCTGTAGATGGGTAGACTCTAGTTGGAGTACCCTACCCATCTATGGTCACTATCACCATCCCGTCTCGATTACTCTCCATATACTCACTCTGTATCATGCTTACTGTAATGCCAAACTGCATCAGAATCAAATCCTATTTTATCCGCATATCAAGTCACCAACCATCACAGTAAGGCTAACAAACACAGCTTTTATTAACTCGACTCGTATACTTATGAAAAAAGCTTGCGCATGAAATTTATTAATAAACTGTCATATAATTGTGATACAATAAGCCTTTGGCCATAACAATTATTGTCAAACATAAAACAGCAAAGCTTGACAACCCCTTCTTCTCTTACTGACACTTTTTTTGTTGGTTTGTTGCTGTTGTTTAAATAAATATAAATCGGCTCTTTTCGCCTGAAAGCCTAAAATACATATATTCATACCTACCTACCTACATACATAAAATCGTGCACATATGTATGTATCTATATCTATATATACAAAGCTCTCCCTCTGTCCTAGCCTCTTCTTTTGTCCATAATCGGACTGAGATGGTTATTAAACAATTTTTCATTTTAATTAAAACTGATGCCAACGAAAAATTCCCGGACAATTATACCATATCCGACGGCCATCTCCCTATGAAGTCAATTCTACATCCTGATATGGCTTCTGCTGGGATTTGCCAACTATTCAATCCGTGCATTGCGGTTGTAGGCTTAACACCAATAGTGGTGGTGGTATGGTGGTGGTTGCCTTCCATGCCCCTGGTCAACCGAATAGCCTGGCCAGGCCAACCAGCATTGCGTGCCATCATTGCGATCGAATAAAATAATTAACTTGAATTTATTTCTCAATCTAGTGCTGATGCTGATGTCGATGTTGATGTTGAAGCTGAAGCTGATGCTGATGCTGAGGCTGAAGCTGATGATGATGATGATGATGACGATGATGGTGTGGTGTGGTAAGGTATGGTGTTGGATATAGAGGATAGCCATTTTTGTGTCTTGTACAACACCCTTTGGTGGAATATATTGAATTAAATACCTAAATAAATGTTGTATACATTTACATCGATCTCTTGCTAATGGTTAACATTTGAAGTTAATAAAAGTTTTTAATTAGAAGCAATTTTTGCAATCAAAAAGCAACGCACGTGGATTGTTTAGTAATGATGAGGAAAGATAAATAATATTGTGCCTTTTTTAATATTTTTTTTTTTTATTAATAAATAAGCTATCGTAATTAGATCTATGTTATATGACTTAAAGAACATGGTACAATATGCCTTCAAGGCTATCTCGTTATCTCGCTAACTCAAGGCTCTGTCTGATATATCTTTGAATTGAACTGGAATATCATATTAAACTTGAACATGTAATTTATTGATTTCTAAGAATTTTGTTATTTGCTTGTCTTTTGTTCAGAAATATGTAGGTAAGTTGATGGTAGATTAAAAATGAACTGGTAATAGCAATTATAATTCATATTGCTTGTTGATATGTAGTTCCTTATACGGAAATGGTAGTAATGGTGCAAAAATATGAACACGCATTCTTTGAAAAACTCGTCATTCCATGACATATTATCTTTGAATAATTACAAAAAGGAGTGTTTGTTGGAGGAAGAACTGTGTTCAATTAAAATTGAAAAATATGGTGAACTTGTTTTGGCCTAAAAAGGTAGAAATGAGTTTGTTAAATAACATAAATTAGTTCTAGCATAACAGGCTAAGTATTGGTTTCGTATAGTTAACTTCAAAATATATCTGGAACTCGAAGTATCCGAATAGTGATGAATTTCCATCATTTGATCAGTTACTTCAAGGATAGAGACGCGGATTTAAATTGTATAATTATTGATATTCTATGTTATGTCTATAGTCTTAAAAAATAAATCATGCATAATCCGGATCCGAATCTATTCAGAGAGTATCCAAATGTTAAATATATAAATAAAGGGGTTTTTCAATAGGGGTGGTTTGATTTTGATAGCTTTTGTGTCGGCCATATAGTTTCTATTACTTTCTGTAAAAATATCTTCTTTTCAAAAGTCCTAAAAAACAAACCATAATGGCAAGCTACAGCGTTAAGCAGCACGTGGAAATGATAAAACTTTATTGTAAAAATGGGTGTTATATAGTAGCAACGCTGCGCCCATTTTATGGGGTACATGGTCGTCCTTCTAAGTCGACTATTCAACGGCTGGTGAAGTCCATCAGCTCAGTGAACAATCAGCCACCACCCGTACGTCAACGAAAAGCACACCACAACATGGCGAATTTTGCGTTGTGATTTAGGCATGCATCCGTACAGGCGATGAGGACCATTTTTTGGTAAATGGGTACGTGAAGATTCACGAAGTTCTAATGCATCCAAATACAAATACTGTTTGATGTGGATTTTGGGTGGGAGGTGTCATTAGTCCGTATTTCTTTAAAAAAGATGCTAACGCCAGGTCATCACCATCAATAGCCGCTATAGGTCAAAGATGACCAACTTCTTGTGGTCTTAATTGGATGATTTATACTAGGGATGTTGCGATTATTCGCATCCGCATCCGCAATTGCGGATTATTCGCAATAATTCCAACATCCGCATCCGCATAAACTGATGCGGAGTTTGTTGCGGATGCGGATGTTTTTAAACGCTTTTTTTCAAATTTGTAGTTGCAATCGAAAAATAGCAACAGCACGGCATACTATATCATGATCAACAACAACGACCCTTTCACCCTTAGTAAAACTGTTAAATTCAAAAATCTCGGTCCCAAGTAGGCGACGACAAAAGCAACAACAATGCAATGGTCACAGATTGGAGGATATAAAAGCTCTTGCTATTGCAAATACAGAACATAAATGCCGCCACCAACAAAAAGCATCATCTGGATTTATTTTAATTTAAACAAAAATGATCCTGACAAGTTCGAGTGTAAAATATGTCGTAAAACATATTCACGAAAAGGACGCACGACTTCTTCATTGAAAAACCACCTGAAGTCAAAGCACCCAGAGGAGTTTGGTTTATTTGAGAGTGCGAATAATGAAAATCTTTTTAAAAAAAAGAAAGAAGATGCAGGTTTGATATTTATTTATAAACATTAAATTCTGAAATAGCTTGTTAATATACGATCCACTAAGAAACAGATTGCAGTCTGAGAAGGCTGCAATCTTGCTTTTTATTAAATATAACTCACCCATTTTTAAATTTAATTATTAAACGCAAAGATAATAAATAAAATTTTCCTTTATTTACGGACTTAAAATTATTGTTTTTATTTAATAAATTTTAAAATCCGCATCCGCATCCGCATCCGCGGATGTCAAAATTTGTACATTCGCAACTACCCTGATATATACACCGAAGACAAATGGCTTCAACAGGATGACGCTACGTGCATCGTGTACGAGCGGTTTTACGGCATTGTTCTATCAAGCCAAGGTAACGTGAATAGGCCACCAAGATCAAGTGATTTGACCCCTTTGGACTTTTTGTTGTGGGGCTTTCTTATGTTGTAGGGGTATTCAAATAAGCCGCAACCCACCGCGTTCCTCAAACAACATAGTTTAAGTTTTCAATCAAATTCAGCCTTATTTACCCAGCTAACCCGCGTCGGCCATTTTAAAGATTTTTTATTTCACACATAATGTCATCGATAGGACTCAAATACAGATACAATCTTTTAAGTATCTCATATACAACTATAGTTTTATTAACTTCCCATAGGAAGTTATTGTAATCGGTCCGATTTTTCGAACTGAAAATTTTGACATTTCTCGACGTTTCAAGGTTCCTAGAGTCGAAATAAAAGATTTTTAGAAAGATGTCTGTGCGTGCGTGCGTCGTCTTCCATAGCTCAAGAACCAGTAGAGATATCGACTTCAAATAAATTGTGTTATACAGATAATAATGCAGAAAGATGCAGAATGGACTCTCAACAAATTTGCTCTGGTGGTTTTCTTACCATAGCAATTTAAAAAAAGGTGGAAATTTTGGTTTACCCAAAATACTCTTATCTCACGAACTAATAACGCTAGCGACTTGAATTAAATTTAATGCTATAATCCAACTAACGGTTTTTTTATAAATCAAATAAACTGTAAAAAAATATTTGTTACCTCGAATATTTTACGAACAAAAAATGATTTAATCTCCACAATAATTTTCTGCAGTAAAAAATAACGTTTTTGACATCTGGTACAATTTTGAGAAAAATCGAACTGATAGTTTTTTTTATAAAAAATAAAAACCTAAAAAACATTAATACAAGTTGTTAAAAATTTACTTTCGGCTCAAATATCTTTTCAAAAATTTGAGATTATGGCTTTATACTAATTTTGTCTTATAAGAAATACTGTTTTCAACATTCAGTAAAATTTTGAGAAAGTTGAGTTTTTTTACAAAAAAATAAAAACCTAAAAAACAATACTTCAACTTAGTTCAAATTTACTTTCGACTCAAATATCTTTTCAAAAATTAAAAAGAGGCTGGGATGCGACCCACACTGATAACTTCCCATCCCGTCTATCGATTTGTCTTGCTTAAAAGTTTGTCTAAATGTATCAATTCTTGCCAAATTTGCGTTCTATTTTTTGTAGATTTTATTTTTTTTATGAAAAAACGGACTGTTGGATTTTTATAAAAAATTACTGAATATAAAAAAGAATATTTTCTGTGAAATAAAATAAGTTTGAAGCCAATATTTTTAATTTTTGAAAAGCTATTTGAGCCGAAAATCAATTTTTACCAACTTTTATTAATTTTTTTGTTTAGGTTTTTATTTTTTGTAAAAAAACTGTCAATTCGATTTTTCTTAAAATTTTTCCTAATGTTGAAAACAATATTTCTTATAAGTTAAAATTAGTTAGAAGCCATAATCTCAAATTTTTGAAAAGATATTTAAGTCGAAAATCAATTTTTACCAACTTTTGTTAAATTTTTTTCGGTTTTTAATTTTTTGTAAAAAAACTGTCAATTCTATTTTTTTCAAAATTTTACTGAATGTTGAAAACAACATTTTTTGAAAGATAAAAGTAGTTTAAAGCCAATATCTCAAAGTCTTGAAAAGATATTTGAGTCAAAACTCAATTTTTACCAACTTTTTTTTTAGGTTATTATTTTTTGTAAAAAAACTGTCAATTCGATTTTTCTCAAAATTTTTTCAGATGTCAAAAACATTATTCTTCATTGCACAAAATTGTTTTGGAAATGAAATCATATTTTAGTCGTAAAATTTTCGAAGTGACAATTTTTTTTTTCAGTTTTTTTTGATATATAAAAAAAAACCGTTAATTGAATTTTTTTCCAAAAATATAATTGTTTTGTATCACGTTACAATATATAATATAAAATTTAATTCAAGTCTCTAGCGTCATTGGTTCATGAGATATTTAGGGTTAACCAAAATTTTCACCTTGTTTTTAAACTGCTATGGTAAAAAAACCACCCACGCAATTTTCTTGAGAGCCCTTTCTGCATCTTTCTGCCTTATTATCTGTATTTCAAAATTTATTTGAAGTCGATATCTTTTCTGGTTCTTGAGCTATGGACGACGAAAAAAACGTCGCAAACGTACGGACATACGGACGTACGGACGTACGGACGTACGGACGTACGTACACACGCACGCACAGACATCTTTCTAAAAATCTTTTATTTCGACTCTAGGGACCTTGAAACGTCGAGAAATGTCAAAATTTTCAATTTGACAAATCGGACCCATTACAATAACTTCCTAATGGAAGTTAAAAATAGTGGCTTCAAACTAATTTTATTTCACGGAAAATATTGTTTTCGACAGTCAGTAAATTTTTTGTAAAAATTCAATAGTCAGTTTTTTCATAAGAAATTTAAATCTACAAAAAATAGTATACGCAAAATTGGTAAAAATTGATGTTCGGTTCTCAATATCTCGTGAACAATGGAAGATTATGGACTTTAAATTAGTTTCATTCAACCAACTTGTATTTGTTTATATAAGAAATACAAACTTTTAAGAAAGTTGATAAAAATAGGTTTTCGACTAAAAATCGTGTTAAGCAAAAATGATTTTGAAATAAAACTATTTTTTTTAGAATAATTCAACTGACAACTTTTTTAAACAAAACACGTAAGCCTACACACCTTTTAAGCAAGACAAATTGACAGACGGGATGGGAAGTTATCAGTGTTAGTCGCATCCCAGCCTCTTTTTCCATTTTAAAATCTACCCGCTTTTAATGAAAAAACCCTTTAAACAAATATAACACTGAAGATCCGTGTTTATCGGGATAGAAATGTGACTTCACTTTGATGATTTATATTCCCTAATGGTATTATAATTTGAAAGTTTGGATTCTTGATAGGTATCCAAGGTATTAAATATACTTGACACCTGACACTATCCGAATAATTTCAGAAATTAATTTTCTGGGTATCCAACACTATTCGCATAATTCGTATATCCGATCTTGGATGCGAGATTTTTCGCCTGTCCGAAGTATCCAGGCATATTATAGCTCTAGGTTAGGTTAGGTTAGGTTGGAGTGGCTGTCTAGATGTCATTGACTCACTTAGACCTCAAGGGTCCATTGTGATACCACTAATAAGGTTACTCATGGGAGAGTAATGAAAATTAAACAAACCATTTTGTGCTTTTAATAAAGTTAGAGAGACACTTTGTGTCAGTCATTGCCAGTTCACTGGTATTGTCGAAGAAGGGATTACCGAGAAAGTTATTCCTTCTAGTGGAGAGTGCTGGACATGTACATAGCAAATCACTCACTATTGTTTCCTTTATCGAAGCCCTAATCTAGACAGAGTATCAACTTCTCGTGAATTTGATGCTTTGTCTGATTCCATCCAAAGAATTGTTTCGTCCTATCCTCGCACTGAAATCGTTGTTACGGGCGATTTCAATGTACACAATTCTTCATGGCTTCAACATTCGGGCCAGACAACATCCGAAGGAGTGTGTGTTGAGATCTTCGCTGAGTTGAACCACCTAACTCAGCTGGTCAACGAGCCCACTCGAATATCGGACGTGGTAGGTCGAGCAGAAAACACCCTTGACTTGTTTCTTACCTCTGACCCTGATAAGTACACTATTAGTGTTCTATCTCCTCTAGGCTCATCTGACCATTGTGTTATATCTGCAAATTTCTCGTGTCAAAACTCCTCAGTTAAAGAAAGAGCTCCTAGGAGAACCGTTTGGCAATACGAGAAAGCCAACTGGGACGGTCTCAATAACTATTTTAGGATCTTTAACTGGTCACTATGCTTCCTCGATAGTGACGTTGACGCCAGCGCAGATATGATCACAAGTTTGATTCTCCTGGGAATGAGAACTTTTATCCCGAATAGGGTTAAAAGCATCAGACCTAAGGAAAACGCATGGTTCGATGCGAGCTGTAAAGAGGTTATTAGGGTCAAGAAGGTAAGTTTCCGTTGTTTTAAAGCCAATCCAACTGAGGAAAACCGGAATAAGTTCAAGCAAGCCAGGAAGGCCTGCAACGTCCATATTCGACGGACCAAATTTTTACATGACCAAAAATTAAGGCAAAAAATACTGCAATGTCCCAAAGGCAGTAAAAATTTTTGGTCCTTTGTAAAAAACATGAGGAATTCTTCCTCTTCCTCGGTTCCTACGCTCGTTGTCAATGACACTCCATTTGTTAGCTCTTTAGAGAAAGCTAATCTTTTCGTTAGGCAGTTCGCCGCCAATTCAACGCTGCCAGTAAGTGTTATGACTCCGCCTGTTATCGAGCGCGTTAGTGATTCTATGGGGCAAATCTTTTTTCGCACTCGTACTGTGGCGAGAGTCCTAAAAGATCTTAATACACATAAATCCGCTGGTCCGGATGGTATCCCCGCTATTGTTCTGAAGAGGTGTTCTTCAACGCTGGCAAAACCACTGCGTAAGCTTTTTCATCTGTCCTACTCCTCTGGTCTCGTTCCGAGCGGATGGAAAACTGCATTTGTCCAGCCTATTCCCAAAAAAGGCGAATCTTCCTCACCCTCTAATTATCGACCGATTGCACTTACGTCCCTTCTTTCCAAGGTCATGGAAACGCTGGTAAATTATCAGCTTAAGAAATATCTCGAAGACCGAAAGCTTCTTAATGACCGGCAGTACGGCTTTCGCAGCAATAGGTCCACTGGTGATCTCATGGTTCATCTCACCGAACAGTGGAGCAAATCTTTACATCGTTTTGGAGAAAGTAAGATTATTGCACTTGATATTTCAAAAGCATTTGATAGGGTTTGGCATCAGGCTCTCTTATCGAAAATGCGTGCTTTCGGTTTTCACGAATCCCTGCTTCATTGGATTAGTAATTACCTTTCGGATCGTTCAATACAAGTAGTATTGGATGGGTTCAAGTCTGAAAACCATAAAATAAATGCTGGTGTGCCCCAGGGCTCTGTTCTATCTCCAACACTCTTTCTCATTTTTATTAATGATCTCCTGTCTGCAACTTCTAATCCAATACATTGTTTCGCTGACGATAGTACTCTCAGCTTTTCATATTCGTTTTCAGAATCACATCCCTCCTCTTCGGATGTGGAACTGCAACGACAAAATATGATAAGTTCATTAAATTCCGACCTAAACAGCATTCTTGAATGGGGATTAAAAAACCGCGTGGAATTTAATGCTTCGAAAACGCAATGCTGTCTTGTATCGTTAAAGCGAGATATACCCCCATTGCCATTATCCATGGATGGCGCTTGCATCGAGGAGACTGAACATCTCGATATTCTCGGTATGTGTATCACCAACCACCTCTTGTGGAATGATCACATACGCGATGTCGCCAAAAATGCCGCAAGATGTTTGGGTTTTCTAAGGCGATGCAAGAAGTTTTTCTCTCCCTCTGATCTGGCTATTATCTACAAAACTTATATACGTCCAAAGCTTGAGTATAACTCCCATATCTGGGCTGGTGCACCTGTAACCTACTTAAGCCTCTTGGACAGCATTGAACGTAGAGCATTTAAATTAATCGGTGATAATACCATCATAGGATCATTTACGTCGCTTGAACATCGTCGTAAAGTTTCTTGTCTCACGCTTTTTTATCGTTATTTTAACGGTTTATGCTCAAGTGAAATAGCCAGTTGCATTCCTCCCCTTAAACAGTTCAACCGTAATACTCGCGCTTCTAGGAATGCTCATCAGTATACCCTCGAGCCCAACTTCGGTCGTACTGTCAAGTATAGAGATTCGTTCTTTAGCCGTACTACGCGAATGTGGAATGCTTTACCACACTCTGTTTTTCCCAGCCATTGCAATATTCAGGAATTCAAAACCAATGTGCACCGACACCTCCTTTCAACCTCTCTCTCCTTTTCCTAGTGCTCACACTGTGTCTTTACATAATAAGGGTAGTAATATCCCCTTAAGTGTGCGCTTATTATAAAAAAAAAAAAAAAAAAAAAAGGTGTTGGACTGTTTCCTCTTCCTCCTCGTCCATGCAGCTTCTACAGAAGTCATTTGTGTAGACTCCTAGCCTCAGAGCATGTCTTCCTATGAGGCAGTGTCCTGTTATTACTCCAATTGTGGAGCTTATATTTTGTCTGCTCAGGGATATCAAGCCTTTTGACCGATTTAAGTCTATGCTTGGCCATATTTGCTTGGTTGTTAGGCAGGTGGTGCTCTGTGACCATCTAGCATTTGTTGCTTCTAGAGCATATTGTTTGAGAAGATATTTGCATGTAGCAAGTGGTGTTCCTATGTTATGTTTTTGACTAACATTTGGCAGAAGTGTTCCGTTTTTGGCGAGCTCATCGGCTTTGCAATTTCCCGGAATGTCTCTGTGGCCCGGCACCCAAATGAGGTGAATATTAAACTGTTCTGTCATCTCATTCAGAGATGATCGACAGTCGTGGACTAATTGAGAGTTTGTAGAGACAGACGCGAGAGATTTAAGAGCGGCTTGGCTGTCCGAGAAAATTCGTATATCTTTGCAAGATATAACGTTTTCTTTGAGCCAGGATAGTGCCTCTTTAATCGCCATTACTTCTGCCTGGAATACACTACATTGATTGGGAAGTCTATATGATAGACTTAGATTCAGTTGTTCCGAATAGATACCACTTCCAACTCCGTAATCGGTCTTTGAACCGTCTGTATAGAAGTGTATCGCATTGTCTTCCAGGGGTCTCTCTTCTTCCCAGGAGGATCTTGAAGGGATGGACACATGGAAGCTTTTACCGAATACCATTTTAGGGGTGGTATAGTCTAGGCGATCTGGGATGGATCTAAAATTATCTAGGATAGTAGTATGTCCAGTATTGTTACTGTTCCATTGAGAGGTGGCTCTAAGCCTCACACATGAGTTAGCTGCCACCGTTTTGGAGAAGATGTCAAGAGGTGTTAGGCTTAAAAGCACTTCATGGGCTGCGGTTGGTGTTGAGCGAAGTGCTCCTGTGATGCACATACATGCTGACCGCTGGACTCTGATGAACTTATTTAGATTTACCATCTTGTCCAGTGCGGTCCACCATACGACAACTCCATAAATGAGTATCTAATTACCGAAGTGTATAGCCAGTGGGTTATTTTTGGGGAGAAGCCCCATTTTGATCCTATGGCCTTTTTACAAGTAAAAAGCGCTACAGTAGCCTTTTTTACTCTTTCATCAATATTTGCCTTCCAATTTAGTTTTTTGTCTAAAATGAGGCCTAAATATTTAGCTTGGTCGGAAAACCTTAATGGTATTCCTTTAATCTTGGGTGGGCTGAGCTGAGGAATTTTGTACCTTCTTGAAAAGAGTACTAGTTCTGTTTTATGTGGATTGACGTCCATTTTGTTAGCCTATTCAAGGCATTTTGTAGGAGTTCCGCGAGAACTTGGGAGTGTTTTCCAGATACAGATATTGCAACGTCGTCAGCATAGGCAATCACCCTGAAACCCTCTGCTTCTAATGATGTTAGAAGGTCGTTTACTACCATGTTCCATAAGAGAGGCGAAAGGACCCCTCCTTGGGGGGTACCTTGATGCACCGATCTGGTGGTAGTAAAGCTTCTCATGCTTGAAGTTATTGTCCTGCTTTTGAGCATGAGACTAATAAAATCTATGAGTGGTTTCTTTAATTGCAGCTTTTCCATTGCTGTCGTGATCGCCTGGTAACTGACGTTGTTGAAAGCTCCTTCAATATCTAGGAAAGCTACTAGGTTATATTCTTTGTATTCGAGGGAGTATTCAATACTGCGAACCAGCGAATGAAGTGCTGTTTCTACTGATTTTCCCTTAGAGTAAGCATGTTGAGCTGTGGAAATGAGACATGGTCTTAGGTTATGTCTGATGTAAATTTCAATCAATCTTTCCAAGGTTTTAAGAATGAAGGATGATAGGCTGATTGGTCGTAGATCTTTAGGGTTAACGTGGGAGGGTTTCCCTGCTTTAGGAATAAAGACTACTTTTGCCATTCTCCAGGCTTTGGGAATATATCTCAGCCTTAAACAGCTTGTCAGAATGATTTCCAATGGTGGAATGATCATGTCTGAGCATTTTTGTAGTTCGGCCGGGATGATTCCGTCTGGTCCTGGAGATTTATATGGATCAAAGCTATCTATGGCTCATTGCAGTTTTTCCCGCGTTATTAGATCAACTAAATCGCTTGTAGAAGCTTGAGACTCTGATGTTAAGTCGTTAAGTATGTTAGAGCTACCTGGAAAGTGGGTGTCTAATAGCAGATTAAGAGATTCTTCATCTGTGATAGTCCATGTGCCTGCATCTGTCTTTAAAGCACTGGGTATTGTTGGACTTTTTGAGAGAATTTTCCTGAGTCTTGAGGCTTCTGAAGTATTTTCTATTTTGCCACAGAAGTTTCTCCAAGAAGACCTCTTACTCTTCCTTAATTCTTTTTTATATTGCTTTAGAGCTTGTTTGTATAAGTCCCAGTCAGAAGGAGATCTAGTGTATTTAGATCTATTGAAGAGTTTGCGACAACTCTTTCTGAATGGTTCTAGTTCTTTACGCCACCAATGAGGTTTCTTTTTTCCCTTTAAAATGGTTACAGGGCATGAAATTCTCATTGATTCATTGAAGGCTTCAGTGAGATGATTCACAGAAAGGTCTAGTTCATCTTTACTGGAGGAGCTTTTAAGAAGGTTGTAATCAAGTAATTGTGTTAGTACCTCCCTATATCGTTCCCAGTTTGTATTACGGTAATTGCGAAAACCCGTATATATGTTTGCCACATCTCTGAGCTCAAACTGAATGTATTTGTGGTCAGAGAAGGAATTCTCTTTTGAGACATGCCAGTTTGAAATCAGATTGTGGATCGAGTCAGAGGTAAGTGTAATATCAAGTACCTCTTTCCTATTCTTGGTTACAAAAGTGGGTTCATTACGGGTTGGGTTCGAAATCCTGTATGGATCATAATACTGTATTTAAAATACTGTATCTCAAAATACTGTTTTTCAAAATACTGTATGTACAAAATACTGTATGATCAAAATACTGTAGCTCAAAATTCTGTATCTTAAAATTCTGTATACCAAAATTCTGTATTTCAAAATGCTGTAAATAGGCTGACAAATAAAAATCGTTTTGATAATGTAAAAAAGTGCGCACTTTTTTACATTATCAAAACGATTTGTATTTGTCAGCCTATTTACAGCATGTTGAAATACAGAATCTTAAAAACAGATTACTTTTATAACATACTTTTAATAACATTATGATAATTCATGTCTTTGAATTAATTACAAAAAAAAAACAAATAAATGGTATCTTCGTCTTATTTTCTCTTCCCATTTTCTTCTTATTAATTGTTATTTCTCTCACAGTTGTACATTATATGAATTGTTGTTACCACAATCAACAATTCAATAAACAATTACACCGAACTTATTGATCTGTCAAAACTTCCACGTGTTCGTTCATTTCGTTGATATTTAAAAGCTAATGCAAATTTAAGAATTAAGTGAAATTGGAGTTTCAATAAATGATATAATGTACCTACATATATAAATCGAGTTCTGTTTTTGTTGTTTTCTATAATGGAAACTTAAGATCGGATTTTTTCAAAAACACAGTATTTTTAGATAATGTTTTGCTCATACAGCTTTTTGAGAAGAAGAATTTTGAGATACAGTATTATCAGATACAGTATTTTGACAACACAGCATTTTGAGATACAGTATATTAACCATACAGTATTATGAATATACAGTATCATACAGTATGATACAGAATTTTAACCATACAGTATTTTAAAATACAGCATTTCGAGCCGCTCCCGTTCATTACCAATATTACTTATGATATATATATCATAAGTAATATTATATATTATAGCTCTAGTATCGTGTCAAACTATGAAGCTTTTAATCAAGATGGCTAATGAATGATAGGGAAGCCCGAAAAATGGGGTTTCAACATAATCCTTGGCTGATATGTGTTTTTTATAAATAAAAACAAAATTGGGTGAATTGATTTGCTAAAGGTTTAGTATTTGAAATAAACTTTTTTGCTTTTGTAATTCAACAAACAATTGTTTCCGGCTTCTTCCAAAAAAATATACAATAAGCGTTTTTCCTTTTTATCGCAGAAAAAAGTTGCAATCACTTAAAACTTCATACATATTTTGCATTGACTTGAAATCTTTGCATTTTCTTGAATTCTTTGCATTTACTTGAGTCTTTAAATAAATAAATTAGGTGGCACCACAGTCCGTTGAGAAATAGGGCCTAGTGACTTACGACTCTCAACAATTCCTGTGTGCGAGTAATGTTTTCAGGAATGGAAGGGACCTACAATTTTAAGCCAAATCCGAACGGCTAATTTGAGAAAGCAATTTTCATGACAAGAAATACTCATGGAAGATTTGTCAATTCTTCGCAAGAGGCAGTACCCGTGAAAAGAACTTGACATGGCACAGGCAGGAATCGAACCCAAGACCTCTAGCCAAGACAGTCCAACTAACGCACTAACCATCATGCCACGGGTACATACCACTTGAGTCTTTGCATTCACTTAAAGTGCTTGCATTTGATGGTCTTACCTGAAATTGTGTAATTCTTTTGTTGCGAAGTTCTGTTTGTTTTAAATGCCTTTGTCTGATTCTATTAAAATTTTGTAGAGATTACAAAAAATTATATGATATTAATTATTAAAAGCATAGAACTCTTTCATAAAAAAGTTTGTTAAATCAGTCAAAAATTCGCAATGGGAGGGTTATGGGGACAATATCAGTTGTTTAAATCTTAATGACCTACATTGTCTCTGTCAAGACATTTTTTCAACCTAGCAGACATAGTATCAAACTATTTGTGTTAAGGCCTATCTTGTATAAAAAAAAGTATTAAGGTAGAAGATATTAATTTTACACTTTATCTCAAGTACAAAACCTCTTTGGCCATTAAACAAACCCAAAGTGTACAGCTTCTACTTCTACTATAAAATAAATAAATGTCCAATGAAATATAAAACCAATGCTTTGTTCAAAATGAATAAATTACCCTGAGCTTTTTTAGCCTTGCAATAGTATGCGAAGAGAGTTCTAAATATAAAATCACATCACTAGTACCACCTATAGGTAAGGTAGGTAAGTAGGTAGGTACCTCTTACACGTTTATGTTGATGCGCATCCATATCCATCGTATAACATCGCTCTCGAGTCCACAATAATTCCACCTTATTACCTTAATGG
Source organism: Eupeodes latifasciatus (assembly GCA_920104205.1). Lineage (NCBI taxonomy): Eukaryota > Metazoa > Arthropoda > Insecta > Diptera > Syrphidae > Eupeodes > Eupeodes latifasciatus. Next base: position 133,233,179 of record OV049925.1, on the reverse strand, counting down.
TACTTGAAAAAGGAGATTTATTAATTAGTTCGTTAAAACGACAACTTATAATTCTGCTCCTAATTAAGATCATTAATTATAATTGGATGCGGTTTCCTTCGTCCTGTTTGTCGCGTATAATGAGCACTGTTCACATACACATACACATATCGCTACAAACACGCATACTTACTTCGTTTCTGCTTGTTTTCCATACAAGTGCACCTCTTAACAATGCGAAGAGCATCATCATCATCATCATCGTCATTGGAGGCCGAACGAAGCAACCTCCATGATGCTCGACACTCCAGCTATAGCACCAGTACAAGGAAGGTAGCGATAGCGATAGCGATAGGCAAGGCAAGGCAAGGTAGCCTGGATACATGAGACTCTTCTTACTGTAAATTTTGTATTGCTCCACACTCCTTCTCCCATCGCTTATTCGTATATACAATATACATTCAGCTTCAGCTTTGGTTTTTGTTGGAACAATTATTTCAGTTTATTGCTGCGTTCTGCTGAGCCTGTTGTTGGTTGAAAGCATCATCAGAAGCAGCAATGGCGATACTTCTTTTATTTGCGTTGAGCTCCCATTAATAGTGAGCTTGTTTCGTTGCCTGGTTTTGATGCCGTCGCGTCGCGTCGTCGTTCGTCGTCGTCATACTGTTTATAGTACTTACCTACCTTCATAGTCATACAATACTAGTCGTTATAGTTCGTGTTGTATCTATGAAATCGTTGCTTCAGGTTGGCCATGCTTTAGGTAGATAGGGAGGTAGGTAGGTCTTGGTATGTATGGGGTTGCTATTAATTGTTTCGTTGGTGATGGATCATCTGATGATATCTAATAGAGCCCAATTAAGATAACAAGAGCACTCAACTAAAGCAATATTATGCAATTAACTGCCTCACTTTTCTAAAGCGGATATTTCGAAAGCAAATAATAATTATAATAGTTTTAAGTAGAGAATTGCCCTTTTGGGAAGAACCATTTGATATCAAAAGCTAACAGTTGAAAAATAACTAATGTTATAATCTTGATATTGTGATAAAAACAAATAATCTGATTAAAAAAATAAAGAATATAATCTTATTGTAAAAAAAGATCTTATAAAGATCAATGATATAAACTTAATTCCCAACCCAACTGAGGAAAACTGGAATAAGTTCAAACAAGCTAGAAAGACCTGTAACGGACATATACAACGCATTAAATTTTTACATGACCAGAAATTAGTAAAAATTTCTGGTCATTTGTAAAAAAATGTGCGTAACACTACGTCTTCGTCGGTTCCGACGCTCGTTTCCAATGACACTCCCTATGTAAGCTCGATTGATAAAGCCAATTTGCTTGCAGCACAGTTTGCTGTTAATTCGATGCTGCCAGTGAGTGACATGACTCCACCTGTACTTGAAAGCGTAAACGATTCTTTGAGACGAATCTTCTTTCGCACTCGTTCAGTTACTAGATTACTTAAAAATCTTGACATTCACAAATCCGCTGGCCCGGAAAGTATCCCCGCTATTGTTCTGAATAGGTTTTCTTCAACGCTAGCAAAACCACTGCGTAAGCTTTTCCATCTGTCCTATTCTACAGGTCTCTTTCCGAGTGGATGGAAAACTGCATTTGTCCAGCCTGCCCTAAAAAAGGCGAATCCTCCTCACCATCTAACTATCGTCCAATTGATCTTACATCCCTTCTTTCCAAAGTCATTGAAACGCTGATCAATCTTCAGCTTAAGAAATATCTTGAACAACGGAAGCTTCTTAATGACCGGCAGTATGGCTTTCGTAGCAATAGGTCCACTGGTGATCTCATGGTTTATATCACCGAACAGTGGAACAAATCTTTACATATCGTTTAGGAGAAATTAAGATTATTGCACTTGATATTTCAAAGGCATTTGATAGAGTTTGGCACCAAGCTCTCTTATCGAAAATGCGTGCTTTTGGTATTGATGAATCTCTTCTTCGTTGGGTTAGAAATTACCTTTCGGACCGTTCAATTCAAGTAGTATTGGACGGGTTCAAATCTATTATTCACAAAATAAACGCTGGTGTGCCCCAGGGTTCCGTTTAGTCTCCGACTCTCTTCCTTATTTTTATGAATGATCTTTTTTCTGAAACTTCTAACCCACTAAATTGTTTCGCTGATGACAGTACCCTCAGCTACTCATATTCGTTTTTAGATTATCATCCTTGTTCTTCAGATGTGAACTACCAACGGCAGCGTATGATAAGCTCATTAAATTCTGATCTTGACAGCATTGTACAATGGGGAATCAAAAACCGTGTAGAACTTAATGCTTAGAAAACTCAATGCTGTCTACTGTTGCAAAAGCGTAACCCTTCTCCAATGCCACTATCCATGAGTGGTACTTGCATAGAGGAGACTGAACAGCTATCAGTCCTAGGTATGTGCATTACAAACCACTTGTTGTGGAGTAAACACATATTTGACATCGCCAAAAATGCTCCTAACTGTTTAGGTTTTCTCCGACGATGCAAGAAGTTTTTTACCCCTTCTGATCTGGCTATAATTTATAAAGCCTATATTCGTCCAAAACTTGAGTAAAATTCCCATATTTTGGTACGTGCTCCTATAACCCACTGGAGTCTCTTGGACAGTATTCAAAAGAGAGCTCTAAAAACTTATGCATCTCTCGAGCACCGTCGCAAGGTTTCATGTCTCTCATTATTTATTATCGCTACTTCCATAAGCAATGCTCTAATGAAATAGCCAGTTGCATACCTCCCCTCAAACAATTCAACCGTAATACTCGTTCTTTTAGGAATGCCCATCAGTTTACCCTTGAGCCCAAATTCGGACGTACTATAAAGTACGGAGATTCTTTTTTTAGTCGCACTACACGATTGTGGAATGCTTTATCAGACTCAATATTTCCCACTCATTACAATGCAGGCATTCAAAACCAATGTGCATCGGTATCTCCTTTCAAATCATATCCTACCTTCCTAATTACTCGCACTGTGTATAATCATTATAAGGGTATTCATATCCCCTTTAGTGCGTGTACAATATAAAAAAAAAATATATATAGGCTTTATAATACCAGTGGGTTGATGTTGTAGTAAAATGAAATAAGATGTTTTTGAGATGTGATCAACACAAAGGGATTCAACAGTAAACAAAATTGTATCACTTTTCCACCAATGACCATTGATCACAGGCTTAAGACAATAATTATAATTTACTGGGTCTATAGTTTTAAAAAATTACAAGAAAAAATACAAAGGATTCAAACTATGCGAACAACTTCAAATAAAATTGAGCCTTTTTTTTCTAGAAATTTAAATGGCCAGATGAAAATTATTTGGAAAAGAAGCCAGAAACGAAAACTCAGATTTTTTTCCTTGTAATGAAATATGAGTCTATAAGTTTTATGATTATTCTTAGACTTTTTTATTTTTGAAATCAAAATTTTTAAAAGAACAGAATATACTTCTTCTCGAAAAAAAAAGAATCTACATATTATGAGACATTTTTGCTCACCACAGAAGGCCGAAGTAGATTCTAGCTTTTTTTCAAAAAACATTCTGTTATAACTTCCATGTAAACCAGTTTCGTTATGTCTACGAGGGATTTTCATTCAAATTTGTATGTACAATTTCGACTTTTTTCTTTGGCACATGCCACTAGCCACTTTGCTGAAACTTTTGTATAGTTCACAGACTAAATTCAACAATCAGATCAAAAGAAAGGGATACCGACATAATGCCCAAGTGCAAAATCTCCAAAAACAAAATCCCCACAGTTTTAAAAATCCACAAAATCATTATCCCTAAGTACAAAATCCACAAAAATAAAATCCCCAGGATCTAAATCCCCATGCCGATAATCCACAAACGAAATCCCCAATTTTAATTTTTCCAAAATCCGTCAATGCATGTTGGTTTTCATCATTTAAATTGGTTTTCATACTTTTCGGAGCTAAGCAAAAGTTCAGAAGATTACGACTTTTCAAAACTTTACTTCTGGTTAAAAACCAATTTTCTGGATGCGTCAAAAAGAAAACATAAACCCGAGTTAAAGTCAGTTGCCCATTGTCTAAAAAATAATTTTCCTCGTACACAAAATGTAGTAGAAGCTTGGCATCGCCGCCTCAAGTGCATTGTAGGATAAGAGATTATCAAAGGAAATGATCGTAGGGGGTCAAGTTTCCCAAATCATTTTTCCCAATCCATTTTTCCCAAAATCCATGGCGCCATACAAGATAAATTTCCCAATTTTGTTTCCCCAAAAAATTGGGAAACAAAATTTTGTACACCCCAAACCCTATAGTGATTCCCAGCAGGGGTTTGCAGGGGGCAACATGCTCCCCACTTACATACCACGCTGTTAGTCCACGCGCCGTTCTATCAATTCAAAACATTATTATTGGAAAAACTTGGCATTGGGATAAATAATGATTGGAAACCATTCCCTTGGGAATGACAAAAATTGGGACATTACATTTTTGGAAAAATGGACATTGGGACACACGAATTGAGAATTTTGTCGGAAATGATAGATGTTGTTACCACAATCGAGAAAATAAGCAGCGGTGAAAAACGTCAATTGGAAAAATCGAGCGTGAAAACATACAAGAAGTTAAAAATAAAAAAAGTTGAATAAATTGAATTTTTAAAATTTCATTTGTTTCATTTGTATGTATTTCTTATTTTTGTTTTTGTTGAATAAAACGATAAACACTACTTAACTTTGTTCTGAATTATTCCCAAAATCAAAATCATTAAGCACAGATTCACCATATTTCTTAGATATACCTACTCAAAATAAGTTGAAACTGTGCTTAAGGATTTTGATTTTGGGAATTCTGGATTTGGCGATTTTGGTTTTGGGGATTTTGGTTTCGGAGATTTTAGATTTGGGGATTATGTTTTGGGGATTTTGTTTTAGGGATTTTGTTTTAGGGATTTTTGATTTGGGGCTAGGGTACCTAACCCCAAAAGAAACTACTAGTCGTAAATCTGTAGCGATAGCTGACATAAGCAAGGTCTTTTTCGAGGTAATTGTGACCAATGATGAAAGAAATGAGTTTAAACAATAATAAATACATAGTTTAGTTTTAGTTTTAGGCGCGGACGAGTAGGTACCTATTTATTATTGAGAAAGAACACGAATGTCATGTTATTTCACCTCTCAAGAACGCCTTCCTTACAAATTGTTGTATCAGATATATTTTTGTTTCCTTATTTTAATTATTCCCCAATTGGGATTTTCTTCACAAAACAAAACCAGCACGATTTTTTTTTTGGCTATCACTAATTATTTTTCACAACTTTTACAAACAACCACGACAAACATGCAATCCTACTATGACCTTTTGTTATGAGCTGGTTTTCTCTTTCAGTCTAACTGCGACACCCGGCTTTTTCGCTGGGGTGCATGCCGTTTTCAAAACCAGCCAAATATTTATGGTCTCTTCCACCTCGGTGATTTGAACACTAACCTTGGCTTAATGGACGTGTTCAGTTCTTATCCGTCCAATCCAAATGGTCTAGCAATAAACGAAAAATTATTGAGAATTCGCAAATAAAATCCCCAGCCCAAACCGGACCAGTTTAATATCTTCTTGTAACTGGGAACCGTGGCATTTCTCAACCAAGATTGAGAGACAGGATCCGATAGTTCACGCGCAGTTTAAAGACTCTAAACCCTTAGATTTCCGTGCAGACTATTTTAGGGGAATGAAAACAAATTGCAAGGTAACTTTTTTAGTATTCTAACACTTTAGGTTGGGCATTAAGCCATACTAATTTTAGGGTGGTGTGCAAATTTGAAAAAAGGTTGTACACTATTCGTTGAACATGGATAACTTTTCATGTTTTTCTCCTTGTGTAGGCCATCTGTCGCACACTCAAAAAGTTCGTCTTCGTGACTCATCCATCACTAAATTATGCACTCGTCACACAATTTCGCTTTACCAATGAAAGCCCTATTTTGTTTGCTTTTCCAAAATACAATAAGAGCAGGACACTGACTGATGGAAAGCAGGATTCAACTGAATTCTTAAAATATTTTAAAGCCGCAACGACAAAAGGAAGGTTAATAAGGATATGGGATAGGCTAGTGAAACTTGTTGTGGTAAATTTTACAGCAACAATCATAACTAACAGTGCTTCACTTACGATTTGTGAAGTATAAATAATATTTGACTGTTAAAAGTCGAATTATTTTTTTCTCAGCACCGTTTATTTTAATAAATATGATTTAAAATCACGAAAATAAAATATATAAACCAGCATAAAAGTGTTCATTTATGCGTTTCGCCCCGATGTAATGGTAGGGCTCATCAGAAGATGACCATTACACCTTGTCTTGACGCATATTTTCCCAAATAAATCGAGATTCCATATAATCCGAGCTACATAGAGCAACTGTAGAAGACTTGAAGACTTGTAGCAATTATATAATTCGCAGTTGCTCTATGTAGCTCGGATTATATGGAATCTCGATTTATTCGGAAAAATATGCGTCAAGAGAAGGTGTAATGGTCATCTTCTGATGAGCCCAACCATTACATATTTATGTTCGCGATTTTAAATCATATTTATTAAAGTATAAATAGTTTGTAACATAATACAAACAATTTTAATGTACGTATAATGAATAAAGTATTTTGTAATTCTATAATTTATATTACTACAACATGAGTTTTATTAAAAAAAAAAGAGGCTGGGATGCGACCCACACTTATAACTTCCCATGCCGTCTGTCGATTTGTCTTGCTTAAAAGTTTGTAGGGTTGGGTTAAAAAAGTTAGTTGAATTATTCTTAAAAATTTTAAAATTACCAACAATATTTCTCATATAAAGAAATAGTTTAGTTAGAAAATCTAGCTTTGTTAAATAGATTTTTAGTCGAAAACAAATTTTTACCAATTTAAGTAGCATTTTTTGAATTTTTACAAATTGGATGAATGAAATTAATTTAAGATATATCAAGAAACGAACATCAATTTTTACCAAATTTGCGTACTTTATTTTTTGTAGATTTTATTTGTTTATGAAAAAACGGACTGTTGCCTTTTTATGAAAAAAAAAATATACTGAATATCGAAAACAATATTTTCTGTGAAATAAAAAGAGTTTGAAGCAAATATTTTTAAAGTAAATTTTTACCAAGTTTTAGTATTGTTTCTTGTTAGGTTTTTATTTTTTGTAAAAAAAAATGTCTATTCGATTTTTCTTAAAATTGTAATGAATGTTGACAACAATATTTTTTAAAAGATAAAAATAGCTTAAAGCCAATATCTCAAAGTTTGGAAAAGATATTTGAGCCGAAAGTAAATTTTTATAAACTTTTGTTAATTTTTCTTTTAAGTTTTTATTTTTTGTAAAAAAAAACCTGTCAATTAGATTTTTCTCAAAATTTTGCTGAATGTTGACAACAATGTTTTTTAAAAGATAAAAATAGTTTAAAACCAATATCTCAAAGTTTTGAAAAGATATTTGAGCCGAAAGTAAATTTTTACCAACTTTTATTCATTTTTTTGTTTAGGTTTTTATTTTTGGGTAAATAACTGTCAATTCGATTTTTCTCAAAATTTTACCGAATCTTGAAACAATATTTCCTATAAGATAAAATAAGTTAAAAGCTATAATCTCATATTTTTGAAAAGATATTTGAATCGAAATTCAATTTTTACCAACTTTGAGTAATGTTTTTTAGGTTTTGATTTTTTTTATAAAAAAAAACTGTCAATTCGATTTTTCTTAAAATCTTACCAGATGTTAAAAACTTTATTTGTCGTTGCACAAAATTGTTTTGGAGATAAAATCATTTTTGTTTCGTAAGATTTTCGAGGTGACAAATATTTTTTTTTCAGTTTCTTTGATTTGTAAAAAAAACCGTTAATTGGAATTTTTTCAAAAAATAAATTTGTTTGGTAGCACGCTACACTATATAATATAAAATTTAATTCAAGTCCCTAGCGTTATTGGTTCGTGAGATATTTTGGTTTAACCAAAATTTTCACCTTTTTTTTTAAACTGCTATGGTAAAAAAACACAAACGCAATTTTCTTGAGAGCCCTTTCTACACCTTTCTGCCTTTTTATCTGTATAACAAAATTTATTTGAAGTCGATATCTCTTCTGGTTCTTGAGCTATGGATGACGAAAAAAACGTCGCGAACGTACGGACATACGGACATACGGACGTACGAACGTACGTACACACGCACGCACAGACATCTTTCTAAAAATCTTTTATTTCGAGTCTAGGGACCTTGAAACGTCGAGATATGTCAAAATTTTCAATTTGACAAATCGGACCCATTACAATAACTTCCTATGGGAAGTTAAATAATCCACATACGCCACCGATTACAATCAATAGGATTTAATTTTAATTTAATTTTTTTTTCTTGAAAATTACTTCTTCTGTCACTTACAAAAAATATTTTGCAAGAATGGAATTAAAACCTATCATGTGACAAGATGCGGGCATCTTTTTAGTTTTAGACACATTTTATTTTAGGAAAAAAAAAAACTATCAATTGCCTCATTTGCAATAGCAGAACGGTTCTCTGGAAATATTTGAGCTAGAAAATATTTAGGTTGCTTTAGATTTTTAAATAAGAGGTTTAATTTTGAATTATTGGTTGCATTTTGTGCTTAAAACTTTCAAGTTCTTATGTTTTGACAAGTCAAAACTACGCAATTACTAAAAGTCGAACGATACGCGCTTAAATGCTCAGTAACATTGCAAACAAGTGTTGGAAAACACATGTCTGTTGGATTTTTAAAAAAATGTTACCACATGTCAAAAGCGTACATTTCCGTAGCAGAACATTGTTCTGAAAATATTCTAAAATATTTGATTAAGGTTTTTTCAAATAAAGTGGTTCATTTTGAGTAGCCTGCCATTTTTGTTCTAAAATAAAAGAAATAATTTTTAAAATATTCCACATACGCCACCGAACACACCCAAAAGTATTTTGTGTTATTATTATTTTGTATGGTACATTTTTTTACTTTTTACTTTAAGATGTAATTTTTTGCATATTTAACAAAAAATAAACACCATCAAAATGAAATGATACACTTTTCAACAACTCACTGAATTTTAGAAAATTCACTACAAAGCTGGTAAACATTTTCTTTAAAGCTAAGCAGTCTTGCAATAAGATTTTCCAGGCAGTGTCTCGAAGAGGTGATCACTATTGACCACCAAGATCCTGTGATTTAACACATTTTGACTTTTTTCTATGGGGAGACGTACATTTTAAAAGGTCTAATATAATTCAAGTTCTACAATACAAAAATTTATTATTTATGATATTTTGTTTAAGTCCTTCTTCAACTTCTCTATGTTGTGACTATGCAGAAAGCTATTGACAATATAGATGTTGTATTAATGTTGTGATTTTAGTACTTTCAAAACTTTATAAATTTTAACAAACAGTTTACTTACTTTTAATTTGTTGTATGAGTATTTTTTTTTAATTAAAAATAATCAAAATATAGAAAGTTATTATAAAAGAAATGCAATTTACACGCATGAACTTACGTTAATAGTTCTCTGTTTATCACCTTTCAATCGTTTCTTCCTTTCGTTGTATAGCGGTTAAAAAAAAAACATCTAATGACAGAATAGTTCAACTTGATTAAATGAAAAAACGCACGATTTCAATTCGTGTCCTGCCACAGCTTACTTACATACATATAATTCTTTCTTTAGCTTTTCCAATTTACTTTTGCGCGCATTTAATTTATCCCTGTCCCCATGATGTCACGTATCTATATACACCTTAACTTCGGTGCCTTAATTATCTAGCAACCATGAGCTCTCCAAGCATCACAGAGTCACAAACTTTGTACACTGATTCCATCGATCTTTATCGCCAAGCGTATTTCCTCATTAAAAACAAGAACCATGCGACCGGCCAGCCGGCAGGGACGGGTCGCTGCTGCCGCCACATGTGGGAACCCTATATTATAGTATGTGCTGCCTCCTACCGGCTCAACCCGAATGTTGTACTTACTCTTTTTTTCTCAGGCCCAGCTGCTTGTGCTGCTGCTGCTGCTGCTGGTGCTGTTAATTAAACTTCGAAAAATCGCTAATGAGTGGAAATTATCATCGCAGTGCACAGTGCAAATAAATCAACGCCGTTGCCTTTACCATGCCAAAGGGGAGCTTGCTTTTGGTTTTGGTGCTGCTATACATAGCTTGACTCTGCAATTCCAAATCCAAATCTTGCGCTGCACGCACCCGTTCTTTGCCAAGCGGCCGGCCGTCCTGCGCGGCTATGACGGCAGCGCAACTAAGCCTAGAAAACTGCACTCACTGACGGACACGGACGTATTGAAATTGCTTCCTTGTGGATTCAATTGGGGATACTTGGTACTCGAACTCGAGTACGGGAAGTCAATTAAACGAATGCCTTGTTGGCTTAAGGCATATCTCAGCCAACACGAGCACGCCGCCGGCCGGCCGGCAGCAACGCGGCTCACGGAGACGGACTTCTTGTGTCGCGTTTGCGTTTACGTTATTCGCGTATGTATGTACTGTATACAGAGTACATATATGCAAAGCAAAATAAAGCTTTAGATGTTGCTAGCGTTTTACTCTTCCGTATATCAAAGTGAAGTCCAGGTCGGAGTTGTAAAACATTGCAAGTCAAGTCGTTTGGTGACTTTAATAGTGCGAAAAACATTACTTTTAAGATGTTATCAAGATGTGGCACGTCAAGTTAAGAATTTCAACATCTTTTGCTTTGTGTGTTGCTTGCAACAAATACAAAAAAAAAAAAACCCAAACATAAAAGTAGCGCCTGGGGAAAATGTAAATTACAGATTACAAATCCCGCGTCATTGGTCCTTCTCAGCTAAGTTTGACTGAAAAGTACCGTCCGTCCGTCGTTCGTCGGTCAGGTTTGTCCAACTTTATATATATTTTCACCGACTGACCGGAAATTTTGTCGATTCTATAGTGATAACGTCTAATTAGGGAGGTTTGCGAATATTCAAATTTAGTTCGCGTTCCTTGCAGTCCATAAACAAAATCCCAGAAAAGGTGAATTTTGTCATTTGCTGGTCTGCCAGCGGTCGACCAGTCGGTGATGATAAATAGTTGAAAACTGTGAATTAACACATCGCAGAAGGAAGGACAAAAAGAAACTTAATTGGCAGCTTGCGGTATGAAGACTCTACAGCGACCATATTATTTCTATAAAGACCTTAATTGGAATTGAGTGGAGTCTGGAGTGTGCAATTATTTTGTTAACATTGTATCAAGCAAGTATAATTTTGTATCTGAACCTACCTCAACTCCACCTTGAAAATCATACCAATTATAGGCTATGAGAACTAGTACCAGTTCGAGATCGATTACATAAGCAAACTGAAAGAATTCTTGGGAAATAGTGTAAAGGACCGTTTTTATTAAAACAACAACACAAAATGCTATCAAAACTAGCTTAACCATTTTCATAAGTTTTAAGCTTTACGAAACTAAAAATTATTTTGTTCAACTTTTTTAATGGTAAAAAATCAAAGCCACCTATTTGTATGCAAAACAGATTTTAGATCCTTTCTATCTCCGATCTATACATCTTTTTAAAAACCTATTATGTTCCCATTAAAAACTTAGAAAAATGTTGCGAAAAATAGCAATTAAATAAATTTTAACTTGACATATCTATTTTCATGCTTCTTCTTATACATAGACTCGTTTAAGATCTATGTAGACCTCGTTGTTCCTCATGTTACCTCTAACTCCAAAGCAAAGCCTGCGAAGTTATAGTACTTTTTAATTTCATTAAGATCAATTTATGCCGCTGCGTTGCATCAGTGTGGACTGCAGACCTCCACAGAAGTTCATTTTCTTGTCTTGTCTTACTAACTATGTGTAGATATATTCTTTAGGAACAACAACATATAGCAAACTTTGCACGCAAGTGATCGTAGAAAGACAAGATGTGTGCAGTGTACCTATCCTAGGTATTTATCCGTCCGTACGTACCTACTGGTAAACGACAACAACGATATGGACGAGGTCTAGGTTGAGAATGAGAAGTCAATTTATTAGTAACACGGTAGCAAGGCCTTAAATGATTTCTTACGACCAAATAAACGACTTGTAATAGACATCGAAAATGGATGCAATTTATTTAAGTTGCTTGTGGTGTTAATGAATTTAACAACAATAAGAACAACAAAAAATAAAAGAATTACGATCTGTAAAGATTTTCTTTAAAGATGTATGAACGTAATAAAAATTTGAAGAAACATGCATTCTCCTGTGGCAAGGGTTTTTGAAGGGCTTTCGAAATCGTAAATTCAGCAACTATACGGAAGTTTTTATGTTGATAGTTAAAATTGGACATTATATTTATTTTTAGAAGTGATATTTAATTATTTTAAGAAAGCTTATTTTTTTTTATAGTTGACGGGCACTCAAGGGGTTATTAATACACTTAACATGTTTAAAGTTTAAACACAGTGCGAGCTTTAGGAAAATAGGGAAGGATGAAAGGGGAGGTACCGATGCACATTGGTCTTAAAGTTTTGAATGTAAAAATGATAGGGAAAAACAGAGTTGGGTAAAGCATTCCACATTCTCGATGTGCAGTTAAAAAAATAATCTCTATACGAAGTGTGTTCAAGAAGTACCCGGAATTTTTAAATTTCGCGGGTCTGGAGAGTCCGAAGGTCAACTTTTTTGTTGTATTGTGTTGATATACATATTCCTAAAGTATGATGCAATTTTACGCTATATTCACTGTTTACTTTGTCTGTAGTAGTTGCTTAGGTTCACGTGTTTTTATGAGCTCGGCGATTTTTGCTGAAACTGCTCAATTTTGACCAAAAAAACAATCGCATGAACATCGCCCAGGAGCTGTTAAATGACGTCAACGACGATCCAAGTTTGCTTGAAAGGGTCATAACTGGTTATGAAACATGGGAGTAAGGTTATGATGTCGAAACCAAAGCACAATCGTCCACCTGGAAGCATCCAACGTCAAGAGCGAAAAAAGCACGTCAAGTTCGATCAAAAGTGAAGGTTTTGCTTACTGTTTTCTTCGATTATAATGGCATAGTGCATCAAGAGTTTTTACCTCAAGGTCGTACGGTTAATAAGGAGTATTACGTTTGCGTGAAGCAATCCGAAAAAAAAAACGCTCAGATTTATGGAAAAACAATTCATGGCTTTTGCACCACGATAACGCACCTGCTCACTCGTCGTTGCTTGTTCGTAATTTTTTGGCCAAAAACAATACCGTAGTCATGCCCTAACCTCCATATTCACCAGATATGGCTCTGTGTTACTTTTTCCTGTTTCCAAAGTTAAAGAGACCCATGAAAGGACTGCGTTTTTCCTCGATTGAAGAAATAAAGGCCGAATCGCTGAGAATGCTCAAGGACATAGAAAAGAAATTGTTTTTAATTTTTTTTTTTTAATTATGAAGTACTATTTTTTTACAGTAATCTTGTCAATTATTGGTTAAACACAAAAAACCAAATCTAAAAACACATTTTAGTTTATGAGAAATTTGGAAACAATTAATATTGTTAGTCAAATGCTCTTTTCTCTGGACAAAATGAGCCGTTTCCAGTAAATACAATTTTTTTCTAGGCATTTCTGACGTAGGTCTTATAAATACTTCGACATCGAAGTCTGAACGCAACACAGCAAAGAATTGCCAAAACCGCAAAAATGGTTAGTTTTTTTTTTAGATAATGACGAATTTAACCCTCATGTGTTAAATTAAAAACTCTAAGATTTCAAGCTAACTGAATTTTCTTGATTTTCAACCCAATCCCAAGGATAAAAAGAGGCTGGGATGCGACCCACACTGATAACTTCCCATCCCGTCTATCGATTTGTCTTGCTTAAAAGTTTGTCTAAATGTATCAATTCTTACCAAATTTGCGTTCTATTTTTTGTAGATTTTATTTTTTTTATGAAAAAACGGACTGTTGGATTTTTATAAAAAAATTATTGAATATAAAAAACAATATTTTCTGTGAAATAAAATAAGTTTGAAGCCAATATTTTTAATTTTTGAAAAGCTATTTGAGCCGAAAATCAATTTTTACCAACTTTTATTAATTTTTTTGTTTAGGTTTTTATTTTTTGTAAAAAAACTGTTAATTCGATTTTTCTCAAAATTTTTCATAATGTTGAAAAAAATATTTCTTATAAGTTAAAATTAGTTAGAAGCCATAATCTCAAATTTTTGAAAAGATATTTAAGTCGAAAATCAATTTTTACCAACTTTTGTTAAACTTTTTTTTTTGGTTTTTAATTTTTTGTAAAAAAACTGTCAATTCTATTTTTTTCAAAATTTTACTGAATGTTGAAAACAACATTTTTTGAAAGATAAAAGTAGTTTAAGGCCAATATCTCAAAGTCTTGAAAAGATATTTGAGTCAAAACTCAATTTTTACCAACTTTTTTTTTATTTTTTTTTAGGTTATTATTTTTTGTAAAAAAACTGTCAATTCGATTTTTCTCAAAATTTTTCCTACTGTTGAAAACAATATTTCTTATAAGATAAAATTAGTTAGAAGCCATAAACTCAAATTTTTGAAAAGATATTTAAGTCGAAAATCAATTTTTACCAACTTTTGTTAAATTTTTTTTTCGGTTTTTAATTTTTTGTAAAAAAACTGTCAATTCTATTTTTTACAAAATTTTACTGAATGTTGAAACCAATATTTTTTGAAAGATAAAAGTAGTTTGAAGCCAATATCTCAAAGTTTTGAAAAGATATTTGAGTCAAAACTCAATTTTTACCAACTTTTTTTTATTTTTTTTTTTAGGTTTTTATTTTTTGTAAAAAAAACTGTCAATTCGATTTTTCTCAAAATTTTATCAGATGTCAAAAACATTATTCTTCGTTGCACAAAATTGTTTTGGAGATGAAATCATATTTTAGTCGTAAAATTTTCGAAGTGACAAATTTTTTTTTTCAGTTTTTTTGATTTATAAAAAAAACCGTTAATTGAATTTTTTTCCAAAAATATAATTGTTTTGTATCACGTTACAATATATAATACAAAATTTAATTGAAGTCTCTAGCGTCATTGGTTCATGAGATATTTAGGGTTAACCAAAATTTTCACCTTTTTTTTAAACTGCTATGGTAAAAAAACCACCCACGCAATTTTCTTGAGAGCCCTTTCTGCATCTTTCTGCCTTATTATCTCTATAACAAAATTTATTTGAAGTCGATATCTCTTCTGGTTCTTGAGCTATGGATGACGAAAAAAACGTCGCGAACGTACGGACATACGGACGTACGAACGTACGTACACACGCACGCACAGACATCTTTCTAAAAATCTTTTATTTCGACTCTAGGGACCTTGAAACGTCGAGAAATGTCAAAATTTTCAATTTGTCAAATCGGACCCATTACAATAACTTTCTATGGGAAGTTAATAAATAAACTAAACAATAGTTTTCTTGACATTCTAAAACAGTACATTTTTTCATTTATTTATTTATTTCATCATTTATTTATTTATTTCATCAATTGATCGAAGATCTGCTGATTACAAAATTACTACAAAATAATAAAGCTAATAAAATACATACATATTACAAGGAATTTTAGATTAAATTTAATTAAATAATTAATCAATTACATATTTCAAGAATTTTTTTCTTAAAACAATCTCTATTCATACAAAGGTCAATTTCATTATAAACCATGTTAAATAGATACAGAGAACGCGTTATTGGTTCATTCAGACCATAATTAGTTATATGAAGAGGAGGATAAAACATTTCATTTATGTTGCGAAACACTCGTGATGGAACATGGAATAGAATTAATGAAAGCAAATCAATAGAATTTATTCTGTTATCAATAATATCTTTAATGAACAAAACACTTTGGATTTGTCTTCGAAATTTAAGCGTTTTTAAGGCAATAAGAGCGCACCTTGATTTGTAATCTGGTAAAGACCCAACCTAGTTAAGTTTTCGAAGTGCATAAAGAGTGAATCTTTTCTGAACTCTTTCGATTCTCAAAATATTATTATTTTCATAAAAAGGAGACCAGACGATACAACAATATTCTAAAACAGGTAGAACTATAGACATAAATAAGGTCTTCAAAGTTTAGGCATCCTTAAAATCTTTGGATTTCCGCTTCAAAAAACCTAAAAGTGAATTACCTTTAGATACAATGTAATCAACATGAGATCTAAAGTCAATCTTTGAATCAAAAATCACCCCAAGATCATTTACTTCAATTACCCTCAGAAGACTAACATCATAGAATTTATATTCAAAGTCTATAAGGGGTGAAGACTTAGATACATTAAAAATTTTGCACTTCGAGCAATTCAGCTGAAGATGATTGTAGTCGCACCATTTAAGAAAATTGTTTATATCCAACTGCATTAATAAGCAATCTTCAAGTGAAGATGTTGCTGTGAATACTTTCACATCATCGGCATACATCAAGCAGTTACAAAATTTAAAAACAGAAGGTAAATCATTTATAAAGATTAGAACAAGAAGTGGACCCAAATGAATGCCTTGTGGAAGACCCGACACCACGTCTATAAGATTTGAAACACAATCATCTATTTTAACAGCTTGTTTTCTATCAGAAAGGTATGAATCTAACCACTGTAAAAATGAAGCATTCAATCCTAACATCTTAAGCTTTTGTAGGAGAAGACCATGATGCACGCGATCAAAGGCTTTAACAAAATCAGTATACCGGACATTAACTTGTCTACCCTTTTCAACATGATTATAACAATAATTTGCAAATAGACTTAAATAAGTACACGTTGATCTACCCTTTACAAAATGTTGTTTTTGAGACAAGAAATTCTTGACAGCAAAATAAAGTCTTTGGGTGACTATTTTTTCAAAAAGTTTGGGAATAACTGAAAGTTTTGATATTGGTCTATAGTTCTTCACTAAGTGCTTAAGACCACTCTTATAAATGGGATCTATATAAGATATTTTCCATTCATTAAGAAAAACACCAGTTTGTAAAGATTTATTAAAAATAAGGGTTAAAACACTACAAAGTGAATAACAACATTTTGACAAAAGGATAGGAGGAATCATATCAAAGCCAGTTTTTTTTTGACACAGCAATTTCTTTTAAGCTATCCATCAGAACATCCTGTTCTGAAAAACTCTGTAGTTTAAAATCAATCAAAGGAGTTATATCAGGATACAAGCTGCTGATATTTGTTAAAATATCACAATTATAAGAAGTTTGAAAGAATCGAGCAAATTGGTCACATGAGGACTGAATACCATTGGATGTAAGTTCCTCGTATTCCATACATTGAGGAAAAGATGAACTATTTCTTTTAGAATTCAAAATTGTCCAAAAACATTTCGAGTTATGTTTTATATTTGATTCAGTATTTATAATATAACTAGCTTTTTACCCGCGGCTTCGCCCGCAGTGGAGAAATTAAATAAGTATGAGAGATAAAGGATAAGGGTATAATAATAGAAATGAGTCAATATAATAACTAAATTTTATTGCTTGGCTGAGATCAACAATTTTTAAAAATTACTACAGACAATGAAGTTTCAACACCTTAATATATGCTTATTGAAATGCAACAGCAAATGTTAAAATATATTTCACCGTAACAAAAATAAATAATTCTGAATTCTAACAATTTAAAAAAATAAAATACAAAGTATTAATTTAAGATATTTTTATAGACAATGTTATAAGTTTTCCCGTCGGGTTCAAATATGTGTAAATTCCGGATATTAGATACACGTGAACAGGCTACATAAAGTTGACCATGAGAGAAGCATGGGTTTTCTAAATGGACTCCTGCTAGCTGTAATGTTTGTTCTTGTGCCTTGTTTATAGTAACAGCAAAGCTAAGCTTGACGGGAAACTGAACCCTTTTAAATTGGAATGGAAGGTCAGTGGGAATAATTGGTATCCGAGGTATTATAACACTATTTCCCTTACCGACACCTGTTAAAATATCGGGTGATTTTTTTGAGGTTAGGATTTTCATGCATTAGTATTTGACAGATCACGCGGGATTTCAGACATGGTGTCAAAGAGAAAGATGCTCAGTATGCTTTGACATTTCATCATGAATAGACTTACTAACGAGCAACGCTTGCAAATCATTGAATTTTATTACCAAAATCAGTGTTCGGTTCGAAATGTGTTTCGCTCTTTACGTCCGATTTATGGTCTACATAATCGACCAAGTGAGCAAACAATTAATGTGATTGTGACCAAGTTTCGCACTCAGTTTACTTTATTGGACATTAAACCAACCACACGAATGCGTACAGTGCGTACAGAAGAGAATATTGCGTCTGTTTCTGAGAGTGTTGCTGAAGACCGTGAAATGTCGATTCGTCGCCGTTCGCAGCAATTGGGTTTGTGTTATTCGACCACATGGAAGATTTTACGCAAAGATCTTGGTGTAAAACCGTATAAAATACAGCTCGTGCAAGAACTGAAGCCGAACGATCTGCCACAACGTCGAATTTTCAGTGAATGGGCCCTAGAAAAGTTGGCAGAAAATCCGCTTTTTTATCGACAAATTTTGTTCAGCAATGAGGCTCATTTCTGGTTGAATGGCTACGTAAATAAGCAAAATTGCCGCATTTGGAGTGAAGAGCAACCAGAAGCCGTTCAAGAACTGCCCATGCATCCCGAAAAATGCACTGTTTGGTGTGGTTTGTACGCTGGTGGAATCATTGGACCGTATTTTTTCAAAGATGCTGTTGGACGCAACGTTACGGTGAATGGCGATCGCTATCGTTCAATGCTAACAAACTTTTTGTTGCCAAAAATGGAAGAACTGAACTTGGTTGACATGTGGTTTCAACAAGATGGCGCTACATGCCACACAGCTCGCGATTCTATGGCCATTTTGAGGGAAAACTTCGGAGAACAATTCATCTCAAGGAATGGACCGGTAGTTGGCCACCAAGATCATGCGATTTGACGCCTTTAGACTATTTTTTGTGGCGCTACGTCAAGTCTAAAGTCTACACAAATAAGCCAGCAACTATTCCAGCTTTGGAAGACAACATTTCCGAAGAAATTCGGGCTATTCCGGCCGAAATGCTCGAAAAAGTTACCCAAAATTGGACTTTCCGAATGGACCACCTAAGACGCAGCCGCGGTCAACATTTAAATGAAATTATCTTCAAAAAGTAAATGTCATGGACCAATCTAACGTTTCAAATAAGGAATCGATGAGATTTTGCAAATTTTATGCTTTTTTTTTTAAAAAAAAGTTCTCAAGCTCTTAAAAAATCACCCGATAGTAGCACCAAGTATGTTCTGTCCCAATTTTGTTATCCGAAGCTTTGTTCCATTACATAGCCGAGGAGCATCTAGATTTCGCATAAGCATTACTGGTACATTTAGTTTCAATTGAAGTTTATGTGACGGTACACCCGATAGTTCAAGTGAATTTAAAAACTCCACAGGATATGAAGTACTTAGTTCCGTATCCATAATTGTATCCATTGACAAATATTCCTTCATTTCTCCTTGAACCTCGTTTAAAATGTCAGTGTTGATCCTATTTACAATTTCATTTCTTGGTGCTAATATTGCTCTTGCACACAACCACTGATCACTACAAAAATTTTGTTGCAATTCCGGAAAAACATTAGCAATGAAATCCACATGACGATATTTTGACAAACAATTTTGGCATTTTTTCAAATAAAAGCAGAGTAAGAATTAACATCAACGAGTAAGATCTAAAATAATAAAGTAACAGCTAACCACAAAAATTACGGATAACCTCAAAAATGTGAATAGTATTATACTGCATGTAACGACAGAAGAATATAACAATAAATAAAGAAAAATTAGAAACAGTTGAAACTATATTCAATTGAATTAGATATTGAATTAGATATTGTCGTCACCGTCGGTAATACAGTGGGTTGGTATTACAGTATTCAGGGTTGAAACTTCATTACTATGATGCTAGATGGCGTTGAAGTAGCTAAATTTGACGATATTTTGACAAACAATTTTGTTATTTTTCGTAAATTTTTTTTATTTTTTTTAATAAAAAGTATCCTATGTTACTTCTAATACCTTCAAGAGTGTATGTGCAAAGTTTCATGATGATCGGTTAAGTAGTTTTTGCGTGAAAGCGTAACAAACAAACTTACATTAATAAGTATGATGATGTCTATACAAAAACTTGTTGAGAAAATCAAATTCTTTTCTTAACTGAAAAAATACTGCACGATCTTCCGGAAATTTTGTAACTTTATAACGCTTAAATGCCTTATTTTTAGCATTCTCTAAATTTTGTATCCTTTTGTTAAACCATGGAAGGCAGAAGCATAATATTATAACTTTCAAAAGAGAAAGAAATAGCCTTATGATGAATATTTAAACTGTTCTTAACATTATCAATTTGAAACAGGCCCAAAGAAGAAAATGAATCAACTACTAACATTTCTACATCTATATTTGCATTATGCAAATATGATCTTCTTCCATGTAGCACCAGTCGATATCACCAATGTTGAAATCGCGGCGAAAATAACTTACAATAAAAAATAAATCTTTAATTTCAGCAGAATCTTCAGAACTTACACAAACACAAAGCTTCTCAATATCATCTGCATGACTCTTTAATTTGTGTTGAGTACTGTTGAAAGTTGAAATTGAATAAATTCAATTGTAAGTGTTTTTTTTTAAATTTGTTTTCATATCAAAACATTCTTTTCTAAAATTGCCCTACCTTGAAAACCGGGCTAAAAATGGACGACCCATACACAGAAAAGACGCTTATTTTCAAACCACAAAACACCGTAATCAGTGTTTTCAACCTAGTTATCGTAGGTATTCCCCTCAAGATGAAGAAAAATATTAGATTCTCAGTAGTCTTTCAATCTGAACAGCTTAAATTTTCTTTTTATAAGGATTAGGAAAAGAAGTCCTAAATATATTACATTGTTAAGACTTCCTTTTAAAATATATTTCAATGGCTTCAAAGAAATATTTTTTGAAAAAAAAAAATCATAAATTAGCCAATTATTGTCTTTGTATTCTTAAAGCGGACATATCACATAACCTGGTCAAAAGTTTGTTTATTGTAAAAAATACCCGACTAATAACACTGTATAGGCACTGTGTCATGATGGTTGCGTTTAATTTACTTTTTTCCTTCCCCTAATTCCGCTATAAATTCTAATTTGAAAAATGATTTAAAAATAAATTACCAAGCTCATCCATCATCATAACGTACATATGTATGTATGTATCGTAGGCGTTTGGCCAATACAATTTTATAACACGCATTCTAAAGTTTTCTTCATCTGGGTAATCCGTTGGAAAATATTTCTCTAGCCACCCGCAGCACGAATAACCCACATGATAAAAGGATATACATCTACATATATGTATATGCTTACAGCTCTATAGCATTTTCTTCCCAACTCCCACTCACTTCGTATACGTCCTTCGTCACTTTCATTAAAGGTATCCTAGTCCTATACCCCTCGTCGTCGTAGTCGTCGTCGTCGCTCGTATATACGATATATGTGCATACGTACGGTACGTGTGGCATTGCCGGTGTGCCTTGCAGAGGAGTGAGGTTTTTGTTGTTTGATAGCAGGAGCAGCAGCAGCAGCAGCAGCCATACTCTACTCATACCTACAATCATACAAAGTCGTACATATAAACGAAGGGGGCGTGAAGCTAAAGGGGCGACACTTTAATTAGTTCGTTTCAAGTTGCCTGTAATTCCGTTCACAATGGCAAAGGAATGTGTGTTTAATTAAAATTTCGCCATTGTTTGTACGCTATGGCATTTAATTAGGAAGTGCTGCTTTTAATATTATTGTTGGCGTGTAAATATAACGTCAAATGCTTTACCCACTTATGTCGTTGTCCGCGCTGCAGCCATATATACAACTATATATCTATATAAATATGTATAGGTATTATACTTGCTCGCACGTAGACATGGTTACTTCTATGGATCTAGCTCTATTGTATGCTGCAGTTAGGGTTTTTGGAAAATGAGACGAATACTCCAAACTCAAAACCAAATGCGGAGGAGGTACATGCCGACGCCCACCGCCGCCGCCGCCGCCGCCCCGTCGTCCACCACCCGCAACCCGCTATACGCTCCGCTCCTAACAACCATTTTAGCAGCCCGAAGGCAGTCGGGCGGAAACGTATTGAGGTAAATTTAATTGCGTCAGCAGTTTATTTTCCTACAAATAAAATACAAAAAAAAAATGAAACGGGTTTTCGGTTTAATTGAAATTTGATAATATCGGTGCTTGGGGTTGCAATTGATTGGCATTCAACAATGAAGTCTGGCATAAAGTTGGAGTACATAATATACGATAAAGTTCATTAACAGGGCATATTAATGGATTGGCAATGGTGGTTGTAGAAACTTTATACATACACATATTTACAGTACACACAAAAATTTAAATTTCTATATAAATTGTATAGTTGTAAGAAATAAGTACCTATGTGACTAAGTTGTCTGCTTTTGATTAGGTAGTTACATGTTTGAGAATGACAAAGGCAATGCATTTTTTTTATTCTAGTATAACAGGAATAACAACACCGATCTCATCAATACCATCAAAATAGGTCACCATTCAAAATTTCAAACAAGACTTAAGATCCTCGAGTTCTGTAGAAATCAAACTTTGCTATAAGGATTCCAAAAAGTTTCATGAATCTTATAGTTTTAAAAGACCTAAATCTAGTGATTGCAAGGTTTTTGAAATTTTGAACTAAAATAAGACTATAAACGTATTTCGAAATCCAAACTTTATTTTTGAATATATACATACAGGGTGTCCCGTAAGTAATGGATAACCCTGAAATGCCGCATAGTAGACTTTATGACAGTCCTGAAAACTGATAAAAAAAAGTTCTATCCCAACCACAAGAAAAGTTATATCCATTTTTTTGTTCAGTGCATTATTTTTTTTTCTTACTTTACATTTTTGAATACCACGACTACAAGTGAATGAGTTCCATCATTTTTTTTTGCAGGAATATTTTTCATTACTTGTGCCAACACATAAGTAGAAGAAAATTATTATAATTGTTGGACTTCTTAGAGAAAAAAATTAATTAACATTGAATTTCAATGCAAAATGTGAAAACAAATAATTTTTGAAAAAGTTAAATCATAGCTGGTATAAAAAAAAATGCATGAATACCTGAGTGGCCAACTATTTTAAAAATATGCGCGTTAAATGCAGATTTTAAAATGGTATTACTTATTATTATATCTAGAGTCAATAGCAAGTTATTGTTAAAAATCTGCAATACTAGAGTAAATTTAGAAAAACAAAAGTTTTCAAAATTATCACAGTAAACGTGAAAATAATACCAAGCGTTGAACATAGCAGATTTTTGATTTATTGGCTGTTTCTACGATGTTGTCCTTATGATAAATCCAAACTTTCAACTTCTAGGGCCGAATGCATTATTGATAAAAATGTTAAAAAAGTGCAAAAAAAACGGTTACATTTTCGAGCTTGTTTTGAATTTTACCTGTTCTATTGGGCTTTAACAAACCCATATAAATATTTTGTTGGTTGCTATTAGTTTATTTGTTATTTTATCTAAACAAAAAGTTTTTGAGCCAGCTTTTAATCACATGATCACTTAGTTAGAAAACAAAAACAAGAATAGATAATTTTTTATTTTTTTTTTATTTAAAGCAAATGCTCAAACTGTTTTCCACCCACTCTTATACAGGTTCTGCACCTCCGAATAAATGAACGTCTTAGTGAACGTGCAAGGTTTTGCTCAGAAATTTGTAATGCAGCTGCCTCCACACGATTTCTTAGCTCCTCTAAAGACCTGATCGGCTTGCTGTATACGATTTCCTTAATGCATCCCCAATAAAAAAAAATCAAGTCTGGTGAACGGGGTGGCCATAAAATTGGTCCCAGACGTCCTACCCATCTGCCTGGATATCTGGCATTTAAATATGCCCGCACAGGCACAGCATAGTGTGCTAGACAACCATCATTTTGAAGCCAATGGGATTCCTTCCACTTCTTCCAGCAAGGTTGGGAGATCATTTTGGAGGAACTCCAAATAATCTTGGCCAGTTAAAATCCCCGGCAACTCAAAGGGTCCAATTGTTTTCCCATTGAGAATCTCAGTCCAATAGTTTATTTTGAATTGGTATTGGGACCTGCCTTCCCTCATGATGTTTGGGTTTTGTAGTGCCCAGAAGTGGAGATTATGGAGATTAGTGAAGCCATCTCTTTTAAATGTGGACTCATCGCTCCAAGGAATTTTGTCAACAAACTGCGGATCTTCTTCAATTTTTACTATCATTTGTCGACAAAAACTCATTCTCGTTTCAAAATCTTGCGGCTGGAGAGTTTGCACCCGTGTTAGTTGAAAGGGATGATATTTATATTTACTTAGCGCAGTCGTCTTTCCGATCCCAGTGCGTCGTGCTATTGCTCGGATTGATACTGTAGGATCTCGGTCAAGTTCCGCAAGCACTAAGTCTTCGGTATCTCCTCGAGGGGGTCGTCCCACGCCAGCACCACCAACACCACTACCAGGCAGCCTTCCTTCCGAGAAACAGCTATGGACTCTAATAAACACTCGATAATCCGGGTGACGTGTGTTAGGGTACCTTTCCCTATAAAGAGTCGCAGCTTCGTTTGCGTTGCCTTTGCACTCTCCATAAATGAAATGCATGTTTGCATATTCTTGTGCAGAATACAGAATACGTGGTGTCGAAAAAGTTCAATCAAACGTCTTAATTATCAAAAAGCAGGTTCAGGAAAACAGCTATTTAGACCGTTAATTTTTTTGAAGAATGAACAATCGTCGCGTCGTGGTCTTAATCTTATGAATTAAAATCAAATTACAAAAACTTTAATTCAAAATTTAAAAAACTTACGATTTTATGCGTTTTTACTTTCTCAGGATCTTACAATTTACTATTCAAAAAAAACCAATTAAAATTGAATCAGAAGACTTTTTGTTTGGAGAAAATAACAAATAAACTAATAGCAACCAACAAAATATTTAATGGGTTTGTTAAAGCCCAATAGAACAGGTAAAATTCAAAACAAGCTCGCAAATGTAACCGTTTTTTGCACTTTTTTGACATTTTTATCATTAATGCATTCGGCCCTAGAAGTTGAAAGCTTGGATTTATCATTAGGACAACATCGCAGAAACAGCCAATAAATCAAAAATCTGCTATGTTCAACGCTTGGTATTATTTTCACGTTTACTGTGCTAATTTTGAAAACTTTTGTTTTTGCTAAATTTACTCTATTATTGCAAATTTTTACCAATAACTTGCTATTGACTCTAGATATAATAATAAGTAATACCATTTTAAAATCTGCATTTAACGCGCATATTTTTAAAATAGTTGGCCACTTCGGTATTCATGCATTTTTTTTATACCAGCTATGATTTAACTTTTTCAAAAATTATTTGTTTTTATATTTTGCATTGAAATTCAATGTTAAACAATTTTTTTCTCTAAGAAGTCCAACAGTTATAATAATTTTCTTCTACTTATGTGTTGGCACAAGTAATGTAAAATATTCCTGCAAGAAAAAAGTGATGGAACTCATTCACTTGTAGTCGTGGTATTCAAAAATGTAAAGTAAGAAAAAAATAATGCACTGAACAAAAAAATGCATATAACTTTTCTTGTGGTTGGGATAGAACTTTTTTTTATCAGTTTTCGGGACGGTCATAAAGTCTACTATGCGGCGTTTTAGGGTTATCCATTACTACTTACGGGACACCCTGTATATAAAAAACAAATTTTACCTAGGCATTTCTTTTGTTTTGCTCAAAATTTTGTAAGATGAACATAAATCAGATTTTTTAAAGTCAATGTTGAAATACCTCAAGTTAGCCATTTAGGCCCTATCCATATGGAAACAATAATATGAAAATTGTGTATGTTATGGAAAGACTGATACAAGTTTTCTAAGCTTTAGCTCAGTAAAATGAAGGCGAGATAAATTCAAACGTTCAAGAGCAACTAGTATAATATCAATGACGATAAAGTCCACAAAAAACTGCATAGAAAGCTTTGAGGAAAACGTTCTACAGTCAGAAGTCTGCATCTCAATGTTTGTATATATTTGCTTTACAGAAGAATTTTTTGGGGTAAGCTTTCCGTTTTATGTAGTTAGACAGTACAAATTTTATTTATGGTTAGATTTAAACGTTAAAAAATCCAAAAGAACTGAATTAAGATTTATGTGGCCTAACGTTCGTTTGTTTAACATATTTTAAATATTTGATGGGAGGTATATGCATAGACTTGTAGATATTTGTGATTATGTTATTGTACACTGCTGAACAAAAGATTCGTTTAAAGGAAAAAAAAACATTAAATAAACCACCTTTTGATTAACATGTCATACCTAGACATAAAAATAAAAGAAATTACACAAATTCAAACCTTTAACAAAAATAAAGGTTTTAAAGAGTGTGATTTATTCTGTACGTGATTAAAAAGAGTAAAATGCAAAGATTTAAATACGAAACCATTTTACGAGACTGAAAGCTCAGGGGACAATTTTCCCTGAAGTTAACGTCCAGCAATAGTGATATTGGTCTGCAAATTCCATATGGTTTTAATTTTGTTGTTAAATTGATTTTGCAATTCAGATTTTTTTTTTAATTGGTACCAATTTTTAGGAGTTAAGAAAATGAGAAGAACTTTATATTTTCAAATAAAAAAAATTTATCAAATTTTAATTTCGAAAAGCTAGTTAGTTTTACAAAGTTTTGTAGAAAAAAAAATATAAAAAGCATATGAAACAGAAGACCGCTGCATTTAATAATTTTTTCTGACGGAAATGTTAGTAAGATTTCAATAATAAATTTATTATTAAATTTAAAGGCATAAGATTATGAATTACAAATAAAAATAAGTACAAAATCTCGCATCTCCAAGATTGTAGGAAACTGCTCTTTCTGTCCAGAGAGAAGACCACTTGAAATTATAAATATTGCCCTTAAGGCATGGTCTGATGTACATAGTTACTGGAAAAAATTAATGCTACTCATTTTGGTTTTTTAAGAATTGTAAAATTGTTTTTTGAAATTCCTCCAAGAAGACAATTACAGAAATCTTCTGCTATTGTAATCGGTCCGATTTGTCAAATTGAAAATTTTGATATTTCTCGAAGTTTCAAGGTCCCTAAAGTCTAAATAAAAGATTTTTAGAGAGATGTGTGTGCGTGCGTGTGTACGTACGTTCGTACGTCCGTACGTCCGCACGTTCGCGAAGTTTTTTTGTCGCCATAGCTCAAGAACAGGTAGATTAATCGACATCAGATGAATTTTGTTGTAAAGATAATAATGCAGAAAGATGCAGAAAGGACTCTCAAAAAAATTGCGTCGGTGGTTTTTTTACCATAAATAAATAAATTAGGTGGCGCAACAGTCCGTTGAGAACTAGGGCCTAGTGACTTACAACTCTCAACCATTCCTGTGTGCGAGTACTGTTGTCAGGGATGGAGGGGAACTACAGTTTTAAGCCGAATCCGAACGGCTAATTTGAGAAAGCACTTTTCATGACATGAATTACTCTTGGAGAATTTGTCAATTCCTCGTAAGAGGCAGTACCCGTGAAAAAACTTTAGATGGCATAGGCAGGGATCGAACCCAAGACCTCTGGCATGACAGTTTAACGCACTAACCATCATGCCACGGGTACTACGTTTTTTTTTTTTTTTTTACCATAGCAATTTAAAAAAAAGGTAAAAATGTTGGTAAACCCAAAATATCTCACGAACCAAAAACTCTAGCGAGTTGAATTCAATTTTATATTATATATTATAACGTGGTTCAAAATAGTATAGGTATTTATAGAAACGGGAAAAAAAATATTTGTCACCTCAAATATTTTCGAACAAAAAATGATTTTATCTCCAAAATAATTTTGTGCAGTAAAAAATACCGTTTTTGACATCTGTTAAAATTTTGAGAAAAATGGAATTGACAGTTTTTTTGAATTTTGAGATAAATCCAATTGACAGTTTTTTTTTTTATAAAAAATAAAAACCTAATACAAAAAAATGTTAAAAATTGATTTTCAACTCAAATATCTCCTAAAAAATTTATGATTATAGCTTTAAGCTAATTTTGTTTTAAAAAATATATTATTTTCAACATTCGGTAACATTTTTAGAAAAATCGAATTTACAGTTTTTTATCAAAAAATAAAAACCAAAAAATATCGTTACGAAAAGTTCGTAAAAATTGATTTTCGGCTCAAATATCTTTTCAAAAATTTGTTACATAGACTTCAAATTAATTTTCTTTAAAAAAAAATATTGTTTTCAACGTTCTGTAAAATTTTGAGAAAAATCGAATTGAAATTTTTTTTACAAAAAGTAAAAACCTAAAAAAAACATTACTAAAAGTTTACTTTCGAATCAAATTTCTTTTCAAAAATTATATTGGCTTCAAATTAATTTTATCTCACAGAAAATATTGTTTTCGACATTCAGTAAATTTTTTTAATTTTTGGTAAATATTAGTTTTCGACTAAAAATCGTGTTAACAAAAATAGATTTCGAAACCAAGCAAAACATTATATGCGAAATATTGTTGATAATTTTTAAATTTTTAAGAATAATTCAAGTGAAAACTTTTCTAACAAAACACGAAAACGTACAAACTTTTAAGCAAAACAAATCGACAGGCGGGATGGGAAGTTATCAGTGTGGGTCGCATCCCAGCCTCTTTTTTGTATATTATTTGTGCTTTAATTTATTGCTTGCATTTAAAAAAAGTAAAACTATGTAAATACAAATTTTAACAAAATTTAGTTAATAGAATTTAAACAAGTGAATTTAAGCAGAGTGTATTTACTTAAGTAATGTATTATAAACCAGTCAAAATTGACATTTCGAAACATAATTATTATCATATCGATGAAAATTGGTACAGATTTTTGGGGACTTTTCATAGTTTCTTAGTAATGATGTCCTGAACGACGCATTCTTTTTTTTGTTAAACTTAAACTTTTGAAAAATGGGCAGCATTTTGTAACAAAAACGGTTGCAAAACTATAATGGTCAAATTTTTGAAATTAATTAATTTATAGAAAAATCTTTGTTTACGGCTTAAAATAAAATAAAATGTACGACTGGGTCGCACGAACTTGCTCCTGCTTGCAAAGTGTCTGTTTAAAAAAGTACCTACGTATATAAGATTTAAAAATAAACCTGTAAAATAAGTTTGTCTTCAAAGATTTAAATGCCATTTGATTTGTCAAAAAAACCGCGCGATTCATCCCTTTGGATAGGTAGCTTTATTTTAATTTCATATTAGAAGAACCAGGATGGAAGTAAATTATCTGAAGATAAGAAAGAGGAAGAAATGTATGTTTAAATTGTAAAGCGATCACCTATTGGTTGTGTTGTTAGGTAGGTGTCTAAAACGAATAAAGAATAGTTCATTGGCGTGCTCAGCTTTATGCAGATAGATAGATAAAGCCATGTTTAGTTGCTGTTTTTTTTTTTTTAAATCGGGAAATTTTTGAAAATAAATCGGTCCATTTTCGTCGTTTCGGGGCCAAAAACAAAAATGAAGGAGATGCACTACTGTATCTTTTTAAATTCATTTTTTAGGCACAATTTTATTTATAAAAATAATTGTTACTAAACATAAATAATAAAATTCTTAAAAACAACAAACATAAATAAGTAAATATTACATTTATCATAAAATAAACTACATTCATTTAATGAATCAAAGTAAAGTTTAACATAGTTTAGTTCATGAAAAATTAAAATCACTTTAAATTAATTAAACCTACAAACATTTTGTGATGATTTATGAATCTGGGTAACATCCTAAGTGAAAATAAATAATTCGAACTCGTCATCTCAATGAAAGATTGAAATCTTAGTGTATATGAATACATGTTGTGTATTTAGTTCAAATACTTTTTAGAGGGCCATTTTCAAATTTATAGGGCTCTTTCGGGCTCATGCACAGTTAAAATAATTTAAAAAAAAAACTATTTTAAGATTCAAAATTTTACCTGAAAAATAAGTTTGTCTTCAAAAATTTAAATGTCATTTTATAATCAAAAAACCCTTTATTTTTCAATTTTTTTTTGAAAAGGAATACCGTTTACCCAAAGCGAGAACACAAACTTAATTGTTAAAAACATTGCTTCTGTTATTGATCATCAACTCTCGCCGCACTTTGAATCATTCAGACCGAAGCCAAAATCTGGACTACAATCTAAAACCACTCCTATCATCGTGCGGTTGTCTTGCCAAGCTGAACAACGATCATTTTTGTCTGCTTTTCGACAACAACAAAATGTAAAGCTCTCCCAAATAGATGGTTTCAACAATGCAAATGATAATGCAATCTATGTCAACGAAAGCTTATCAGCTAAGAACAACGCAATTTTGCGTGAGGCATTGAAATTACGAAGAAATGATCAGCTTTATGCAGTGAGAACTAGGAATGGTTTTGTTCATGTAAAAAGAGCGGAAGGTGATATGGAGCAACGTATCACTAAATTGTTGGAGCTTTCATGATGTGTATTCTACAAGTGTTCCCACTTCATCATATTAATTGTTATTTACTTTTTTTTTTTTTTAATTTTTCTTTAATATTTTCCTATCCTTTTCACTTACATACATTAATTATTATTATAAAATTATTGTTTTCTATTTAATTTTTGAGTAAGCAGTATCTAGTACTCTTATTTAATTGATTCTTTTTATAAGTTTTTTTTTTTTTTTTCTCAAAATATTTTAAATTTAATTTTCTTTTTTTATATATATTTTCATTTTATATTATAATTTTATTATTTTTTTTTTTCTTAATGAATCATTGTGGTGTGAACAATAATTGCGCTGGTCGTGTTATGCTTGAATTTTTTTCAAAAAAATCCAATGGCTTCCAGGTTTGTCATTTAAATTCGCAAAGTATTTCAGCTCACATAGATGAATTGCGAATTATTTTTTCGAATGGTTTGGTTGACATAATTTGTGTATCTGAAAGTTGGTTGAAGGCAGACATTGTTGATTTCTGTGTGGATTTGCCAGGTTATCATATATTGCGTAATGATAGGGTTTCTAAACGTGCGGGTGGAGTTGCTATATATTGCAAATCAAATTTAAAATGTAAAATGATTGAATGTTCGAAAGCCTCTGTAGTAGAATATCTCTTAGTTGAAGTGTT
This sequence comes from Eupeodes latifasciatus, assembly GCA_920104205.1. NCBI lineage: Eukaryota > Metazoa > Arthropoda > Insecta > Diptera > Syrphidae > Eupeodes > Eupeodes latifasciatus. Next base: position 133,202,011 of record OV049925.1, on the reverse strand, counting down.
TGATGTTGGAAGTAGCTGTTTAGTTGGCTGCGTATACAATCCACATAAAGAAAATTGTTTGCAGAACTTTTTTGATGTTCTCAGTGCTTACTCACTGAGGTACAGTAATATAATAATTTGCGGTGATTTTAATGTCAACCTTTTAATTGATAATCGCATTTCTCAAACGTTCAAAGACTTCTGTTCTATGGTTGGTTTAGATATTGTTAATGTTAACGTCCCTACTCATTTCCGTCCTGGATGTGCACCAAGTCTTCTTGATTTGATTCTTACATCGGATTTAAATTTAATTAAATTTTACAATCAAGTTGGTATCTCTGGCATTCCATCATATCATGATTTGTTGTTTCTTTGTTTTTTCAATATTTTTTTAAAAATCCAACCAATAAAAAGTTGCACTTTTGATAATCAGTTTTAGTTTACGGTTCGAAACTAATTAAAAAAATATTTTATTTGTATTCTCTTTTTAGAGAATACCACAACTAAAGACAAACTCCGTTTTTATTTTTTTTTTATAATTTTAATTTATTTAAAATAAAAGCTTCAGATCCCTTACCGTGGGTCGGAAGAAATCTTAGGCTATACGAAGATCAATACGACTGAACTGAACTGGATTGAATGTATGAGTGCCCCTGCATTGAACTGATCAACTCTTTTTTATATCATTTAAATGTTAAGTCAGCAAATCTATTTGACCGACGATCATAATTCTTTTGTCTTATTATTGTTGACACAAGATACACAGAATTTACTTTGGGATGAAGTCCCACACAAATTGTTTAAGCTTAAATATGCTGATATGCACTTTGATGTGTATCTTGTGTTAACATTACATTTTTATATTGGTAAAGGGTGTTTTGTATAATTATAATGCGATGGTAGGGTGTTCTAGGAACGTAACCGCTCGTTCAAAAAAATTATTGAAATCGGTTCATAAGTTGCTGAGAAAATAAAAAAAAACAAAATAACGGTTCTATGAGCGGTACCTTTCCGGAGCAATAGAAAAATATGTTTTTCTTATTAAAATAAGCCAAGTTAAAAAATAAAATTTCAGAGAAAATTAAAAAAAAAAATATCGCTTTGTTTTTGAGAAAATACAAATTTTCGATTTTTGACCAAAAAAATTGTATGGGGGCCACTGTTAGTTTTGATCTTAAAAAAAAAATTAAAAAAACGCCTAACGTGAATTTGCTCAAAACCTTTACTTCCAAGTTTGAACTCAATCGACCCAATGGTTTAGGCTGTAGGAGCTGGACAGACCGGACGGAATCGCGGGACCCACTTTTTTCGACTTCTCTACCAACGTAATATCATGTTTGATTAAAATCTCGATTTCAAAATTTTGCACGAATGCAAAACTTGCCAAATAGTTCCTATATGTCGCAAGTAAAAAAAAGTACGTATACGCCTAAGTATGTTCTTTGTATGAAGTTCAAAGTATAAGCAAAACAAATATTGGTATGGTTTCTTGATTAAATCAACATATGATTGGGTTTTACAGCCGTTACAAAATACATGTACATATAATACATTTATTTGAAAGCCCTATCAATGACCTTTGCGATGACTTTGGCACAAAAATCAGGCAGAAGTTGGCGATCATTTATCTATAGCGAACGTCGTTGACGGTGATGATCTGGCCAGCATCAATTTGAATAAGTACCGAACAAAGATGGCGCCTTCAGCCCAAAATCCACAACAAACAGTGACTTTATTTAGATACATTTTCACCTCGTAAGTTTCTTGGAATCAGCTTCCAACTGCTCCAAAATCCAATTAAACTATGAATGGTCGTTTTACTTCAGCTCCTGGAGTTTTGTGTGCTGCACACTTTTACCAACAGTGGCAATGTTTTCGTTAGATCTTGCGTTTTGTTGACGTACGCTTGTTGGCTTATTGTTTCCTGAGCCCGTTGACTTGAAGTTAACCACTTAACGTTAAATAGTCGACTTGGAAGGTACGTCCCATGATCCACAGTATTGTTTTTGTAGCAGTAACCGTTTTGAAGTTAAGGCTTTAAAATGGGAATTTTGGGCAAAAAAACATAAACATAACTTTGTATGATTGCTTGCGGGTTTAAGTGACTTTTTATCAATTGTTAATAACGATTTCCTCAGTATCTGTACCAATTTTCATCAACACGCAAATTAATCCCAAGTTTGAAGAATGGTATGTCTATTTTGACTGGACCATTAATAGTATCAAAAATTAAGATACAAATGAATACCTATACAAACAAATTTATAGACATAGGGTCTTATATTCTTCATTTATAAAAACAGAATAAACTTGCAAACTTCTTTATCCATGTTCTTCATATTTACAAGAAATATAAACTTCACTTAATTTGGCCTTAAATTTATTCTAATTTCTTTGTTTTCATTCTTTTATTTTCAGAAAGTCAAAGTGAAAGACGACAGCAAAGACAAATAATAATAAATCACTAAAACCATATCATTTTTCTTGCACATTTACTGGAAACCCCCCAAACCGTCAAACTGGCCGCTGCAATAGCAATGAATTCCCACTTCCAGCCATATTCCGAACTTTCGACATCGCATTCGCCGAGTCCTGAAAGTAGTGTCTGTTACACAAATCTATCGGAAACAAATGGTGGCAGCGTTGGTGGTGGTGGTGGTGGCGGCAGTGGTGGTAATGCTGGTGGAGCATCAAGCAACAACGTTGGCTCTGTTGGTGGAAGCAATGGAAATGGTAATGCTGGTGGCAATAATGGTATTGGCGAACGCATTAGCAGCAACAGCAATAGTATCTCTTGCAACGGAAGTAACATGGTGGTGCACCACCAAAATGGACACAGTCTTTCATTAAATGGTGTAGTTGGCGGTGGTGGTGGTGGTGGAGGTGGCAGCGGTGGTGTAGGCGGTGGAGGAGGTGATGGGAACAATGGTGGTGGAAATGGAAATGGCAATGGCAGTCGCAGTAACCAGCCAGCTTTTCACCAATTGAACAACAACAATAATTGTGCAGTTAAACAGTGTTCTGGTTGTGGAGGTATGTTTATACAAAGTATAATTAATAAATTATTATTATTCTTCAACCCAAATGGCTTAAAAGTTCAAAAATAACCGTCACCATCGTAAGGAACAATTTGTTTATTTCAGAGTTAAATTGATTGATACATAAATTAAAAGAGTTTTTTTCATTTATTGATAGAATGATGCCATAAACTTTTATTATTTCAGGAAAAATCATTGAAAGATACTTTCTCCATGCACTGGACAGATACTGGCATAACTCGTGCCTCAAATGCTATTGCTGTGGGGCAATGCTAGCTGACATTGGATCTAGTTGCTATACAAGAGGTGGTATGATCCTTTGTAAGCCCGACTATTCCAGGTAAGTTCAAAGAGATTTTTTTTCTTTATTTTTTTGTTGTTGTTATTGGAGAAAATAAATACGACCAAAGTTGATGACAACCAACAGAGCAGAGATTCAGACGGGCAGCATGAAGCTGATAAGGACGATGACTTATTCACCTTTCAATTTTTCATAATGATGTCAAAAAGGTCATTTATTAGATAAATTATTTTGCTATAAGTCCTTTTGAAAGTTATACACATACATACACGGAAAGAATTCTTAGATCAGATGAAGAAAAATAAGCTACAAATCACGAAAACTGAATCCAGTTTTGGACCTTGGCTTCGAAATAAGTAAATTGCTACTTTTTGTTTGCAATTTCATAAAATGAGCAAAATGAAGATATTGACACTCAAAAATCATATTTCACTACATTTGAGTAGCAATAATTCCACCGAGGAAATCAAATATTTCAAACAGCGAATTGCAATTTGATATCAATTTGTATCAATTTAATGTTTGTTTTTATCGTGAATTTCAGCACACACAAGTGGCAAATTTCAACCCTTGTTTTCTTAGACTGCGACAATATACATTAGTTTGCAAATGACAACTAATGTTTTGCTACTTCTTTTTTTTAAATTGCAACTTTTGAGTTGTAATTTGAAACAGGTTATTCTGCAGTTTGCAAATGACAGTCACAGTTTTGATACTTAGTTATCTTTAAATTGCAACTTTTGAGGCGTAATTTGTAGCTTTTAAAGATTAATTTACTTTCCATTTTCAAGCAATCATGTAGAGATTCAAGAACAATTTTTTGCAAAATCAACAATCTTCATTAGTGATTTACAACATAAACTTATTCTAATAAATATGATTTAAAATCATGAAAAATATAAACCAGCATAAGTGTTCATATATGTGTTTCGCCCCGATGCAATGGTTGGGCTCATCAGAAGATGACCATTACACTTTGTCTTGACGCATACTTTCCCATATAAATCGAGACTCCATATAATCCGAGCTGCATAGAGCAACTGCGAATTATACAGTTGCTACAATTCTTCAAAGAAGACAAGCTGTAGCCACTTTCATTTCCCTGCTAACTTGAATATTTATATTGTGAATATATTTTATTGATTTGAGAATTGAGAATGCTTAAATCACCGCATACATTTCGCAAAACAAGATAAATGAGTTGTCAAATTAAATTATTCCCCTAAAGTAGTAGATTGCGACTCAAAAGTTGCAATTTACCATGTAAATATTTTTAAATTATTACCCTGAAAATAGTAGATTAAGACTATAGGAATTGTAATTTACTGTTTAGCTTTTTTCATAAATCAGCAAATAGGTATTTCGTAAATTACAATATTGAAGCTTGAATATTTATATTGTGATTATATTTTATTGATTTGAGAATTGAGAATGCTTAATTCACCGCATACATTTCGCAAAACAAAATTAATGAGTAGTCAAATTAAATTATTCCCCTAAAATAGTAGATTGCGACTCAAAAGTTGCAATTTACTTTCATTTCAACAAGCTTGAATTATAACTTTTGATAATAATTACCAAATTATAAAACTTTGTATTTTACGAAGATTTAAATGCTGAATTACAACTTTCTCATTCATTTTATAATAAAATCGTCTTGATTTACTAAAAAAGGAGTTTTCGTAAATTGCAACCTAAAATTTAGCAATTAGTGATTTTTCAATTCTCTCCGTGTATATATTTACTCGCACCTATTCATAGTTGTCCTTTTGCTCCTTGCTATAGCAAACAATTATTATTGATTGGTTGTAGATTTCCTTTAAGGACATTTGAAACTTTTAACCATTAAAAATAAAAGCTTGTGTTGGTTTTCACACTTTATAAATTATAAATTGATAAAAAACGCAAAAAGAGTGTAATAAAATATTTTGCAATTTATTTGATTGGAATGTGTCAGGTATTGAATTCCAACAATTATGATTTTTGTAAATCGATTATTCAGATGAACTGACGCAAAGGAATTTAAATAAATTGATATTTTGGTATATTGTTAATTAAAATTAAAAAAAAAATAATGATAGATAGTAAATATTTATGGAAAATTCTAGAAAATTGGACAATGTCCCTTTAGGTATTTGTGTCAATGAGCTCAGGCGTGAACTGTTAACTTCGGGCTATAAAATGGTTTAGTAGAACTAATTATTTAAAATTTGTTTTATTAAACGTTAATATCATTGCCAAAAAGTAAAAAGGTTTTGAAAGGGTTTTCAAAAATAATCAGTCTTGTTGTAGGATCTTTACTTTTCAAAATAAAAGTGTTTTGTTCAACTACCTATCTAATTGTTTTCTACTCAAAAAGTTAGCTCAATAGCCGAAGTTTGAAATATTATGTTTTTAGAAAGTGTTTAGAGAACTCACCACAGGTGTTATTTTATCACTGTAGACGTTGATTCATTCACTACAATATATCTGAAAAATATTCGTAGATATGTAAAAAATGCATCAAAACGCAATTTTATTGAAAAAAGGTGAGTATACGCCATAGTGAACATTCTTTCAACACGTACTTCTTAAATTCAAATTTACTAACTTAAATGTTTGATCTGATAACTCAATTATTTCATATAAGGTTTTAATAGAGCTCTATGAGGTTGCATTTACTCGGCAGGCGTTGGTGAAAACGATTTTTTGTTTGTATTTTTTGGAAACTATTTGCAGACCATTCAACCAAACCAACTTTTTGAATATCGCTTTTAAAACTTATATTAGTATCTGATCAATTATAGAATATAAAATTATATGTATTTTTGGAGCTTTTTGTCTTAGGGAAGGTATTGAAATTTTTGACAACTAAAAGAGTTCAGCTTCTGAAAATCAAATTGTGACTTTATTCCTTTCGGGACGAGAGTGGTACGTTTACATATAAATATTCTTTGTTCTGTCCCACTCTCGTACCGAAAGGGTTAAACGATTAGGTAAGTGAAATCAAAAAAGAAGCTGGGATGCGACCCACACTGATAACTTCCCATCTCGTCTGTCGGTTTGTTTTGCTTAAAAGTTTGTCTATATGTATCAATTTTTACCAAATTTGCGTACTATTTTTTGTAGATTTTATTTTTTTTATGAAAAAACGGACTGTGGGATTTTTATAAAAAAATTACTGAATATTGAAAACAATATTTTCTGTGAAATAAAATAAGTTTGAAGCCAATATTTTTAATTTTTGAAAAGCTATTTGAGACCAAAGTAAATTTTTACCAAGTTTTAGTATAGTTTTTCTTTAGGTTTTTATTTTATGTAAAAAAACTGTCAATTCGATTTTTCTAAAAATTTTATCGAATGTTGAAAACAATATTTCTTATAAGATAAAATTATTTTGAAGCCAATGTCTGAAATTTTGAAAAGATATTTGAGTCGAAAAACAATTTATACCAACTTTTGTTCAATTTTTTTAGGTTTTTAATTTTTTGTACAAAAACTGTCAATTCGATTTTTTTTTTCAAAATTTTATTGAATGTTGACAACAATATTTTTTGAAAGATTAAAGTAGTTTAAAGCCAATATCTCAACGTTTTGAAAAGATATTTGAGTCGAAAATCAATTTTTACCAACTTTTATTAATTTTTTTAGGTTTTAATTTTTTGTAAAAAAAAGTGTCAATTTGATTTTTTCTCAACATTTTTCAGAATGTTAAAAACAATATTTCTTATAAGATAAAATAAGTTTGAAGCCTTAATCTCAAATTTTTGAAAAGATATATGAGTCGAAATTCAATTTTTACCAACTTTGAGTAATGTTTTTTTAGGTTTTTATTTTTTTTAAAAAAACTGTCAATTAGATTTTTCTTAAAATTTTATCACATGTCAAAAACATTATTCTTCATTGCACAAAATTGTTTTGGAGATAAAATCATATTTTAGTCGTAAAATTTTCGAGGTGACAATTTTTTTTTTCAGTTTTTTTTTTGATTTATAAAAAACTGTTAATTGGATTTTTTTTCGAAAAAAATACTTGTTTTGTATCACGTTGCAGTATATATTATAAAATTTAATTCAAGTCTCTAGCGTCATTGGTTCATGAGATATTTAGGGTTAATCAAAATTTTCACCTTTTTTTAAACTGCTATGGTAAAAAAACCACCCACACAATTTTGTTGAGAGCCCTTTCTGCATCTTTCTGCCTTATTATCTGTATAACAAAATTTATTTGAAGTCGATATCTCTTCTGGTTCTTGAGCTATGGACGACGAAAAAAACGTCGCGAACGTACGGACGTACGGACATACGGACGTACGGACATACAGACATACGGACGTACGGACGAACGTAAGAATGTATACGTACACACGCACGCACAGACATCTTTCTAAAAATCTTTTATTTCGGACTCATTACAATAACTTCCTGTGGGAAGTTAATAAAAAACGCGAACAAAGTCCCATAAGTTCAAAAATTGATTGTAACAAAGTTTAAAAGTTCAAAATAAATAAAAATCTCTTCACATCCAATACCAAATTTTTAAATGGTCCACACAATATTCCAAGTACCCCAAATCTGAATATCAAAAAACAAATACCTGCCTACGTTTAACATACCTACACGAAATTCTAACGCAATTTAGAAATGTACCAATGAACATAGGCACACCATAGTTATGTACATGTGTCAAAAGTGACAAGCTTAAATGGTTTTATTTTTACCTTTTTTTTCACATCATGCACAACACACCAGTGATGCCATCAACGCCATCAACCAACAGTACAGTAGCTGTATATGTAAAGAAACCACAGGGGTTGGTTTGGCAAAAATCAAGAGAGTTACAATTCTAGAAAAAAAAGGAAACAGAGTTACATCTACAGCTACACAGAGATGAGACGAGACCCGACCATCAACTCAGACGACAACGACGACGGCGGCGTGGCGGCGATGACGACGCGAGAAGGGAAAAAACGACGGAAAATGCTGCCATAAAGCATTTCTGTTTGATTTTCAATAACCAAATTGCATAAATTCTGTTCATCAAATTAATGTCAAAAAACATAAAGCAAAACGTGACAGAAATCCAAATGCCCTATAAATATTCTTCTTTGAAAATAGCTTTTATAAAAATAAGAAAAAGGAAAAACGTTCGAAGCAATTGGCTTGGCTTGGCTTGGCTTGGCTCGAGAGTTGTTCATAACAAAACTAAAGCTATAACCATGTCTACTCACACGTATACCTATAGGTATAAGGATTTAACTTACGTATACTTGAGGCATAGTGGTTAAAGTGGGGAAAAATGGTCGAGTTACAACAAAGGACATAAAAGGACATGGCAAAGGGTTAAGTTAAAATGCATAAATCAACTTGGCTAAAGAGCCTAGTTAAAAGTTGCGTTGATTTACTTTACTTTAGCACGGTCTATTTGTTAATGCTTTCAAGATTTAGATTACAAATAAGTTTTGTTCAATTTCTTTGACTTTTTGGTTCAGGCAGATTTTTTGAATTTTTAGTTTTATAAATATCAAAAGTAATTATTAAATAATTAAAAAATCAATTCTTAAGACAAGACTTAGTCTTGGAGGATATATAACTCATAGTCTGAAATGATAGACCATCAACATCATAGATAATACGGAATTGTCAAAAATTCTATTTTAATTGTAAGACTCAATTTAAAACCAAAAATCTAAAATAAAGGATGGTTGTTTTTGAAAAATGAAAATGGAAAACATTTACAACATTTATGATACCAAAGATTGACATCTACAAATATTTTTTCCCTAAACCTTAAGTTTTTGCAAATCCTGTAAGACTACAATATTTTCGAAAACTTGGATTTGATCTTTCTATTAGACAATACAAAAATAATTTTTTTTTTTTTTTATATTGTACGCGCACTCAAGGGGATATGAATACCCTTATAATGATTATACACAGTGCGAGTAATTAGGAAGGGAGGATAGGATTTGAAAGGAGATACCGATGCACATTGGTTTTGAATGCCTGCACATTGTAGTGAGTGGGACATATTGAGTTTGGTAAAGCATTCCACATTCATGTAGTGCGACTAAAAAAAGAATCTCTGTACTTTATAGTACGTCCGAAATTGGGCTCAAGGGTAAACTGATGGGCATTCCTAAAAGAACGAGTATAACGGTTGAATTGTTTGAGGGGAGGAATGCAACTGGCTATTTCATTAGAGCATTGCTTATGGAAGTAGCGATAAAATAATGAGAGACATGAAACCTTGCGACGGTGCTCAAGAGATGCAAAAGTTTCAGTTAGACAACGGTCACCTATCATTTTTAGAGCTCTCTTTTGAATTCTGTCCAGTAGACTCAAGTGGGTTATAGGAGCACCTGCCCAAATATTGGAATTGTACTCAAGTTTTGGACGAATATAGGCTTTATAAATTATAGCCAGATCAGAAGGGGTAAAAAACTTCTTGCATCGTCGGAGAAAACCTAAACACTTAGCAGCATTTTTGGCGATGTCAAATATGTAATCACTCCACAACAAGTGATTTGTAATGCACATACCAAGGGCTGATAGCTGTTCAGTCTCCTCGATGCAAGTACCACTCATGGATAGTGGCATTGGCGGAGGGTTACGCTTTTGTGACAGTAGACAGCATTGAGTTTTCGAAGCATTAAATTCTACACGGTTTTTTATTCCCCATTGAACAATGCTGTCAAGATCAGAATTTAATGAGCTTATCATACGCTGCCGTTGGTAGTCCACATCCGAAGAACAAGGATGAGAATCTAAAAACGAATATGAGAAGCTGAGGGTACTGTCATCAGCAAAACAATTAAGTGGGTTAGAAGTTTCAGACAAAAGATCATTTATAAAAATAAGGAAAAGTGTCGGAGACAAAACGGAGCCCTGCGGCACACCAGCGTTTATTTTGTGGATATCAGATTTGAACCCGTCCAACACTACTTGAATTGAACGGTCCGAAAGGTAATTTCTAACCCAACGAAGAAGGGATTCATCAATACCAAATGCACGCATTTTCGATAAGAGAGCTTGATGCCAAACTCTATCAAATGCTTTTGAAATATCAAGTGCAATAATCTTACTTTCTTCAAAACGATGTAAAGATTTGTTCCACTGTTCGGAATTGCACTCAATGCTTTTTATTTTTAACATGAGATAGCAGAATTTGGTTGCATAAAGCTTAACAACTTAGTTCACAAAAAATAGTTGTTTAAATGTCTAGTTGTTCTGTTCTGTGCTATGTCAAATATATTTCATTATTTTTAAATCTAGAAGTATATTGTCTTAATTTACATTAGACAATTCTTAATAAGAAATGTAACTATAAGATTTAACCTGGCCCGCTGGCCCGAGTAGTTTCCCCCATATTTTTTTTGAAGAAGTGGACTTCAACTGTGGCAAAACCACTGCCTAAGTTTTTCCATCTTTCCTACTCTAGAGATCTCTTTTCAAGCGGATGGAAAACAGCACTTTTTCAACCTGTGCCTAATAAAAGCGAATTCTCCTCCCGCTCCAACTATCGTCCAAAAGCACTCACGTCCCTTCTTTTTTTTTCAAGGTCATGGAAACGCTGATTAATTATCAGCTTAAGAAATACCTCAAGGAACCGAAGCTTCTTAATGACCGGTAGTATGGCTTTCGTAGCAATAGTTCCAATGGTGATCTCATAGTTTATAGCACCGAACAGTGGAGCAAATCTTTAAAAAGTTTGGCACCAAGCTCTCTTATCGAAAATGTGTGCATTTGGTATTAATGAATATCTTCTTCTTGGATAAGAAATTACCTTTTTAACTGTTCAATACAAGTTGTTTTGAATGGTTTCAAGTCTGAAACACATAAAATAAATGCTAGTGTCCCCCAGGGCTCTGTTTTCTAACCAAATCTCTTCCTTATCTTCCTTATATAAACGATATTTTGTCTGTCACTTCAAACTATTAAACTGCTTCGCTGACGACAGTACCCTCAGCTTTTCATATTCGTTTTGAGATTCACATCCTTGTCTTTCTGATGTGGAACTTCAACGGCAGCGTATGATGACCTCATTAAATTCTGATCTTGACAGCATTGTCAATGGGGAATCAAAGCGTAACTCACCCCCAATGCTACTATCCATGAGTGGCAATTGCATCCAGGAAACTTATCCACATTCAGTACTCGGTATGTGTATCACAAATCACCTTTTATGGAATGATCACATATTCGACTTTGCCAAAAATGCTGCTAGTTGCTTAAGATTTCACCCCTTCTAATTCATCCAAAAGTTGAATCTGGGCTGGTGCCAAAAAAGAAGCTTAAATCTCTTGGATTGAATTCAAAAAAGGGTTTTGAAAATGATAGGCGATAGAACTATAGTCGTAACATTTAAATCGCTTAAATACCGCCGCAATATTTCATACCTCTCGTTGTTTTACTGATATTTTAACGAACATTGTTCTGTCGAATTAGCCAGTTGCATTCCACCCTTTAAACAATTTATTCGTAATACTCGCACTTCCAAGAATGCTCATTAGCATTTCAATTTCGGCAGCACTGTCAAGTATAGAGATTCTTTCTTAAACGGCACATCGAGGATGTGGAATGTTCTGTTTTTTCCTCTAATTTTGATGTTCAGAACTTTAAGACCAATGTGCACCGGTATCTCCTCTTTAATTCCTCCCTATTTTTCTAACGCTCCCATTGTGTTTAAATATAAACCTATGAATACTAATAATCCTTTGAGTGCCTGTAAATTATAACTATTAACAAAAATAATTAACAATATCACTTAGAAGTTAGTTGAAATTTGATAGAAATAGCTGGAAGTGCTGACATAAAAGAGTTGAAGTCAAAAGTCTTATTTTGACAGCTCATCAATTTATATCTGTCTCTGTAAAAAATAGGCGAAATAATTTTTCAATTATTTTGGGAGTAAGAAACTGATGAGATGCCTCTAACCAGAATTTAGGAACAAATCGATGAACAACGAAATTCAATGTTCAATAACGAATAGGTTCAGCTAATATAATAAAATAAGGTATTCTACACCTCCAGCCTAGAATAGGATTTCCCCTTTTTTCTCGAGTTTTCCGCTGAAAAATTCCATATTTCCCAATATTTAATTTATGTGCCACTAAGCCCACCAAAAATGTGATAAGTTATTGTAACGTCTGTTTGGAAATTATATTTTTAAAGAACATTTAAAAGTTATTTTTGTGTTGGCTTATAGTCAACAATCCTTTTTATATAAGTAATCCATGAATGGTTTCGGAGTGCTTCAGCATTATTTTGAAGGTAAGTTTTCATGTTTAGCAATATTAAATCATTCCTTACGTTTGCATCCATCACCAATGCCGATTAACACATTTAAACGTTAAACTTACTTTAAAATTAAATGCAATATAATAAAGTAGACTTCATTTAGCTCTAAACTCACGCAAGAAAAAAAGTAACACAATCCATCTTCCGGCAAAGTGTTTTTCTAGCAAAAGAAACAAACGAAAAGAAAACACCACTATAGAACTCTCGCCTTCCGCAAGTAAAGGACATTGTTTGCAAAATAATGGCGACTATTAAGATTCTAATGACTGCATTTTCGGATGTTGATTTTGTTTTTTTTTTAAATTTTGTATGTTTTCTAAATACACGACTTAATCTCCTTTCCATTGAATTTATTTGTTTGGCGTGAATTTATAATTTCACCTTTTAGAAAGAAAAAGAAAAAGAAGACTTGCTTTTTCGCTCGTAATGAACGAATAATTTTTCGTAACAACTTTTAAAGCAGCACCAAGTTTATATAAAATAAGAACGCACAAGGCTGGATAGAGGATAGATGTTTTTTAAAAGGATATGGTGATGTAAATATGAAATGTGTTCTTAGAAGTCGTTTACTGGAAGGATGTGTTTTTCTTTAATGATATTACGTCGAATGGAAGACGATATTATCGTTTTAATGAAGGCACATAATGAATATGAATACATTTTTATTGTAAAGTAAAACTTTAAATAAATACAAAATTATACTAGGATTATAATGTTATAAGATAAATCTAAACTTTATTGTGAGTACATAAATTTAAAAGGTCATTTCTTAGCGTTAACTTTAAAAATTCAGTTTTGAAAATTATATCAGATATTTTCTCTAGAGGTATAGTACATTCGATAGCGATAAGTGTCAAACTAGCTTTTGATCATGATTTTTTGGGGATAAGGCTCATGAAAACAAGCAGAATTGTCCTTTTTGGATTGAGCACAATTCTCATAAAACTTCACCTAAAAAAATAATGTTAGCTTCGGTTTAAATGCCGAAGGTTTTATGGACTCATTCGTCCTTAAATCCAAAACTAAAGCCAATACTTTTTTCAACAAAACATGCTGTGAGTATATACAACGTTGAGCTAAACGTTTGCTAACCGAATCATGTCAAGAAATGGTCCTGTAAATTATTCACCTTGTTCGTGTCATAACTATTGGAGGGGTTGGAAAGAAGATGTTTGTGTACATTGGTTTTGAATTCTTAAACATTGCAATGAAAGTGGAAGAAAGAGTGTGGTAAAGCATTCTACATTCGCGTGGTACGGCTAAAAAACAAATATCTGCAGTTAACAGTAAGGCCGTTGTTTGACTCAAGGGTAAACTGATAAGCATTTCTTACAGCGTGAGTATTACAGTTAAGCTGTTTAAGGGGAAGAAAGCAACTTTCTATTTAACTAGAGCATAGTAGTAGGTAAAAAACCTGCCCAAGAGGCTTACGTAAGTTTCTGTAGCATCAGCCCAGAGATGGGAGCTATATACTCAAGTTTTAGATGCATAAAGGATTTGTAAATTGTAGCCAAATCAAAAGGACGAAAAGACGAATTGTTTTGCATCGCTTCAGAGAAACCAAACATCTTGCATTTTGGTGACATGGGGAATGTGCTCACTCTACAAGAGGTAACTGGTGATGCACAGTGAACATACCCGTGGCGTGATGGTTAGTAGTATTAGATTTATAGTGTAACTTATAGTACCCGTGGCATGATGGTTAGTGCGTTGGACTGTCATGCCAGAGCTATCCGGTTCGATCCCTGCCTATGACATCCAAAATTTTTTTTCACGGGTACTGCCTCTTGCGAGGAATTGACAAATTCTTGTCATGAAAAGTACTTTCTCAAATTAACCGTTCGGATTCTGCTTAAAACTGTAGGTCCCTTCCATCTCTGACAACAGTGCTCGCACACAGGAATGGTTGAGATTTTTAAGCCACTAGGCCCTAGTTCTCAACAGACTGTTGCGCCACCCAATTTATTTTATTACTTATAGTGTAACTTAGAGTGTCCGTAAGGCGCCAGTAAGTTATGATTAATTAGGCTAGTTTTATGAATTTTTGTCTAGCTTTAAGATAGTTCTCAAAAGGCGTTAATAAAAATGTATTAAAAGAAAGAGTCATGGTTAGTACGTAGGGCTGTCATGCAAGAGGTCTTCGGTTCAATCCCTTAATCCCTGGGGAATTGACAAATCCTTCATGAAAAGGGCTTTCTCAAATTAGCCGTTCGGATTCGGTTTAAAAACTGTAGGTTCTCTCCATCCTTGACAACATTACTCGCACACAGAAATAGTTGAGAATTGTAAGTCATTAGGCCCTAGATCTCAATGGACTATTGTGCCACCTAATGTATGTATTTATAATGAACATACCGAGAATTTCGAGATGTTCGGTTTCATTGATGCAAGTGTCGCCCATGGATAGTGCCAAGTGGGTTGTGTCTCTTTTTAACGATTCAAGACAACATTCAGTTTTCGAAGCAATAAATTCCACAACGCTGTGTAGGCTGGAATTTAATGAACTAAGCATATTTTTTGTTGCAATTCCACATCCGAAGAAGAGGGATGTGAGCCTGAAAAGGAATATGAAAAGCTAAGAGTACTATCGTCAGCGAAATAATTAATTGGATCAAAAGTTGCAGACAGGAGATCATTTACAAAAATAAGAAAGAGTGTGGGAGACAAAACAGAGCCCTGTGGGACACCAGCATTTATTTTGTAGTTTTTAAACTTCAAGCCTTCCAATTCTTTTTGCTAGAAATTATTATTGAATGCCACATATTTTTTAAAATATTGGAGCTAAAATTTTGGAAAATTCATTAAATTTCTCTAAGAAAAAAGAAGCTGGGATGCGACCCACACTGATAACTTCCCATCCCGTCTGTCGATTTTGCTTAATGTCTATGTGTATCAATTTTTACCAAATTTAAGTACTATTTTTTGTAGATTTTATTTTTTTTATGAAAAATCGGACCGTTGGATTTTTATAAAAAAAAATTCTGAATATCGACAACAATATTTTCTGTCAAATTAAATGGGTTGGTGATAATATCCCCCAAGATATAATCCCCAAAGGAAAATCCCCAAATCCATAATCCCCAAAACTAAATCCCCATCAGCAAAGTTCCCAAAGAGAAAATACCCAGGGCGGAAATCCCAAAGTGAATATCCCCAAAACAATTATGTTCAAGTAGTGAATCATGCGATTAAATCGCGCGCGCAATTTAATCGCATGATTCACTACTTGAACATAATTGTTTTGAATATATTAAATTTCATTTATATTGCATGAAATGCAAGCAAAATATTTGGAAACAATAACATCATCCATTTCAATTTTTATTTTAAAATTGAAGAAATACTCGACACTACAAAACAACGCTTAGACAGCACTAAAGAAGCACTACGAATACAATGATTCTCTATCAATACTAAAGTCAGACTGAGAAGTGCATGCCTTCATAGTGATTTTTTGTTTAATACTGTTTATCATTATCATTTATAAATATCACAATAAGAGAATTTCATAAGAGTTATTCTAAAAACTGCATGCATAAATGAAGATATGCACGGATACTGGGGATTTGGAGATTTCGTGGGGATTTTGGCAAAATAAATTATTTAGTTGGAGATTTTGTCCATTTGTCTTATGTCTCTGGGGATATTATCAAAATGGATTAAATTTGTTTGGGGATATTATCCCGTGGGGATTCTTTTTTTTTGGGGATTCAATAAGACACCCAAATTAAATAAGTTTGAAGCCCATATTTGTAATTTTTGAAAAGCTTTTTGAGTCGAAAGTAAATTTTTACCAAGTTCTAGTATTGTTTTTTTTAGGTTTTTATTTTTTGTAAAAAAATGTCAATTCGATTTTTATCAAAATTTTATCGAATGTTGAAAACAATATTTCTTATTTAGTTAAAATTAGTTAGAAGCCATTATCTCAAATTTTTGAAAAGATATTTGAGTCGAAAGTAAATTTTTACCAACTTTTGTTTAATTTTTTTTCGGTTTTTAATTTTTTGTAAAAAAACTGTCAATTTGATTTTTTTCAAAATTTTGCTGAATGTTGACAACTCTATTTTTTGAAAGATTAAAGTAGTTTAAAGCCAATATCTCAAAGTTTTGATAAGATATTTGAGTCGAAAATCAATTTTTACCAACTTTTATAATTTTTTTTATGTTTTTGTTTTTTATAAAAAAACTGTCAATTAGATTTTTCTCAAAATTTTTTTAGATGTCGAAAACATTATTCTTCGTTGCACAAAATTGTTTTCTAGATGAAATCATATTTTAGTCGTAAAATTTTTGAGGTGACAATTTTTTTTTCAGTTTTTTTGATTTATAAAAAAAACCGTTAATTGGATTTTTTCGAAAAATATACTTGTTTTGTATAACGTTACAATCTATAATATAAAATTTAATTCAAGTCTTTAGCAACATTTCTTCATGAGATATTTAGGGTTAACCAAAATTTTCATCTTTTTTTTAAATTGCTATGGTAAAAAAAACACCCACGCAATTTTCTTGAGAGCCCTTTCTGCATCTTTCTGCCTTATTGTCTGTATAACAAAATTTATTTGAAGTCGATATCTCTACTGGTTCTTGAGCTATGGACGACGAAAAAAACGTCGCGAACACACGGACATACGGACGTAAGAACGTACATATGCACATACATACGTACACCCGCACGCACAGACATCTTGCTAAAAAATTTTTATTTCGACTCTAGGGACCTTGAAACGTCGAGAAATGTCAAAATTTTCAATGCGGCAAATTGGACCCATTACAATAACTTGCTATGGGAAGTTAAAAAAAAGTTTGCCATCTACAGTCCGAACTCAGCATTATTTCAGTGTTTATATTTAAATGGCATCTTTATGCATCATACATATATATCAACATTCGATCTAGTGTCATCGAATTTTTAATTTTGTAGACGGTACTACACATTTTATGAAGTTATAAATCAACTTTCCGAACATATGTACAATATTTGGATTTCTGACTTTTCATTTTTTAAAGAATTGTCGAGTTTCAAGTTGTTTTATTTTAGTTCCCTTAACCTAACAACTTTTTATAAAATTACCTTCCTTCCTTTAGGGACACCCTTTACTTTCAGTGGTAATCAGGATAATCATTTTGTCATATAAATTCTTGAAGTTCAAGTTGATCAAATCAAAACACAAAACTTTTTCAATTTTTCTTATTTCTTTCTTCAAAGAGCCCTTGTGTTGCTTCAACATTAAAAGTACTTCAAAGACAATTACTTCCGTTTTCCCTTCAAAAAATAAATAATACAAAAAATAAAACTCTTAATGAGCGAACAGGTGGAACAATTCAATAAATCATTGATAGAAAAGTGAAACAGACACTCATTTCACCCACTAAGTGCATTTGGTATAAAGTTTAAATAGAGTAAGATAAAAAAAGAACAGAACTTACCTACATTCAACATTGAAAGCTGGAATGACAGAAGAACTGTATAAAATAAAATAAAACGCTAAGTTCATTTTTTTTTCTTCTTATTTTTTCCGTAATAATTCCTTCAGATCCTTTTTCGTGCAGATTCGTATGGCTTTCACTTTGTATACATAGCTTCCCTTATTATATGAGGTTACCATACCTTCTTTTAGTTTATCTTTAGTTCTTAAGTCGTCTTTTCATCTAAAACACGTATGACGAAATTTTTCAGAAACAAAAACACTGTAACAGTTTTGTAAAAGTAAGAAAGTGTATAGCATTGATTTCAGTTTAATTTGAGTAAGAGGATTTTTTTAATTTGAAAGTTTCAACGTGTGGATGGTAGATGATTAAGAGTACAACAAGAAGATAATGAAAAGTGTTTCAATTTAACATTGATTGATTATTTGAAAGTCGTACAGCACGACGTATTTGTGAGTTTCTTTTTATTAATAATTTTCATGAACTGAATGAGTGATGCTAATATTGTAAGTTTTGTTTTTAAATCTTTTTTATAAACAAGATTTTCAATAATTTCTTCGATTTTATTAAAGATTTAAGTTTCTCAATTTTCCTCCAATTTGGCATTCCAACCTTGTTATAACTTAGTTCACTTTGTTACGAGAATTCTTAAATATGGTCACCTAAATTTAACTTCACCTTCATAACTATACTTGGTTTTGTTCTTCTTCTATGTTTACTTTCCGTGCAAACAATAAGGGTATTCGTGCGTTGGCCTGGATAGATTGCTTTTTTCATTCACAGAAAACAAAGACAGAAAAAAAGAAGCAAAACAAGAAAAAAGGAGTCAAGATGTAATTATTGTATTTATTTTTGCCCTTTTTTTCATTAATTGTTTAAGAGAGAGTAAGGAAAAGCTTTAAAGCTTAAGGAGATGAAGTGATTTATAGCTAAGGAAAATGTTTATATAAATGATGTGTTCAGATTTAAAGTTTTTTTTTTATTGGATAATAAGAAAATCTTTGATTCGTGAAAAATATCAGTAAATGACAGCAACTTTAATTTTATATAAGCTTAATAATTTTTAATAGACTTTTAAAAAAAAAGAGGCTGGGATGCGACCCACACTGATAACTTCCCATCCCGTCTATCGATTTGTCTTGCTTAAAAGTATGTCTAAATGTATCAATTCTTACCAAATTTGCGTTCTATTTTTTGTAGATTTTATTTTTTTTTATGAAAAAACGGACTGTTGGATTTTTATAAAAAAATTATTGAATATAAAAAACAATATTTTCTGTGAAATAAAATAAGTTTGAAGCCAATATTTTTAATTTTTGAAAAGCTATTTGAGCCGAAAATCAATTTTTACCAACTTTTATTAATTTGTTTGTTTAGGTTTTTATTTTTTGTAAAAAAACTGTCAATTCGATTTTTCTTAAAATTTTTCCTAATGTTGAAAACAATAATTCTTATAAGTTAAAATTAGTTAGAAGCCATAATCTCAAATTTTTGAAAAGATATTTAGTTCGAAAATCAATTTTTACCAACTTTTGTTAATTTTTTTTTCGGTTTTTAATTTTTTGTAAAAAAAACTCTGTCAATTCTATTTTTTTCAAAATTTTACTGAATGTTGACAACAATATTTTTTGAAAGATAAAAGTAGTTTAAAGCCCATATCTCAAAGTCTTGAAAAGATATTTGGGTCAAAACTCAATTTTTACCAACTTTTTTTTTATTTTTTTTTTAGGTTATTATTTTTTGTAAAAAAACTGTCAATTCGATTTTTCTCAAAATTTTATCAGATGTCAAAAACATTATTCTTCATTGCATAAAATTGTTTTAGAGATGAAATCATATTTTAGTCGTAAAATTTTCGAAGTGACAAATTTTTTTTTTCAGTTTTTTTGATTTATAAAAAAAAACGTTAATTGAATTTTTTTCCAAAAATATAATTGTTTTGTATCACGTTACAATATATAACATAAAATATAATTCAAGTCTCTAGCGTCATTGGTTCATGAGATATTTAGGGTTAACCAAAATGTTCACCTTTTTTTTAAACTGCTATGGTAAAAAAACCACCCACGCAATTTTCTTGAGAGCCCTTTCTGCATCTTTCTGCCTTATTATCTGTATAACAAAATTTATTTGAAGTCGATATCTCTTCTGGTTCTTGAGCTATGGACGACGAAAAAAACGTCGCGAACGTACGGACGTACGGACGTACGGACGTACGGACGTACGTACACACGCACGCACAGACATCTTTCTAAAAATCTTTTATTTCGACTCTAGGGACCTTGAAACGTCGAGAAATGTCAAAATTTTCAATTTGACAAATCGGACCCATTACAATAACTTCCTATGGGAAGTTAAAAAAGGGTAATACAGTGATGGAAAAAATAATAGAAACAAGCTTTGTGTTCATTCTTTTAAACACACAAAAAGGTATTTGTGAAGAGTAGGAAAATAAAAAATACACAGATAGATTTGTAATAATTTAGTGATAAAATGCAACAATTTTTTTTCAAAATATAATAATGGGAAATAATGATAAAAAGTAGACTTCTGATTTTTATGTTGCTTCCTCCTGGAAAAAATAATAGAAACAAAATTAGAATGGTACTCTTTTTGTAGCGATAAAGTAACTTAACGGTAAAAGTATTTCAACTTCTTTGAGTATTTTGTAGTGGAACTCTTATTATTATTAACTGCCTCCACTGTTCGCCTCATCGAATTCACCAATTCGGAACATGTCTCTACGGGTATGGAGTACCATTCCATTTGAATTTTCGACCACAACTTTTTGGTTTTACAGTCTCCGATCCTTCGCTTTAGGATGCCCCATAAGTGTTTAATTGGGTTTAGGCCGGGGGGTTGTGATGTACATTTCATAACATTGATTTTGTTTTGTTGTAAGTATTTCTTAGCCAATTTGGAGGGGTACTTCGGGTCATTATCCTGCATGAACTGTCATTTCATTGGCAACTCTTCTTCAGTTAATGTTAATGTTAATATGAACATAATCCAAAGCGCACATATTATCTTTGATTTAAAATATTGGACCTACAGCAGATGTTGAAAAGTACCCGTAGTTAAACTTCTTGTTTTTAGGCTTCTCACATACATTTTTACATCGGAAGTAAACAAATTGATCTTCGTTTCACCCGATCACAAAACATTGTTCTAATAAGAACGGTGTAATTGTTTGTTTGCAAAGGGAAGTCTTTGTAATGGGTGATTTTTTTGAGGTTAGGATTTTCATGCATTAGTATTTGACAGATCACGCGGGATTTCAGACATGGTGTCAAAGAGAAAGATGCTCAGTATGCTTTGACATTTCATCATGAATAGACTTACTAACGAGCAACGCTTGCAAATCATTGAATTTTATTACCAAAATCAGTGTTCGGTTCGAAATGTGTTTCGCGCTTTACGTCCGATTTATGGTTCAGCGATGAGGCTCATTTCTGGTTAAATGGCTACGTAAATAAGCAAAATTGCCGCATTTGGAGTGAAGAGCAACCAGAAGTCGTTCAAGAACTGCCCATGCATCCCGAAAAATGCACTGTTTGGTGTGGTTTGTACGCTGGTGGAATCATTGGACCGTATTTTTTCAAAGATGCTGTTGGACGCAACGTTACGGTGAATGGCGATCGCTATCGTTCAATGCTAACAAACTTTTTGTTGCCAAAAATGGAAGAACTGAACTTGGTTGACATGTGGTTTCAACAAGATGGCGCTACATGCCACACAGCTCGCGATTCTATGGCCATTTTGAGGGAAAACTTCGGAGAACAATTCATCTTAAGGAATGGACCGGTAAGTTGGCCACCAAGATCAAGCGATTTGACGCCTTTAGACTATTTTTTGTGGGGCTACGTCAAGTCTAAAGTCTACACAAATAAGCCAGCAACTATTCCAGCTTTGGAAGACAACATTTCCGAAGAAATTCGGGCTATTCCGGCCGAAATGCTCGAAAAAGTTACCCAAAATTGGACTTTCCGAATGGACCACCTAAGACGCAGCCGCGGTCAACATTTAAATGAAATTATCTTCAAAAAGTAAATGTCATGGACCAATCTAACGTTTCAAATAAAGAATCGATGAGATTTTGCAAATTTTATGCGTTTTTTTTTTAAAAAAAGTTCTCAAGCTCTTAAAAAATCACCCGATATAATATTTGTCTTGGTTAAAAAATGGTGCTTTTCGTGGACTTCTACCAGGGAGACTTGCTTCTATAAGTTGGTTTCTTTTTGTTCTAGCTGTCACTGGTCCGTTTAATTCATTTTTGATTTTTTCTGATTGATTTCTTACATATTCTTATCAATAGTGCATCAAAACGCGAAGAAGTTTATCTTTTTCTTCATCTTGTTTCTTCTTCAGGCTTGAAAGTAAAGTTTCAAATACTTTTTTCTTCGAATAGTTTAAGATTTTTGAAATTTCAACCATCCCTTTTCCAGCTTGTCTTAGTTTTTTCATCACTTCGCGTTCAAAGGCAGT
The DNA here is from genome assembly GCA_920104205.1 of Eupeodes latifasciatus. NCBI lineage: Eukaryota > Metazoa > Arthropoda > Insecta > Diptera > Syrphidae > Eupeodes > Eupeodes latifasciatus. The sequence goes on along the minus strand of OV049925.1, from coordinate 133,179,500 downwards.
ATAATGTAATCCACGACCCATATTTATTAAAATTATAGATGAATTTTACAAATTTTGTTTAGTATCGAATATAAAACATCTGACAAACTTATAAACAAACTCAAAACGGCTTTTTGCTTACAAAAAAAAATTGATCCTTACGTTAGAATAACACTTAAAGTAGCTTGTTTCTATTATTTTTTCCAGGCGAAATTATCATTGGCCTCAAACTTTTTATAGTTAAATGAAAACAAAAAATTATTTCCACAAAATAATTTTGCCATTTGAGACCATTATTAGGTACGATTAAAATATATAAAGAATAACGACAAAAGACTTAATTGCTAACAAAATATTGTGTATCAAAAATGATGAAGACACTTGTTTCTATTATTTTTTTCCACACTGTATATTTTGCGGTTTTAAAAGTAAACGTAAATAAAACAAATATAAAATAATTATTTTTATAATATTTCTTTTTTTTTAATAAGTTTGAACGTTGACATTATGTATGTGTGAAACATCATTTAAATGACCACCACTAAAATTGTTGCAAGCATTGATTCTTTTAAGGCAATTTTCGACCACTTTTTGACTCATAATGGGCGGTATCTCAGCCATAACTTGACTAGTGTTGGTGCTCAAGAGTTCAAAGTTTATCTGCATAAACACTGTCTTTCGGGTAGCTACACAAAAAAAAAGTCCATATGTATCAAATCGCATGATCTGTCAGTTGATATCGCCATAACTGGAAATTACGCGGCCAGAAATGTCTCTTGCAATAAAGCCATATCCGATCGAATTGTGTGGTATGTGGTACCGTCTTGTTGAAACTACATACTCTCGAAATCCTATTCTTCAATAGCAGACAAAAAGATGTCGGTTATAGACATAAAGCTTCGAATTGACCGTGACGGGTCATAAGATTCAATCACACCTCCGCCGGACCAAAGAGCGTTCCAAACAGTGACTTTTTGTGGATATAATGTTCTCGAAATGTTCGAAAAATCGCCATTCACCGCCTGTTGTTCAAGCACCAATTCGACGAATCTACGATATTGCAATGCAAAATACGCCATTGTGCTCCGTAAGACAGTTCTAATTCCTGAGAATGACGAGGATTCGACACATCGGGTCTTCGGAAACACTTTCACTTACAGCTTCGATACTTTCAGTGCTGCGAGCGAAACGATGATGCACGGGCATTACAATATCTGTAATCAGTCCAATCTCTCCAAATTTCTTCAAATTTTTTCCAGTTGCTTGCGTACTTGGACGATTATGTAAACCCCAATCTTCTCTTAAAGCACGATATTTGGCTGTGGCAGAATCACCATTTTTGTAGTAGGTTTTAAGAATTTTTGTGCGTTGCGCGATAGTTAAGCGATCCATTTTCGTAAATGGCAGACTTTCCACTGAAAAAAAAACTGGTTTAGCAACTTAGTTTGAGAGATGTCAAATTCCAGCCCTTTGATTTTTGAACCGCAAAATGGATAACCCGTTATTTAAAATATTATGCAACTTAGTTCAAAAGATTTTTTCCATCATTAACCACATATTTTTTCCTGTCCTTATATTAAAGTTAGCTTAAATAACGTCGTGAGACCTTTTGCGGCTATTAAGGAATCAAGTTATTTGTTGGCGTCTTCAAATATGTAAGTAGAGCTGCTGATGAGAAATACCATGCAATTTTCTGACGCTGCAAGACCTGTAGAATACAATAGAAGTGTTGAACCAAATTTAGGTCAAGCGCTGTTATACTTGAGCAAGACTGTCATTATACTCAGTTTTAACAGCTTAAATAATCTTTTTAGCATAAGTTTTTGGTTGCACCGATGGCATAGAAGCGGGACCGAACTGTCTCAATGATTTTATTTACTTCGGGTTTATGCAATGAATCCAATACTTATAAAATCATAATGAAAAAACCTTCCTTTTTGTAGCAATGTTTTTCACTTGCAAAAAACAATGCTTCAATTTATAATGAACCCAAGTTTCCTGTTTTTGAATTTTTCCCAAGGCTCTAACAAATAATTTGGTAACTTAAAGTGCTGAAGAAATCTGTTTCAGGGATCTCTTGAGAGTGATACTGATCGGATGACTTCTCCAATTCTTCTCGTTTTTTAACGTAGACGGTAGTCAATATTGAAACCACCATCTTTGAAGCGACCAATTACTTAACGATGCTTTTCTTAGAGCAGCACATCCGTCAACTTTTCGGAGTTATTGTTTCGTTTCATTACCTTGCCGCTATATTATTGGAATCACAAAATGTTTTAAAAAAATTCTTACGGCGATTGACCATTTGGGACAAAATCATAGATTTTTGGAAAAACCAATGTGTGAACACGATTTTAATTTGTGATGTTTTCGATATGTCAAAAGTAACTAGCACTTACTCTTTAAGCCATAAATTAATGTCAGTCTTGCGTATCACTTTAAACTTTTTACCATTAACCTTTGAAAAAATGCCTTAAATATTTTTCCGACGGTAACATTGAATACCATCAATTAAATACCTTTTCTTTTATACTTCAACACGATCACCTCACCTCTTCCAACTGCATTATCACATGAATATTTAAAAGGTGCAGCAACAACAACAACAACAAAGTAACTTTCAACATTATAGTTCATGTTCTCACAAAAACAACTCATTACACCAAAAAAAAAAAGAAACTTTTTTATAACCATCAAGACTCCTTTTTATATTTGCATGCATCCTTACAACATATTGCATCAATATTCACCGCATTGAAACAACAAGCCACCTATATCATACACACTTTTCAAAACAAGCCTTTCTGCCTGCCTCTTGCAGCAGGAGAGAGCATAATATATACCTTGCTTACCCTACATATAAAAATTGTATACCTATATGAATTCTTCCATGGAAACCAAAGTGATTCAGAAAAACAAGGCAAAACTCATTCTGCCACATACAACATAGGTACTCGCATCAATCTGCAGCAATCTCCAAAAACCCCACAACATATTCTTGTTGCCGATATTATGCCGTGTTGCAAAACAACACAAGCCAAGCCAGCTAGCGCCAGTTCCAGCTTCAGCTTCAGCTCCAACTTCAGCAACAGCTCCTGCCCCAGCAGCATCACTCAATCCTTCGTCGTCATAGTCGTAGTGTAGCAATAGTAGTCGTCCTAGTCGTTCTTATAGTCATCGTCATCGTAGTCGTCGTTGCTGACGTCTCGTCCTGACAGGCATCAGGGGCTCAAAAACCCGCTAGGGCTTCAATTTACGGCGGCATGTGGTTCGGAACAGTTTTAATTAATAAACTTCATTACACATTCCATACTTAAACTAATTTTCAACTCAAATTACGATGCATGGGAGGAATGCTTTTAATAGGTGCACTCGACATTTCCACTTCCCCTTCCCAACAAACTATGCTTCATCCTTTTTTACTCACCTCACATACTCGTCTATAGTGTTTGGTTGTGTTGTTGTGACTTGTGAAGGAGTAGGTCTAACGTATAAGGAAGGATCGTTGAAGTCGGCAGTGCTGCAATACGATGCTATGGATACCACTATACCTTCAACAAAAACAGCAGTTCTGATGGCAAGGAGCTCTATATGTACATATGTATATATAGGAGGACTCTTCAAGGTGGGGAGCATACATTTCTATGTGGTGTTGCTTTGATATAGGCGAAAATTTTATGTTGTGGGGGTGAAATTGTATATTTTTGAACCGATAAGTAGTACCTACACCATTTACTATACATCCCATCTATACAAAAATGCATCACCACTAAATAAGCGACGAACACAACTTATCCTCCACCCTCCAAAAAGATACCTAGTAATAATGATAATAATTGAAGGTACAAACAAAGTAAAATTAGACGAACAACTATAACTAATTAGTTAGGGAAAAGTTGATAGAAAAGTTTGAATATATCAGAGTACCTTGAAAATGCTTGATTAGAAAAAGTATCTACATAATGTATATATTTCATTAACCAGGTACATATGTATAAATAATAAATTTGTCAAATAAAAATTACAAAACACGGAAATTGATAAAATTGAGATATTTAGAGATATTTAGAGAGAGTATCGGAATGGTCTCATAAATCTTTGAGTATCACCGGACTTGTCAGTTTTTGCCGGGTTTTGTAATTCAGAAGATTTAAATAGTTTTATTTTGAATTTATTGTTAAGCGCTTATATTTTCTTTGAACATGTTAAAATATGGGTCGGATTCCTTAAATAACCAGAGGCTGGGAAGCGACCCACACTGATAACTTCCCATCCCGTCTGTCGATTTGTCCAAATACAAATGGATGAATGAAATTAATTTGAAGTCAATATCTTCTATTGTTCACGAGATATCGAAAACCGAATTTTTACCAATTTTGCGTACTATTTTTTGTAGATTTTAATTTTTTATGAAAAAACTGACTGTTGGATTTTTATAAAAAATGTACTGAACGTCGAAAACAATATTTTCTGTGAGATAAAATAAGTTTGAAGCCAATATTTTGAACTTCCCATAGGAAGTTATTGTAATTTGTCCGATTTGTCGAATTGAAAATTTTGACATTTCTCGATGTTTCAAGGTCCCTAGAGTCGAAATAAAAGATTTTTAGAAAGATGTCTGTGCGTGGGTTTGTACGTAGGTACGTTCGTACGTCCGTATGTCCGGTCAGTATGTCCGTACGTCCGTATGTCCGTATGTCCGTATGTCCGTACGTTCTCAACGTTTTTTTCATCGTCCATAGCTCAAGAACCAGAAGAGATATCAAATTCAAATAAATTTTGTTATACAAATAATAAGGCAGAAAGATGCAGAACGGGCTCTCAAGAAAATTGCGTGGGCGGTTTTTTTTACCATAGCAGTTTAAATAAAATGCACGACTGGGTCGCACGAACTTGGTCCTGTATGCAAAGAGTCTGTTTAAAAAAGCACCTATATAAGATTTAAAATTATACCTTTAAAACAAGTTTGTCTTCAAAGATTTAAATGCTATTCGATTTGTCAAAAAAACCGCGCGATTCATCCCAAGACACAACTCATCCTAGGACAACTCATCCCGGAAATGAATTGGTATTTACAATAGTTATAGTTATAAACAATACATACATATGTACCAAATGCATTATCTAATTTGGATAAAAGATAGTAATCAGCCCTATCATGAATTCCATCGTAGTCGGAATTTTTACGAATCCCGAAAATGCAAAATTGTATGAGATTTTCCACTACGAACGGATTTCATGATACAGTTTTTCGGGATTCGTAAAAATTTCCGATTACGATGGAATTCAGGATAGGGCTGAATATAATAAAAGTTTTGTCAATGTAATGCGCTCTTTCGGGCTCACGCACAGGATTTGATCTGGTGAGATGGGAGGGGATTACATTTAATGCAGTTAAAATAATTTAAAAAAAAACTATTTTAAGATTCAAAACTTTACCTGAAAAGTAAGTTTGTCTTCAAAAATTTAGATGTCATTTTATAAATCAAAAAACCCTTGATTTTTCAAAATTTTTTTTTGAAAATCGTTAGAGCGGTTTTTTTTTTTTTTAAATTTTTATATATAAAATTTTTAAATTTTGTTCTAAAAATATTTTTGGTATGCAGTTGTTTAGTGATTGTAAATATACGCTCTACATTTGAATTTCGTAAAAAAATGTTGACCCGTTTTTGAGATATAGAATTTTGAAAAAAAAATTCAATATTTTTTTAAAAATCCAAACAATAAAAAATTTCACTTTTGATAATCAAATATTGTAAAGGCTTATTCAGAAAAAAAATTATTGAAAGCGGTTGATAAGTTGCTGAGAAAATTAAGAAACAAAATAACGGTTCTATGAGCGGTACCTTTCCTGAGCAATACAAAAATATGTTTTTCTTATGAAAAGAAGCCAAGTTTAAAAATAAAATTTTAGAGAAAATTTAAAAAAAATCTATCGATTTGTTTTTGAGAAAATTCGAATTTTCGTTTTTTGACCAAAAAAATTGTATGGGGGCCACTGTTAGTTTTGGTCTTAAAAAAAATGAAAAAAACGCCTAACGCGAATCTGCTGAAAACCTTAACTTCCAAGTTTGAACTCAATCGACCCAATGGTTTAGGCTGTAGGAGCGTGGACAGACAGACAAAACAGACCGGACGGAATCGCGGGACCCACTTTTTTCGACTTCTCTACCATCGTAATATAATGTTTGATTAAAATCTCGAGTTCGAAATTTTGCACGAATGCAAAACTTGCCATATAGTTCCTATATGTCGCAAGTAAAAAAAGGTACAAATTTTGGTTAAACCTAAATATCTCATGAACCAATGACGCTAGAGACTTGAATTAAGTTTTTTTTTTATTATTATATTTATATTTTTTTATTATATATTGTAACGTGATACAAAACTATTTTATTTTTGGAAAAAATCTAATTAACGGTTTTTTTATAAATCAAAAAAACTGACAAAAAAATTTGTCACCTCGAATATTTTACGACTAAAATATTATTTCATCTTTAAAACAATTTTGTGCAACAAAGAATAATGTTTTTGACATCTGATAAAATTTTGAGAAAAATCTAATTGACAGTTTTTTTTTATAAAAAATAAAAACCTAAAAAAAATTAATAAAAGTTGGTAAAAATTGAATTTCGACTCAAATATCTTTTCAAAACTTTGAGATATTGGCTTTACACTACTTTTATCTTTCAAAAAATATTGTTGTCAACATTCAGTAAAATTTAAAAAAAATCTAATTGACAGTTTTTTTACAAAAAATTAAAAACCAAAAAAAAATTTAACAAAAGTTGGTAAAAATTGATTTTCGATTCAAATATCTTTTCAAAAATTTGAGATTATGGCGTCTAACTAATTTTAACTTAAAAGAAATATTGTTTTCAACATTAGGAAAAATTTTGAGAAAAATCTAATTGACAGTTTTTTTACAAAAATTTAAGAACCTAAAAAAAATTCAACAAAAGTTGGCAAAAATTTATTTTCGATTCAAATTGCTTTTCAAAAATTACAAATATTGGCTTCAAACTTATTTTATTTCACAGAAAATATTGTTTTCGACATTCAGTAGTTTTTTTTTATAAAAATCCAACAGTCCGTTTTTTCATAAAAAAAAATAAAATCTACAAAATATAGTACGCAAATTTGGTAAAAATTGATACATATAGACAAACTTTTAAGCAAGACAAATCGACAGACGGGATGGGAAGTTATCAGTGTGGGTCGCATCCCAGCCTCTTTCTAATTTTTGAAAAGATATTTGAAACGAAAGTAAATTTTTACTAAGTTTTGGTATTGGTTTTTTTTTAGGTTTTTATTTTTTGTAAAAAAAAAACTGTCAATTCGATTTTTCTCAAAATTTTACCGAGTATTGAAAACAATATTGCTTATAGCAAAAAATTAGTTTAAAGCCAATATCTTAAAGTCTTGAAAAGATATTTGAGTCGAAAATCAATTTTTACCAACTTTTATTAATTTTTGTTTAGTTTTTATTTTTTTTTTTGTAATTCGATTTTTCTCAAAATTTTACTGAATGTTGAAAACAATATTTGTTAAAAGATAAAATTAGTTTAAAGCATATATCTTAAATTTTTGAAAAGATATTTTATTCGAAAATAAATGTTTACCAACTTTTGTTAATATTTTTATTAGGTTTTTATTTTTTTGTAAAAAACTGTCCATTCGATTTTTCTCAAAATTTTTTCAGATGTCAAAAACATTATTCTTCGTTGCATAAAAGTGTTTTGGAGATAAAATCTTTTTTTGTTCGTAAATTTTTCGAGGTAAATAATATTTTTTTTTCAGTTTTTTTGATTTATAAAAAAACCGTTAATTGGAATTTTTTTCAAAAATATATTTGTTTAGTATCACGTTACAATATATAACATAAAATTTAATTCAAGTCTCTAGCGTTATTAATTCGTGAGATATTTAGGGTTAACTAAAATTTTCACCTTTTTTTTAAACTGCTATGGTAAAAAAACCACCCACGCGCTTTTCTTGAGAGCCCTTTTTGCATCTTTCTGCCTTATTATCTGTATAATAAAATTTTTTTGAAGTCAATATCTTCAACGTCGCGAACGTACGGACGTAAGAACGTACGTACACACGCACGCACAGACATCTTTCTGAAAGCCTTTTATTTCGACTCTAGGGACCTTGAAACGTCGAGAAATGTCAAAATTTTCAATTCGACAAATCGGACCAATTACAATAACTTTCTATGGGAAGTTAATAACGAACCCTGCACTAGACAACAAATTTAACGGATATATGTATGTATGTATTTTTTGTGTACATGGCATAACAAATAACAAAAAAGCAGCAGTTACTGACAAACTCAAAAATTAATTATTTCTTAATTTGTAATGTTTAACTACTTTATGAAGCTTATTACAAAAGTCAACAAGCTTTTGTAACTGACAATAAAATTATACTCTTTCAAAGTTACCTACATTCGAAACTGGCTTCACTCAGATTTTTGAGTTATATCCTTTTTAAATTCGATAAAAAACATCACATTATTAGGATTTTAAAGGTAATTCAAATTCATGAACTATTTTCTTCTTAATAAAATGTGTTCAGTTCAATAGAATTTCAAACATTTTTTGTTGAAAATTATCATGAGTTGTTAGTCTTCGCATACCATACATAATCCTGAAAGAAATGCACTGAACAAAAAATCAAATACGGTTTAAAAGTAATTGTTTGTTCTGACAAGGGCCGATCCAGACTTTGAATCAGGGCGGGGGGGTCATACACTTATAGATGAGTTTTTACTCGCCGCTTTAAAATGTTCTTTAATGTTTTGTAAAGAAGGCTAACACAATTAAGATAACATAATGTGTTTCTTAACCTTAAATTTACACATTTCAAGGGCTAAAGTTATTAAATTATTTTAAAACACTGTTGTCTAGCAAGATGTAGTCTTACTATTTAATTTGGACGACTCCCTACATATGAAAGAATTCCAAGATTCCAACAGTTTTCTAAATACATATGCCATATTTAAGAGCTAAAACACAATAGTTTAGAGGGTTTTTGGTGCATTTCACGCAGAAATGTAAGAAATTGTTTTGAAACGTAGTTTTTTTTTCGAAAAATAAAATATACTTTTCTTGTTTCCATTTCTATTAATGCCAAGAACGCTACAAAAATTCAAGAGAGACGATCTGATATGAAGGCTTTTTTTGGCGTAGTTTTTTCGGACTCAATTAATTTTTGGGAGTCTATTATTACTATCCCTATCAGTCTGCTTACTCGTATTTTGACCTTTAAGGAGTCAAGAGAACTTAAAAATTGTAAATTGGTTCTTGAATTTGAGGATATACATATATGTAGGTGCATTTAAGTACATAATTTCTCTAAAAAATTAAATTAAAACAAATTAAGGTAAACAAATAAGTTGGGAAGAAACTTATGTTAGGCACTCACCAATTACACATTTCAAAATCTCTTTTCACTTCAAATCTCAAGAGATTCAAAGCTTTTATATCAATAAATATGAAACTTTTATTATGTTTTTTAATTAGCCATTAGTTTAACAAAAGTGTCACTTTTGCTGTTTTTGGGACATTTATATTATTGAAATTCGTGTTTAAATCTCAGTATTAGAGCGTCCAAAGCAAATCCACTTCAAAAGTATGTAGATTTATTTAATTTCTTAATATCTTAACAAAAAATCAATTTTGAAAGAAATAAAATGCACGACTGGGTCGCTAGAACTTGCTAATGTCTTTCAAAAAGTCTGTTTAAAAATATATATGCTATATTTTAAGATTTAAAAATGTAATTTATTTTTATTTTGAAAATCATTTTAAACTTTAAACTTTGTCTTAAAAATATATTATATTAATCACTAAATAAAGTGCGTAGGTATAGATATACATACATTTTACATTTAAATTTCGTTATCGAGTTTTGTAAACAAAATTAATATTTTTTTTAAATAAAAAAAAATTACATTTTGGATCATAAATTTGATCATTTGATAATCTACAAGAGCTTGCACAGAAAAGGAAGATTATTGAAATCGATCCATTAGTTCTTGAGAAACTTTAAAAAAAATGAAGGTTTTATGGGGGGTACCCTTCTGGAGCCATACCAAAATATGTTTTTCTTGTAGAAAGAAACCAAATTAAGAATACAAAATTTAGAGAAAGTTTTTAAAAAATCACATATTTTTAAATTGACGATTTCTTATTCAAGGTTTCTTCTTAAAAACCTGAATATTTGCTCTTTATCTTAAAAACAAATTTTATGAAAATAATTTAAGGCATGACTAAAGTTTTTTCAAATTCTAAATTGAGTGAAAACAAAAATTTGAGTTGTTTTTGACAGCAAATCGCTTTTTGGTGAATGTCGTTAAATTACTAACAAATCTTTAAATGAAATCTTTACTTATACAACTTGACTGTATAAGCTTTATGGATCGTCCATTGGTCAAAAGTTGATGAATTTGTGCTGTGTTTTTGGAATAGGGCTGAATATCAGATTAATATTATGTTCTTGGTCCAGTCTTCAGTTAAAAGTATTACTTTTAGCAACAAAGTTTAAGGAAGTAAAATACAAATTTTGTTTTCATATACAAAAAATTAATAATTCAAAATATAATGGGGGTCATGTCCATTAACGCAATACGATTAGTTTTGAATTAAAGGGAATTTCTTCGAAAAAAACAAACAAATTATCTCACAGGGGGGGGTCTGTCATCAAGAAATTACTTACAACACCGACGACGTCTCGGTCCAATCGTCACCATCGACAGACGTAACTTTGAGGTACTTTAGGACTTCGTCTACCTAGGCTCCGCTATAAACGCAGAAAACAACACCAGGGCTAAGATCAAACGAAGAATAACTCTTGCTAACCGCTGTTTCTTTAGGCTAAGAAAACATTTGAGTAGCAAATCCCTCTCTCAAGGTACCAAAGTATCGCTATATAAGACCCTCATCATCGCGCGCCGTCCTGTTATACGGAGAGTTCTTCGTGTGATCTACGGTCCCGTATGCATAGAAGGGGAGTGGAGGAGAAGATGGAACGACGAGCTGTACGGGCTTTACAGTTAGCCTGAAGGGTAACAGTCCAACGACTAAGATGGCTCTGTCACGTAGAGCGCATGGAAAGTGGAAAGTGACTTAACCCAACTTGGAGCGCAAAACTGGAGATAACTAGCTAGGGACCGAGCTAGATAGAGAAGTTTTGTTGGGTGAGGCCCTATAGTTCACACAGGACTGTAGCGCTACCTTAAGTAATAAAATAGACATCGTTTTTCCATATACCAATAGTTACAAAGTGAAATGGTCTTATTATATTGATTTTGGTGGTCGATGCAGTATTGAAATAAACTTCTCCAGTAAAAATGCTTTTACTGCTTAAAAATGTGTGTGTTTGATACATAAGAACTTCCCCTTTAATAATCCAGAAGAATTTGAAGCCCAACTATTGAATTTCTTTAAAGGTTTTCATTCATACTTGTTGTTGTTCATCCTTTATAATTAACAGAAATCTACAAAGATAAAATGCACGACTGGGTAGCACGAATTTTCTTATGTATTCAAAGAGTCTGTTTAAAAATATTTCCAGTATTTTGGAATTTAAAAATGTGCCTGCAAAAAAACTTTCATAATTTGTATTTGATAATTGTTAGACCCGTTTTTTCTTTTTTAATTAATTTTGTATATACATACATATTACATATAGTATGTTTTTATACAATTTTTCAGTTTTAGTTTAAAAATATTTTTGGTGTGCATTATTTGTTTTAAAAAATAAACTAACCATTTTCGAGATATCAAATATTGAAAAAATGTATAATATTTAAAAAAAAAAAAACTATAACATTTTGGATCATCAAATATTAGTAAGACAGTATAAGAGCTTGTGCAGAAAATTAATTGAAATCGGTTGATTAGTTCTTGAGAAAACTTAAAATCAAAACAACGATTCTTCTCGAGCAATACAAAAATATTTTTTATCAAAAGAAGTCAAATTAAGGAAAAAAAAATTAGCGATAATTTAAAAAAAAATCAATCGGTTCGTTTATGAAAAATTTCAAATTTTTGAGTTTTGACCAAAAAATGTTATGGAGATTACTGTTATTGGCGAATTACATGCGAATTGGCTAAAAACATTATTTTCCGAATTTAAAGTCAATCGAACTAATGGTTTGGGCTGCTGGCGCAAGAGCAGACAGACACACAGACGGACGGAATCGGGAGACCAACTTTTTCTACCATCGTAATGTCATATTTAATTAAAATCTCGAGTTCGAAATTTTTTACGAATGCAAAACTTGTTATATATTTAGTTCCTGTAAAAATTATGAGTGTGAAGGTGGGAAAGTTTTTCAAATAAATAATGTCCCCTCTGGAAATAACAATTTATAAGCATGACACCCAATGAAAAAAATCAAGATATTTGAGATATAAAATTCTGACTTTTACAGCCGTTGTCGTTAAAACTATTCCTAGATCGTTTTGTTAAACTAAATTTTACATCTCTAAAACAGTTTTTTTTTTTTAAATAACGCCATTTGTATAAAGTTTTAAGAATGGTTAGTGCGTTGGACTGGCATGCCAGAGGTCTTGGGTTCAATCCCTTCCACCAGTGCGATCTAAAATTTTTTCACGAGTACTGCCTCTTCCGAGGAATTGACAAATCCTCAAAGAGTAATTCTTGTCATGAAAAATGCTTTCTCAAGTTCGGACTTGGCTTAAAACTGTAGGTCCCCTCTATCCCTGAAAATATTATTCGCCCTAGTTCTCAACGAACTGTTACGCCACATAATTTATTTATTTTATTTATTTAGATCCACTTTTATAACTATTTTCCCTTTACTTTATCTGTCAGAAAATATTTGTATAGCTATGTAGACTTTATTACTTCTTCAATTCTATGGTAAGAAAAATGGATTTCGACAAATTTCATAAAGATTCTATTTTGCTTCTACTAATTTCATGTGTTACCCCTTTTTAAAACAGAATAAATAACTCTTTTGATAATTCCATTTGTAAACCATCAAGTCACGTTTGTCGAACCACAAGAGTAAAAATGGCCAATTTAGTAAATTTTGTCAAATCTTAAAATTTGTACTCTCACTATCAAAATATTCATAACCAATTCCACTGGAGAAGGAGAATCATGTCAGAATTTTTTTTTTCAAATCTGGTTGATGTGAGTCGCTTTTTCCAGTAATAGATATTTTAAATCTCTTCCCAAAGGATTTGAAACAAATCGTTTTTGTTTTTCTTTTGAATTTTTATTTTATTTAACAAAATTAATTTGAAAGTTCATGCATAAAATATAAACAAGCTCATTCAACCATTCAAAAGTCGAAAACCATCAAACTGGCCTGCCTACCAGCCTTCCTGCCTGAATTTCAAATATACACAATTTAGCCCCCCAACCCACATGCATCAGTTGCTGCATTATTTATGCATAAACTCAACTCAAAACACTTTGGCTCATCGATACGTATAAGTGTAACATTGATGAATAAATGTCGCCTTACCAGCAGTCAGCAATATCAGTCAGTGGATCCAGTATACCATATACCACCCCCGAATATTATTCGACATTGAATATGCACGCTTAGGGGTTTCGTTCAGTATAATATCAATTTTGAACTAAAATAAAAAAGAAAATACTAAAAAAGTTTATATCATATCGAAATTCTTTATGCATGGTGCTAAAACTATTATGTCATCACTTTCCATAGAGATTTTTCTTTTTGTTTTGTTAAATAGACGCAACATTGCTACGAGTAGTTAGTTTGGGGAAGGATTTAAAAAAATTCGAAAAATCGAAAAAAGAACTAAATGCATTGCATAGCATATGAGAGAACACGGATTTAATAAAAATTCACCAATAAATTATGACTACGCGATACTCAACTCAAATATGTTTACGGTGTTGTATCATACGTATCCATGGACTTCTACAACTCGACTTAGTATGCTGACATAAAAGCACTTAATAGATTTCCAAAATGCTCTGTTAACACTGGGTTGACATCATGCTCCATAGTATATACTCCCCACTAACCCCATATACCTACATACATACTAAAAGGAGGGAGGAAATATTTTTGAATCGCACTCATTTTTGTGTCACACAATGCATTTGAAAAGTGTTGAATAATTTAAAAAGCTATTTTTAAAAAAATATTTGTTCCATTATAGTCAGCACTTTTTTGTTTTGTGTTCTGTTATAATTTTTCTACAACAGCCTTCAACCTATAGAAGACTTTGTGCCTAAAAAAATCACATATTAATATACTCACTTTTGGCTTATTCATCAATGCAGTAGATATGCGGATTTAAACGGAGACCGAGGGGTGTGAAGGTGGAAAATTTTGTCAAAAAAAAAAAAAATTATATACCCTTTGGAAATAGCAATCTATAAGCACGACACTGATACAAGGAGAACTCTAGCCTATGGTATATGGCTTATATTACCTCGTTAATGGACATTTTTATAATGCATTGATATTGATCAGTTTTCATAATGGTGCAAAGGTTTTATAAAAGTCTGCTTGTTTTTTTTTTTTTTTTTTTTTAACTCTCAGATTGAATTTTAAAATAATCATTTATAAAAAAATAAATGGTATATATTTCACATACATGCATAGTGCACAAAGGTATCGGTTGGTATTTGTATCTAGATTTTGTTTTAAGTGGTTATATTGAAATTATATCAACCTACTCAATTATATTATATTCGTTGCGTTCTTTTGACTACACCCATGGGACACATAACTAATAACGAAATACTTTTGTTTTTAACGATAAATTTTTTAAAATGTGCAAATACTTCAATGCTAATTTAAAACAATAATATTTGTACCTAACAAAATTGGTTTTAAAAAAAGTACGTATACGCCCAAGTGGACATATAATAATTTTCAATACACTATTTTAAATGGGAAAGTAACTCTGTCCGTCTGTCTGTTACTCAATCACGCCTAAACTACTGAACCAATTTGCATGAAATTTGGTATGGAGATATGTTGATACCCGAGAAAGGACATAGGCTACTTTTTACCCCGGGAAAATGACGCATTCCCATGGGAAAATTCATGTGGGCCGATCGTTTTTACGCCTAAACTACTGAACAGATTTAAATCAAATTTAGTAAGGAGATATAGTTTAAGACTTAAGAAAGGACATGAGTTACTTTTGAGCTCGAGAAAACAACGCATTCCCATGGGAAAGGACAGCGCACTCGGTTCTGAAACTGCCGTTGAACTTACAAGCTCATGAGGAAACGCCATTATGTAATATCAGCAAAAGTAGTGAGTGTCGAAGAATGTTGCAGCAGTGTAAATTGTTAATTTGGGATGAATGTACAATGTCCCACAAAAAAGCAGTTGAAGCACAAAAAAGCAGTCGTACACTGAAAGACATCAAGAACAACCGGGCTATCATGGGAGGGATGGTGGTTCTCTTAGCTGGCGACTTTAGACAGACCCTGCTGGTAATTACTAGAGGTACACCGGCAGATGAAATAAATGCATGTTTAAAAGCATCTGTGTTATGGGTACATGTAAAAAAGTTTTTTTTCTGACTACGAATATACAAGTACAGCTACACAATGATTCTCAAACAGGACAATATGCCGCTGCTCTTCTAAAAATCGGAGAAGATTGTATTCCAACAGACTATAACGGCTCGATTACGTTGAGTCATGGATTCTGTCAAATTGTCTGTAGCACAGATGAATTAAAAAGTAATGTCTATCCAAACCTGCATATAAATATGGGTAATCGGGAGTGGTTGTGTGAGAGGGTAATTTTAGCTCCAACTTATGAGATAGTTAGCCAGATAAACGAACAAATTATGTCGGACGTGGAGGGAGATATCGTCGAGTACCTCTCAGTAGACAACGTTATGGACACGGAGCAAGTAATATCATTCTCCATTGAGTTTCTTAATTCTTTGAAATTATCAGGGGTGCCTTCTCATAAGTTGAGATTGAAGGTTGGTGTTCCAGTCCTGTAAATGAGATATCTTGACGCACCAAAGTTATGTAATGGTACACGGCTACAGATTACTCACCTAGGACGAAATATTACAAAAGCTATAATCATGACTGGAATAGCAAAAGGAAAAAATGTTTTAATTTCCCGAATTTCGATAATTCAATTTTTTTCGATAACAATAAATAAAGCTCAGGGGCAAACGCTGAAAGTTGCAGGTGTAAATTTGGGAAAAAAACTGTTTTTCCCATGGACAATTATATGTAGCGTGCTCACGAGTCTCAAAAATTTAATATTAAAAAAAAAAAACTTTAATAGGATCGTAGTTGAAAATGTTCAAAATAAAATTGTGCCATTTAATTTTTTAGATAGATAGTAGATAGATTTTGACCGTTTGTATTGTAAATGTTAAAACTTAAGACTATTGTTCGTTAGTTTAGTATATAATAATATTTTTAAGTTTTGAGACTAATTTTTGAATAAACTGAATATTGATTGAAGATGAACAATCCAAGTATTGACGCTATATGACACCACACACACAAGAGGTCAATATTGAGAAACTACTTGTAACTAAATTGATTTTATACAAATAGTTACTGTTCATCAAGGTAGATTTTAAATCGGTCAATATTTCGATCGTCATCAAAACAGCGATGAAAAAATACAATCAAGCAGATTTTTTACAAAAACTTTATGATTTTGATTTTGAATTTAACAGAAAAAGAAGCTAACAATCGTTCTTATTAATTTTGGTCTCCAAAATTAACATCAAACCCTTAAAAAACGCAAAACTTGCTGTTCCAAAAACCATTGGTTTTTCAATAAGGGCGGGTAGATGCTGTGTGTAGATTTCGTGGCATTCGCTGTGTGTGTCACGTAGCGCCGCGTCGCCCGTCCTGCTGGAACCACATATCGTCTAGGTCCATATGGTTTAATTTGGGCCATAAGAAATTAGTTATCATCGTTATGTAGCGCTCGATGTTGACGGTGACCGAAACACTAACGTCGTTTTCAAAAAAAGTACGGACCAATTACGACGACGGCCAAAAATCCACACCAAACGGTAACTTTTTGAGGATGCATTATGACCTGGTGAACCTCGGGTGGGTTGGTGTCGTCCCATATATGGAAATTTTGCTTGTTAACACAGCCATTCATCCAAAATGCGTCTCGTCACAAAAGATGATTTTTCGGCCCAAATTGGGTTCCTCTTCCAAACGATTCGAAGTCCAGTCAGCGAACAAACGGCGCGCGTTGTCTATGCTCATGAACTTTGAGATCCTGGGTCAGTTGGATCTTGTACGGGTGTAGGCTCAAGTCCCGAAGCAAAATTCGTAAAATTGAAGAAGACAGAGTTCTTGTGTACGGCGAGGAATAGACTGCCTCGGCTTCTGCTATACACTTTAGATTCACGGACTGCGGCGATGTTCTTGGCCGATCTTGAGTTTCTTGAACATACGGGTTTTGGCTGATTGCGCTAATTGAAAAACCTTTTAATATTAAAAAAACCTAAATGTTGAAAATATAATGTCCAAAAAAAAAGTCCAAGCTGTCAGTTTTTTGGAACGAAATCAAGCTGTTCAGTTCACAAAAATCAACTCACCATCTATCTCAACAGCTTAGTATTACACGTACTAGATCTTAGATTATTCGTTTACAATCTCCAATTAATCACGACCGTCTTCTTTGTTATCGTATAGTAGTTTGGGCATTAGAATACCTTGAATTGGAGGAGGTGCATTTCAGGTTAATTGACTTTTTTTTTAACGTAAAAAAGGACATGGAACTAGAAGACCAGTTGTTTATGACACATTTAATTTAATTTAATTTGTTTATTTATTTGGCTCAAGAGCCATTAATTTACAAAATACATAAGTTAACATTTTTAAAAAAGAAAAATGTTAACTTATGTATTTTGTAAATTAATGGCTCTTGAGCCAAATAAATAAACAAATTAAATTAAATTAAATGTGTCATAAACAACTGGTCTTCTAGTTCCATGTCCTTTTTTAAGTTAAAAAAAAAGTCAATTAACCTGAAATGCACCTCCTCCAATTCAAGGTATTCTAATGCCACATTTGCACACAAAATTTCAAATTCCCTCAATTTATAGATGTCCACGAATCTTTAATCTGACTCCTTTCTACTTTTTTGTCGTGTAAAAGTTTTAGGACCGATCTTATGACAACAGTCAGGGATCGATTCAAGCACTTCGGACATACCAATAACCAAAAAGGTGCTGAAAATTTATCAGACGTTTTATTCCATATTTTATATGAACGGTTGTTCTTACTACGAGTAATACAACCATAATACATGGGAGAAAGAAAGCCGGACCTTTTTTCTTTCTGAGTTGGCAGCACTGTTCCAATTTGTTTCTTTTTCTTTGGACGAAACAATAAAACTTCACGATCAATTGAAACTCATTTGTTAGAAAAATTTGAGAAAATTGAGTTGTGGGCATGAAAGCTAGGTAGCCATCAATCGATGGCCAGCAAGCGTAGCCATATTGCAAGACAGTGTTAACGTGAGCCCGCATAAGTTTGCTCGCCGTCATAAAAAAGACATATCGTCGCCCGAGAATTGGTTTGTTCCATACGCCATTAGCACTTTTTCGAGAAAAACGCATTTAAAGGTTCGTGTACTTAGTACTCCGAAACTGTGCGATAGGATTTTGTTTTTCTTTTTTTAAATTGAAGTTAGTCTTATTAAGACTTCACCTACCATTTTTCAAAGTGTTTTGCCTTACGGTTAACAAGATACGTTAATCAGCACAAAAGTCTACTTTTTTGGCTTGTATCCTACCTCATACATTTTGAAAATGATTTCTTTTTCCATACACGTGGACCACACAAAAATGAATATGGCACAAACCAATTCTCATCAATATTATAATGTGAAAGGCAAGAAAGCATGTTGGATGCTAAAATTTTAAAAGAAATCGATTATATCTTTGTTTTCAATAAAGTCTTTATTAAAAAAAAAAAATAATAAAAAATAAACATTTTTCTTTAAAAATAAACAAAAAAATTAAAACAGTTCTACTGCTATAACAAAGTTTTCATTTACAGTACAATATTCTTATTAATTCATTACTTAAAAAGATAGTACATTGTAAATACACTAACTTGGTAAAAACAAAATAAAAAAGCAGTTCTACTGCTATCACTTTTTTAGTTTCTAAATATTAAGCAATGTTTTAAGATATTGCTTATCAATTTCAGGTAAAAACGGTAACGAGTCTTTAAGGTCTTTTTTCTTTTCTTTTGAGATCGGTGTTTTAGAGGTTTGTGTTAATTTTGCACAAAGCAAATTTTTCGGTATTGGTAGTGCACCCTTGGTGGCTGTCTTAAATAAACTTACAGTTTTGTATTTTTTTTTCTTTCGCCGAGTTTTTAAATTTTATTTCAAAATCGAATTTTTTTTCATAAAGTAATATTTTTACTTTGGAAAAAGGTACTTTGCTGAAGTCCATTTTGTTAGCCAAAATGGAATACGCCTTAAAATCTTCAGGAAGCATTTGAATAATTTTAAGTTCAACTTTGTCTGTGTTCATGCTTTTTAAAAGCTTTACTAGGTGAAGTGGACTATGAATCTCAAGAATTTTCAAATACTTATCGATTGCCGAATGAATACAATCCACCTCCTGAATTAAGGAATGTCCCGGCTCGGAATATCTCTGGACAATCATCTCTACATCACTTCGGTTCAGGAACATTTGAATTGCGGTGGAATTGATTTTGTTCCTATTCTGCGGAACACATGAATCACTCCATAGTATGATGGATTTTAAGGTGGGGTATACTTCGATAAGCCTGTCCAAAATTTGTATTAATGCACTTGCAATGTCATTTCCTGAGCGACCACTATGAGCTTCTGTCCAAACTACGCAATAAGTAAATCTTTTTATGCCAGGTATAGCAACTACTACTGTTGCAGTTAGATTGAACATATTAAGCTTCCTCTGATAGTAAAATGCGGATTTCATACAATTGTCTCGAGATATCTACACAATTGTAATGGATATGGCACAAACCAATACTAAAATTTTGTTTGCGATTATTGTCTCATAAACATATCATTTCTTTAACACAAGTGCACGTAGGACAAACCAATTCTCAACATTCTTAGTATTTTGCTATCCCTTGTCACCGTAATATGCATGTGGAACAAAACAATTCTGACAAAAAACTTGACAAAATTTATATGGAAAAAATGTCCCAAACGCCAAAAAATGGTTTATGGCACAAAACAATTCTAGAAAATGTTGATTTTGGTGGATATGGAACAAAATTGATGTTGGATATCTCGGGATTGAAAAGACGTAGCGCAAATCTGATCACAGATTTAGAAAGAGCATACAAAATTACCATAGAATCCATTCCTAACTCAAAACCGACAAAAGTGGCGTATGGAACAAACCAATTCTCGGGCGACGGTATTAAACTATTAAATTAGAACAATTTTATCATACATCATTTTAGCAATACTTTAGCCATTTATGCGCAGTAAAAGCTCTCGAAAGAAAAAAATCTACGATTTTAATACATTCTATATTGGTGCTCCACTCGAATCAGTCTTAGCGTGATGTTATATAGCCTATAGCCTTTCTCAATAAATGGGCTATCTAACACTAAAAGAATTGTTCAAGTCGGATCAGTAGTTCCTGAGATTAGAGCGTTCAAACAAGCAAACAAGCAAACAAACAAACAAAAAGTTTGTTTCTTGAAATTTCGAAGTTTGAATTATTGAGCTTCTCCTGAGACTCCTTAAATGTTTCTAACTCGACGAAAGGCGCTCCGCCTTTTACATTTTAGATATTAAGTTTTTTTAACAAAACACTGAACTGCATTAGAAACACATACATAGTATATATAGACACAATGTAGTATATATCTATGTAAGTGTGTATATTTATTATAATTGTATAGATTATTTAGGCCCCCAGTGCATCTTTGTTATATGAATATAGCTTCACACCTTTTAATCCTGAAGCAATATACTTCTACAATAGTCACCTGCTGTTCCTTTATTTACACCTGGCCTCAAAAAGGAAAGGATGTGCTTATGCTCCTTTGCCTATAACTGTACTATGTATATATGTACTGTACATACATACATTTTCTATTGATTTTAGTTCACAGTAAAAAATGTCATCGTCCCGCTTCTATAGCTTTGTGCCTACCCGACTACCCAGCGGGTTTTTCAAAGTTTGTGAGTGTTTTTTTTTTACATACATATATATGTATTCTTTGTCTATACTAATTTTATTTTCCTTTTCCTTAGCATTTTATATTTTTTGTTTTTTGCATTTCAATTTTCGTATATGTTTACTTTTTTCTATTTTTCAATTTTAGAATGTTTGGCACGGCACCGTGTTCAGCATGTGGACAAACAATTGCACCAAATGAATTTGTTATGAGGACTACATCGCCGATAAGTAGTCAGCAAAAACAACAGCAACAACAACAGCAGCAGCAACAACAACAACAGAATCAGCATCCTATTCAAACAGGACACAGTCAAGCGCCACCTGGTGTCGGTGGGGTCGAGAATCAGAGGCATTTTCAAACACATCAGAATCTGCTCACCCATCCGCAGCATCAGCATCACATACCAGTGGAGCATCACGTTTTCCATTTGAAGTGCTTTGCTTGTTCAAAGTGTGCATCACAACTTCGACCTGGTGATAGGTACGTACCTAACCTACCTACATTATGTTCCTACCTACCTACCTGCCCAACACTGTTTAGACACTGAAGACCTACATATGGATAGGTCTTCTTTTTTTTTGTAAAATGGTGATAGTTCAATTTTGTGTGTTTTTGGCTAATTTTTTGTCCACTTTGAAATTTGTTGTTTTCTTTTTTAAATGTTTTCTGTGTTTTTCTGGAAAACTGTTCAACGTTGAGATGAGGAATTTTCCATCACGTCGACTAAAAGCTTTGATAATTTTTTTTTTCTGTTGTATTACAGATCCATAAAGCTATATGGGTTTTATCTTTTTTTTTTTGCTTATGTTGGTTTTTTGTTGTATTTTGACAGATTTTTGAATTGTTGTTTGATGACGAAATGATTTATTTTCGAGATTAGAAAATATTATTCAATCTGGTGTCAAAGAGTTTTAGGTTATAGCTAGCAGTGATTATTAAAACAAAAAATACATACATACATGATGGAGTTGGCTTTTTATCCGATCTAAAATCATTATTAAAACATTTTGTTAGACTAAAATTTTATCAGGTAACACTTAAAAAACCTTTCTCGGTCATTGAGTAGAGAATGTACATACATATTTCATATTTAGAGGGATGCACGTGAAATAAGCTTAGAACTTGCAAAAAGACGGCCTTACTTTGCCGTTTTTCCTTTCTTTGATAAATTAATCAACTTAACCTATATATTTTTAGATACATGAGTCTAAAATGCCTTATATCTGAAAACTTGAATTACATGTAAAAGTGTATAAAGTAGAGCAAACGTCTGTTTATTCTCATTAATTTTTTCTTAATAGTTTCCTTTTTACGATTTCAAGAGTAAGAAGTATTAAAAATGATGCTCAATATATTTTCAAATCGGTTAAAAATCCTTAGCAAAAGTCCCAAATGTAAATTTCCTCATATCTTTGATTCAGTCACATCGAGCTGACAATCCAATATAGAATATTTCTGGAGTACCGCAAGGAAGCCATTTAGGTCCTTCTTTCTTTATTTTCAATAGAAATAATGATTAACATATTTTCCCTGCTGCAATTTTAGACACTTAGCAAACATTTGGTCGAGTGTACGAAAACAGCTTTCTAAACCAATATCAGCTCAATAAAACACACACACAATAATACATAAGTCCTTCGCAACTTAGCTAAAAATACGTTAACCAGAGAGCGCGAGAGTTAAAATTGAATGTACTCTAGTTTGTTTAAATTATTCCTATCTCCATTATTTTACTTCATTCATCAAAATCAAAAAATATTTTTTTACAAAATTTTATTAAACAAAAATAATGTCTTTACAGATACTATATGCTTGGTGGCAGCTTAGTTTGCGAACAAGACTGGCACAAGTTAATCAAAACAACGTCCACAAATCCCCCTGTACGCAAAGGCAAAGTTGGCAGACCGAGAAGATCCAAAGACTGAGAAGTTGCCACACGTTTGGGTAGGCCACCAAAGCTCAAAAAAGGTTCACCGCTACCTGACGTTAGCGGTGGTGGCGAACCAACAACACATCAGTCCATACTCCCCCACGGCCATCATCATCATCATCCGTTTGTTGGTGGCGGTGGTGCATCTGGGAGTTTGATTCCTATCGATCGTGCAACATCTCAAAATTTTCCAGTTTCCCCGGGTAAAGATCATTTTTTGTACAACAATCTCTACAACCGAGATGTTGAGTTTATGAAAAATTTGATACGCACTAATAGTGCTGCGGGTGGTGGCAGTGGCGGTGGAGGTGGTGACCTCGATCGAAACCCGAACCTACATCATATGCATCAGTATGGTGATTTCGACCATAGACCGCTGCATGATCACCAAAGTACACAGTGCCCACCTGGTATGGAACATCAACAGCACCTATTTGCATGTGGCAGTGGACCGCACATGTTGCCCCTGGTGGCACGATCTTTTTCTTGTTCCCAGCCGAGTGGCATGGGCGACTACCCAAGCGAAACCATTAAACACCATTGTAAAAGTGAAAAACATGACGACGATGTGAGCAGCGGTAGTGGCAGTGGCGGTGGCGGCAAATGTCAAATGCATTCCAACAACGTCGTCGTCGGCAGCCCGGGTGGAGGTGGCATCCTAGTGAAAACCGAATTCAATGAGATGCAGCAGAGTAAATCATCACCTGTCCACGAAGTATTCGAGATGACTTCAAATGCATTCACATCAAATGTACTAGGCGGCGGCGGCGGTAGCAGTGGCAGTGCCCAGTTCCATCATGACCATCCAGACAGTGGCAGCAGTCCCCCGTTGCCCCTGATGGAATCTGCAAATGCATCCTCGAACGTCGTATCCCACCACCACCATCACCAGCTTCAACACCAACACCATCAGCATCACCAATGTTCGCCTCATTCATATGAATCATATCTGTATGCCAGTGCCAGTGGACCCAACCGAGTGGGAATGTCCCCGCGTCAGCCACCAGGAACGATGAGCACTGGAGCTTCTAGTGGTGGTGGTAATTCAGAAGTGTCCGGAACTCTATTCCATTGTAAATCATTCTTTGCTGACAGCGGCAGCGGCAGCGGTAGCTCTGGAATTGCAGCCTTCTACCCAAACAACCAGCCGCACCAGTCGAATAATGGTGACTCTTGCCGAGGAGATGACTCCAATGGTGGCTATCCCAGCAGCACCAATGCCAGGGACAGGGACTCCGAAGAGAAAGTAGTTAAAGCAATTAAAGCAAGAAAAAATTCAGATTAATGGAACCTAAGGAAAGTAGTTACACACACATTTTGTGCCTACGACGACCACGCCGCCGCCAGCAGCGTTCAAAATTCAAAACGAAAACAGCACCAAACCATACACACTTAAAGAAAAAATATAGGAAGACATCTAATACTAACACAAAAACAAGTAGAGCGACGAAAGAATAATAATTATTCAATTTTATTCAAGTTGCATGAAATAAATTTAAATTTAAAAACTAAACAAATCGAAACAATCAAAAAAGTTAAAGGTTGTAAACTGTCACCAAAGAAAGCGAAAAAAAGTAGATAGAGACCGAAATACAGACAGAAAAAAAGATAGAAAGAAAGAAAGAAAGAGAGAGAGCTTATTATGTTATTTAAAAAAAAAATTCTTGTTAAATAAAAATAATAAAAATATTCTTTAAGAAGCAAAACTTGTAAACTTTCAATTAAATTGTAATTAAAATAAAAAAACAAAAATAATGAAATTAGAATTACTATCGATAGACTCAAAGGTTATAAACTATAGGTAAACCAATAAAATATAATAAATAGAAAATTGAGAAAAAAAAAATATTTTATTTTAAGAAACAATGATGAGGGTGTGTTCAAAAACATCAAACAACAATTTTAAAGTAAATAAACACATTCCTTAAGGAAACTTATAGCCTTTGGATGATGTTCTTCGGATTAGAAAGTGAATGAGTAAAGTAAAAATGTAAGTTTTCAAAAATTATTAGAATTCGACTGATTCACTCATTTCCAGACTAATCATCAAAATTCTGAAAAACTTTAAGATCGAAGAATACTCAAAATTTCAAGGAAATGTAAAAAAGCTGCACACAAGAGTTAAGCAAAATTAGGTTTTCAATTAAGAGGCCTTCAATTAATCCATCGAAGAAGAAGTAAGACGCTAATAAAATAATATAGAAAATGGAGTCAATTGTGCCGCGTAAGTATTAGATAAAATATCGGACAAATTTTAAGCATCAAATGAACAACTATCAATTTGATAACACTAGTCGACAAAATTACTTTTATAAAGGATGTCTTCAGTAGTATAAATATCGGACTTGAGCAATAATTCAGTGCTCCTCAGTGTAAAACTGTGTGCTTCTAGCATCAAAAATGCTCCTCGATGAGAAGAGCCAGTGATCATGTGGGAGCCTAGGGTAAAATTGTGTGCTAGGAGCATTTCTGCTCGAGAAGACGAGCATGCATTGAGTGTGTGGAAAAAGGTGGATGAAGTGTGTAGGATCTATTTTTAGAACTGAATGAAAATGTGTTAAGAAATTTGGAAATTTGTGAGGAAAATGTGTTGTCAGAAAACTATTGTCGGGAGTGTAAGAATATACTTTTTGGGCACTCAATGTACAGATAGATCAGTAAATATTGGCGCTCTTATAATAACAGACTCATCATTAAAAATATAAGATTTATAGACTAACGGAAAACTAAGAATTTGATTACTTAAAGATCCAGTTTTGAATACAATTTTCTTTGATAAGAAGTGGTTTTGAGTTTTTTCAATTGAAATTTAGACAACCGAAAGTCATAAAGTGTACATTTTATGAGTTGACATGTACAGATAGATCAGTAAATATTGGCGCTCTTATAATAACAGACTCATCATTAAAAATATAAGATTTATAGACTAACGGAAAACTAAGAATTTGATTACTTAAAGATCCAGTTTTGAATACAATTTTCTTTGATAAGAAGTGGTTTTGAGTTTTTTCAATTGAAATTTAGACAACCGAAAGTCATAAAGTATAAATCCCCGTGTTTTATAAACATTATTTCATAATCGCTCCATGCGTCTAAGAAAACAGTTATATAATGATTGATTTTAAGACCCACTCTGTTAGTTTGAATAATTCAGTTCAGGGAAACGGATTGGTTAATTCAATAATAAACAAACTTCCTTTTGAGTTACATCTACCATTTTATAATTTTTGTGGACCTGGAACTAAACTTAAAGAGCGTCTTGCTAGAGGAGACCGTGGAATCAACCAATTGGATGAAGCTTGTCGAGAACACGATATTGCATACAGTAAAAGCAATAATTTGAATTATAGACATACAGCCGATAAAATTTTGGGTGAGAAATCCTGGCAGAGGTTTAGAGCTAAGGATTCAACACTACCAGAAAAAATAAATAGTCTTTTAGTTACGAGCATGATGAAGGCTAAATCTACTCTTGGAATGGGTATATCATCAAAAACAAAAACCGGGATTATCTTGGGACGCGATGTTAAGAACAACAAAAATCAATCTTGAGCTAATTCGAGATATTGACATATATAACTTCATAAAGAAGGGGATAAGAGGAGGCATATCTCAATGTTCCCATCGACATACTGTTGCTAACAACAAATATATGATCAACTATGACAAGGAAAAAGAATCGCAATATTTGATGTATGTTGATGCAAACAATTTGTATGGTTGGGCTATGTCATCTCCTCTTCCATATTCTACGATTAAATGGGTAAGTGATTTTGAAAATATTGATCTAATGAATATTTCAGATGACTCTGAAATAGGATATATTTTCGAAGTTGACTTGGAATATCCTAATTCTTTGCATGATTTGCATAATGATTTGCCATTTTGCGTGCAAAACAAAAAGGTTAATAATTCCAAGTTTACTAAACTTATTGCAGATTTAACTCCGAAATTCAATTATGTCATTCATTATAAAACCCTTCAGCAATGCATTGCTAATGGGTTGAAAATTGTTCGTGTGCATAGGATTTTAGAATTCAAACAGTCTCGTTGGCTTCAAAAGTACATAGACTTGAATAATCAGCATAGAACTCTTGCCACCAGTGATTTCGAGAAAAAATTTTTCAAATTAATGAATAATAGTGTTTTCGGAAAAACTATGGAAAACGTAGACAAGAGAAAAGATGTTAAAATTGTAACTTCATGGGAAAATAATAAAAAGCGTCTTGGAGCTAGAGCTCTGATAGCAAGGCCGAATTTCCATAGTTTGGCCAAATTTACAGAAAACATGGTGGCCATTCAAATGAAGAGAGTAAGTACATTTTATAACAAGCCTCTGTACTTGGGATTTTGTGTTTTAGAGTTTTCAAAGTGGAAAATGTATGACTTCCACTACAGCTATATGAAACCTAAATATGAACACAATCTAAAACTCAATTATATGGACACAGACTCTTTTATTTACACAATAAAAACTGACGATTTTTATAACGATATAAAGAATGATATAGAATTGTATTTTGATACTTCTGCATACTCTCCAAATAATCCATATGGTATCCCCTTGAAGAATAAAAAGGTGTTAGGCATGATGAAAGATGAAAATTCGGGAAGAATTATGAAAGAATTTATAGGTTTAAGGTCAAAAATGTACTCCTTTTCTGTTGAAGGAACCGAAGTTAAAAAAGCAAAGGGTGTCAAAAAAATTGCACTCAAAGACATAAGCTTGATTAACTATAAAGATTGTTTATATAGCAGACGAGTATATCATGGAGAAATGTTTGTTTTTCGATCTCTCGCTCATCAAATTTACACCCAACAGCTAAATAAGATAGTTTTAAGTCATATCGACGACAAAAGATTCATAAGGGAAGATGGCATAAGTACATATGCTTGGGGTCATTTCAAAATAACATAATAAAACAGTCCCTCTAGTTTTAAGTAAATTATGTTTATTTATTAAATAACAATATTTGTTAAGAAAATTGCAAAAAAATTGTACATGAAATAACTTTATCTGTAAAAAGAAAATAAACTAAAAAAAAAAAATAAAATAAAAAAAAAAAAAAAAAAAAAATTAACAATGTTTTTTTATTTAAAAATTCAGGAAAACTGTTGTGAAAGCTCACTGTTTAAAAAATTACTTAATAAAAACACGTTTTGCAGGGCACAGCATTTGCTATGTGATAAGCATCTTGTCTCACTTGGAAAAAGTCTTTTCAGTTCTTTGAAGTTGGGGCAGTTTATATTTTCAACATTTATTACTTCAACGTTTTCATTTAGTAGTCGCTTTATCCATTGTAATTTTTCATCGCCTTTTACATAAACAATGTGATTTATAATATTATCTCGAAGAAATTCTTCCACTTTATTATATTTGGTGAATCCGCCATTCCAGTGCAAACCATGATGGTTTTGATACAACCATTTTGCTTGTCTTTTTAATGTTGTTGGTAAATGCTTAAAGTCAAACGGAGGTGTTATAATGAAGTGGTGTTGGCTACAGCCACGCAGAATAGCTATTTCCTTAACTATCAACTTGTCATTGGGACCTCTAAAACCTTGAATGTCAATGATGAATGCCATTGCTAGGGTTCGTGTGTTCTTGATTATAAGCTATATTGAACTAAATCTTTAAATATTTCGAGATACTAATTGACTCAGAGGATTGTAATTTATTATTCGATCATGCAGCATAAGGCAATACGCTGATGTATTTGGAGGTAGTTCTTTAGCTGTTTTAATTTCCAAACGAATATCAACTGGTCCAGTTTTCACTATTTCATTCTGATGTCTACAATCAATCACAAAAATCGGTGCTTGTGATTTAAAGAGACTTCTTGTTAGCAATGGCTCTGCAACTGAACAATTATAATAATTTTTTCTAAACTCACAGTACATCTGATAAATAATACTAAAGTTGTTGTTTTTAAATGATATATTTTGGTCTTCGTATGGATAAACGTCAGAATTTAAATATGCCTTAAGGTTGATGACATCACAATGATCAAAATAGGTAGGGTTCTCTTTAAATTGGTTTCTCTTGTTAGTTTGTAACGCAACAATAATGTATCTAGGCTTCTCAACTTGTGAAGTTGTCTTTACATTCCATATATGATGATCACTAGTGGGTAAAGCCGGATATTCATATAGATCCCAATTACGAAAGGCAATTTTCATGGTGTCATTTTCATTTATAGATTTGAAGAGTTTCAATTTCAAAGAATCAGTAAGATGAACGTGTGGCACTTTCCATTGAATTCTGAGTAATGTTATCTTCGCTTGCTCGACTGCATCACCTACAAGTGAATTTTCATCAGTACGAGAACGTGTTAGAATTAAGTCATGACGAGCGTTAGGAATTATTTTTTTGAAATCCTCTGCAAAACCCAGAAGCTTATTAAGTGGTAGGCAAAAATTAAAATATGGTCCATCTAAGTTTAATGAAGAATTTGGACACCAACCTCCATTATACAACATAACACTTTCATTTTGATTCAAAGAAATATAATTTTTTATAGAAGTTGTGATTCCAACATTACGATTACTATCTATTTCAATACCATTCAGTTCATATCGGATCTCATCAAAGAGAAATGCTATGCAATTGTTTACAAGTTGTGTCTTTTTGACTTCCGATCCATCATTTTTCGACACAGTCCCCTCAACATAAATGTAACTTTCCGAAGGTAATATATTGAGATTTTGATGTTGCACGCAGATGTGGATGATGTCATTTTTACCAAAATTATTTAAATACGGTGAATAGGAATGATATTCGTACTTTGAAATACTATCATCAAATGCTAGTTCTTGAAAAATATTCAGCATATCGTATTGTTTTAAGTTTTTAGTTATTTTCTTCTTTTCTTCAATGTGAATCCTAATGATAATAAAAACAATTGGTTTGCTTCTGTTAGCGTTTGTACTGTTGCTTTAGGAGTTGATGAAGCATTGATTATAGAGCCCGGTGAACCCTGTCTTTTATAGGAATTATTAGCATCAGATATAGTATTATAAATTATCATTTTTGGTGATTGAGGTGTAATCGTATCGTTATTAATTCACCTCGAAAGTTAATAAGGTTTCCGTCTTGATCTAACAAATTTATTGTTATTGAACTTATCTTCTTCACGTTCACTGGTAAATAAATAACATTTTTAGGAACCTCAATTATTTTATACCCTGGACTGACTTTGATTGAAAATTGATGAAGTATATGCGCAGATTGGTTATTTATAAATGTTCCGTCAATTAAGTTACACTCAACTCTCACCGTATTTACACGATTGATATCAACGTAAAGATCTGACTCATGCATCTGATTTGCAACCAGTTTTCTGTTACTGAACCCCAGTAGTGAACCAATGGAATTAGGATGTGAAAAATCTATGTCTTCACTGCAGTATATTTCACATTTTAAAGTGTTGTTATTTGCTCTGATCTTTACGCTTGCCGTATTATTTTTTTCTAAAAGCCCTTCTTGAATAAAATTATTTATATCTTCAATTTCGTAAGAGCCAATAGGAAGTTTAATTACATCATTACCTAAATGAAATAAATTATTCATTACATCAACGTTAGGTATGGAGTTGTATGTTTGGAAATCCACTAATCCACAAACATAATTTGAGTCTAATACTATTGGTGGAAAGTACTCTGTTGTGAGAGTAGACTTGTTCCCGCTCAGTGTAAGTGTTATCGACATTATCAGTGGAAAAGAAATGAAACGAATTTTATAATGTATAGCTTATTTATTCTGATCAACAAGAAACTTCAAACATAAATGTCCGCAATTAAATGTATTAAAACGCTGTAAACATTTATGATTGTAATAAATATTATTTCCATGCAAGTATCTTACTATTTCCTGGGGAGGTCTTAAATTACCAAAGCTATCAAAATATTGTACATTATTTTTATTTTTGTTATATGCTACCCAATGGGTACCGATCCCACTATTATCATCTAAATTTACGACTCCACTCTCTCTTTTAAATGGTTTGTTTGGCAATTCATCCCTCATAAAAACGCCTCGGAAATTTGGGATATAGTTTTTGCCAAAATGCGATATATCTATGTTAGTGAGAGGGCGGTTGGGTAGCATTTTTAATAGTTTTTTGATTCTTGCGGACTTAAAAATAACCCCAAACCAGTTTTATATGGCTTCAGATAAAGGCCCTTTCCTTGTTTAAGTTTTATTGTTTCCATAGCTTTATTGTGACGTCTATTTTCTTCCAATTGTTGTCTTCCGATCTTTGAATCGTTTATAGCTTTCGCCATTCCTGCAACACCACCGGTAAGAGAACCTACAGCTGATAACCCTGCTAAGATAGGTAGCAATGGTAAAAGTCCTCCAACTTTGGGAATTGGTATTACTCTAGGAAGTGTTATACTCCTACGTTTTTTCTTTATTATTTGTCTGGCTGCATGTAAAGCCGTTGTTGCTAATTTATTTGAGTCTTCAGTGTTCAGATTTTTTATTGCCGCTCTGGCTTCTTTTACCGCATTTTTGAATAGATTTGTTTTCTTAATCCTAGGGCACTGACGGACTTTCTTTGTTTTTGTTTTTGATGATATACCCATTCCAAGAGTAGATTTAGCCTTCATCATGCTCGTAACTAAAAGACTATTTATTTTTTCTGGTAGTGTTGAATCCTTAGCTCTAAACCTCTGCCAGGATTTCTCACCCAAAATTTTATCGGCTGTATGTCTATAATTCAAATTATTGCTTTTACTGTATGCAATATCGTGTTCTCGACAAGCTTCATCCAATTGGTTGATTCCACGGTCTCCTCTAGCAAGACGCTCTTTAAGTTTAGTTCCAGGTCCACAAAAATTATAAAATGGTAGATGTAACTCAAAAGGAAGTTTGTTTATTATTGAATTAACCAATCCGTTTCCCTGAACTGAATTATTCAAACTAACAGAGTGGGTCTTAAAATCAATCATTATATAACTGTTTTCTTAGACGCATGGAGCGATTATGAAATAATGTTTATAAAACACGGGGATTTATGTGTAAAAGCCTCATTCTACAAAATGAAGTTTGTAAGACAGCAAGAAGCTATTTCTGTACAAAACTTTGATGGAAATGTAAAACAAAAAAAGAAGCATGGAACATTATTTCCAAATAGTATTCGAGGAATAATTGTAGGCCCATCTAATTGTGGAAAAACAAACGTTATGTTAAGCATTCTTTTAGATGTCAATGGTTTAAAGTTTGAAAATATATACCTTTATTCAAAATCATTGCATCAACCAAAATATGCATATCTAAAAAAGGTTATAAAATCAATAAAAGAAATGCAGTATTATGAATTTTCAAATAATTGTGAAGTTATGCTGCCTTCTAAGGCTAAACCCAATTCAGTTTTCATATTTGACGATGTAGCTTGTGAAAAACAAAATACCATAAGAGACTACTTTTGTATGGGTCGACATAGCGGTGTAGATAGCTTCTACTTATGCCAATCATATACACACATTCCAAAACATTTGATTCGAGATAACGCCAACTATATAATTCTTTTCAAGCAAGATGATCTTAATTTGAAACATATTTTTAATGATCATATTAATTCAGATATGACGTTCAAACAGTTTAAAGAGTTGTGTTCAGAATGCTGGAAAGAATTGTATGGGTTTTTAGTTATTGATAAAGATAGTTGCGTTAAAAATGGACGGTATAAAAAATCTTTTAAAGAAACAGTTATTTTATAAATTGATACAGTCGTGAAACTGCTTTTCATATTAATACACCTATCTTAATATTACCTGTATTATACTGCCTTGCCTTGTATTGAACAGCCCCTGTATTGAACAGCCCTGTATTGAACAGCCCTGTATTGAACAGCCCTGTATTGAACAGCCCTGTATTGAACAGCCCTGTATTGAACAGCCCTGTATTGAACAGCCCTGTATTGAACAGCCCTGTATTGAACAGCCCTGTATTGAACAGCCCTGTATTGAACAGCCCTGTATTGAACAGCCCTGTATTGAATAGCCCTGTATTGAACCGACCTGTATTGAACCGCCCTGTATTGGACTACCCATTCTTCAGATCCTATTAGAAGTAATCTAACACTCTAAATAGCTATGGATACGAATATGAATACGCTTAAAAATCTTATAAATACACAGAAAGCTTTAAAGAAGAAGTATATGCTCCTCAAGACTGGAAAATTGATTAAAGATACTGAAATTGAAAACACGTTCAAAACAATTGTTGAACCCTTACAGAAAATCGCGAAAAATGTAAAAAATAATGAAAACATAAATGATGAATTTAAAGAAATAAAACCACCTACTGTAAAACGTCGTCTTCAATTTAAAAGTCCTATAGAAGAAGAAGATGAAAAAATTTCTCCAGAGAGAGATTTAAATTTATCATTAACGAATTCAATGTTAGCCGATGACGACTCTTCATTTAAAACACCTTCAAATAGCTTCAATGAAAGTACTCCGATTAATGAAGCCTTACTTTCAAATTCAGATCATGATAAAATCTATGGTCCATACTTTGACGTTGAATCAAATTCAAACAAGTTAGGGAGATCAAATTTTCGAATTAATGATGAAAACAATATTGTAATTGATAAAGAAATTTTCCGTGGAACTGATGGTCTTCTCGAACTTGTTCTATATAAAAATCCACGAAAGAGTATTTATACTAGTGAAGATTTAAAGCAGTACCAGACAATACTACAAAAAACATGTGCACACTTGAAAAATCATGATATGAATTCACAGGTTAAAGGTAATAGAGGACAAAAGTATAAGAAAATCATTAAACCTTTGGTCCAGGGTATGACACAAAATACACAAAAGAAAATTGGAAAAGCATACACAATTAATGCACCTGCAATGATCTACTCAACCAACCCTATTGATTTTGTGTATTGGGATGATCCAAATGAGCTTGTGGATAGGTTGAGACTTTTAATTGCTTCTGAAAAATCAGGGCATAACAACCATAAAAATGAAATAAATTCAATTGTGGAAGAGTTGCGTGAGCAAAATTTAATTTATTAGCAAAATGAGTGTTGACAAGTTCGGAAGAAGCACTAATAAATTTCAAAGAGTAATTGTTGGTCCTGCAGGACCTCCTGGTAATGGTTTTAAGCGAACTGAGAATGGTGACTTTGATATTGAAGGAAAACGTCTTCGCAACATAAAAAGTCCTACAACGCCCGATGAAGCAGTAAACAAAGCATACATAGATGATAAATTAGAAAATAAAGAAAAAATCTTAAGAGATTACATTGACATACAAAATTTGAATACAATTCGCTTGTTGGATGATCTTCGAAAGTATTTTCTTCTTCAGATAGGAAAACTTAAAGAGAATCAAGAAGGTGAACCAAATATTTTCATATAAGAAATCATAGCTAACCGATCTTGGATTCAGTTTATTTGTAAATCAAAACGATAGCACATCATGTCGAATATAAACATATCTTTAATTTTAAATGAAATTATGAGTTTTTTAAGGGCTTATAAATATGATTTACTTGAAGAACATCATGATGAGATTATAAGTAATATTTCATATTTTAGTAACTATAAAAACGTTAGTAAAGTTAATTCTAAACATGGATGTCATTTTACAAACTGTTCGTGGTCTTCAAATACATGTAAAGAGGGACCAGATACGTGTGGATGTTTTATGATTGAGCATCGTTTGATAAGATTAAAAAAACTAATGTTACTATATAAAAGATTAAAATAAATGTTATTATAAAACCATACATAAATGTTTTTTTCTTGCATTCTTTAAAAAAATGAGTAAACGACAAGTTGTTGAAGAGCTTCACAGGTCAGCAAGAAAGAATTTCAATCGACGTAGGGTTGTTATCAAAGGATTTGATGACCTGTGGCAAGCTGATTTGGTTGAAATGATACCTTACCACAAGGAAAATAATGGCTTTAAATACCTAATGACGGTCATTGACACATTCTCGAAATATGCATGGGCAGTTGCTTTAAAAAATAAGACCGCTTTATCTGTTGCAGAAGCGATGAAATCAATTTTCATCAGATCATCACGACAGCCTAAAAACCTTCAAACTGATGATGGAAAAGAATTTTTTAATAAGATGTTTCACGATTTAATGAAATTATACAACATAAATCATTACTCTACATACAGCTCCCTTAAGGCATCAATTGTTGAACGTTTTAATCGCACACTTAAGGAGAAAATGTGGAAGGAATTCAGTCTTAATGGTAAATACAAATGGATATCCATTATTGATTATTTGGTGAATGAATACAATCACTCTATGCATAGAACCATAAAAATGTCTCCAACCGTTTTCGAGAAAGGCTACACACCTAATTGGACAACGGAAATTTTTAAGATAAGAAAAGTCAACCTAACAAATCCAGCAACATACCTCCTTGAAGATTTCAAAGGTCAACCTATCAGTGGATGTTTTTACGAAAAAGAATTACAAAAGACTAAATACCCTCATATTTATCTCGTGGAAAAAGTACTTAAAAGTAAGGGAGATAATGTATATGTTAAATGGCTAGGCTTCCCATCGGCTAACAATTCATGGATTAATAAATCGCAACTATTATAAAATATAAAAAACATTTGTTTAATAAATCACAACTATTATAAAATATAAAAAACATTTGTTTCCTTTCTCTTCATAAATTAGTTCTTCTTAAAGCATTATCCCTCTTCAACCTACAAAGTCAATGAACTCTCATATCATGACACATGATCCCACTACCATTCAAAACTCATATCAACATACCCACTTCAAACCTACATGCCTACCTAAGACACATCCACCACGTCAACCCTTAAAAACATACAAATATCTCTGCACATCACTACCTACAATTCACAGTCACAAAAAATAGATTCACCCCGAAAATTATTATTTATAACCATAAAAAATCATTCAAAAGTGCTCTATTGCTCAAGTCCGATATTTACACTACTGCATAGTTGTTGTAATTTACACAGCAAACAGTTTCCCCATCACTACTTCTATGCCCAAAAAGTATATTCTTACACTCCCGACAATAGTTTTCTGACAACACATTTTCCTCACAAATTTCCAAATTTCTTAACACATTTTCATTCAGTTCTAAAAATAGATCCTACACACTTCATCCACCTTTTTCCACACACTCAATGCATGCTCGTCTTCTCGAGCAGAAATGCTCCTAGCACACAATTTTACCCTAGGCTCCCACATGATCACTGGCTCTTCTCATCGAGGAGCATTTTTGATGCTAGAAGCACACAGTTTTACACTGAGGAGCACTGAATTATTGCTCAAGTCCGATATTTATACTACTGTCTTCAATTCAAATCTTTAAGTCTTTCTGTCTTATCGGGTTTTCGAAAAATATGCAATTTTAAAAATGCCAAAGACAACCAAAAACGGGTTTTTGATGCTTAGTTTATAGAAACAACATAATATCTCCTTTGACAACAAATTGTATGATGATTTTGAAAAATAGAAATCCTTATTCTCTAGATACACTTTTCGTAATTTCTCAGTAGTTATGAAATGATTTATGGGTCTTCGTTTGACCTTATGTAATTTTGTATGGTTGACAATAATTCGTTTAAGAGTTAAATTTAAAAATTCCGAATTAGGCTATATGTGCTCAAACTCAACCATATCCGTTTTTAACATTATTTTTATTTATTTTTTCAATGTATTTCAAAAACTTGATGTTCTTATGACCTTAAGAAAGTCACAGGTTCGTAATAAGATCAAAAATTGCTTTTATAAAGCTTTTATTTTTTCTGTTAAGAAACGTTTTATCATAAATGGTTCTGCGTTCTTTTAAGGTTAATGAATGGCAGGTTATGACTAACAGCTAATGTGGATTTTTCTTTTAAATAAAATATACAGAACATTTTTAAACGGAATATTGAAGTAAAGAGTTGTAGATTTGAAAAGTCATCGGGAATTTTATTTTACAAAAGAAGTACTTCATGAATTTATATAGCCTCAAAAAGCCTAATAATAGGTTGAATCTCAAAAACCTGACGTGATAGATTGATGTTGAAGTCGGACTTGAACTAAAGCCATAAAAACCTTAGAAAAGGTTTTATTTGATTACCTACATTAACTTGTTCGCCAGAGTAATCAATCCTTTTTGCGTTTCATTTGATAATAAATTTAATGGTGCAACAGTCCTTAAAGAACCAGGGCCTAGTGATTTACAACTCTCAACCATTCCTGTGTGCGAGTAATGTTGTCAGGAATGGAGGGACCTACTGTTTTAAGCCAAATCCGAAAGGCTAATTTGAGAATGCACTTTTTCATGACAAGAATAACTCTTGGAGGATTTGTCAATCGCTCGCAAGAGGCAGTACCCGTGGAAAAACTTTAGATGGCACAGGCAGGAATTAAACCCAAGATCTCTGACATGACAGTCCAACGCACTAACCATCATGCCACGGGTAACTAATTTAATTTCATTTTAGAGAGAAATAATTTCACTTTTTTTCTAGTGAATTCATTTTCCACTTAAGACACGATATTTTAAAATGGAGCGGTTAGAACTTTATTATATTCGATAATTCGTAAGATTACTTACAAAAATACAACATAAAAAGTGGAGCATTTTGTTATTTAAAACTTCTTTACCAAACAAAAAAATAAAGTTACTTAAAATTTAAAGTGAAGTTAGAAAATTATAAGACTAAGGGCCCCCGCAGACTGCAGACTATTTATCGGCCGATAGTTTAGTCGGGTTGGGCTGAAAGTGCGCACACCGAGCCAACTAAACAGTTTGGTTGGTGAACAGAGCGCAGACTATTCAACTTTTCGACGGAACTTTCTACAATTAACAGTTGTGATTTGGGCGCTCCATATTCAAAATAGACGCACACGACGCCAAATCACAGAGCGAACTGAACTATCGGCCGATTAAACAATCGTCATGTATGCGCACTGTGCAGGCGTGTATGCGCTAATACTGATTAAACAGTCGGCCGATAGTTGGCGGACAGATAAGTTTGAATGTAATCGGGTAGCCCATCAAACTTTTTTATCGGCCGATACTGAATCGCTGTAGTGTGCGCTTATGCATTCCTCTCCGCATACTGATTAAGAAGCCGACCAAAATATCGGCCGATAAAAAGTGTGCAGTCTGCGGGGGCCCTAAGAGTCGAAGACTTTAGTCTGTTTTAATGTGATACATTTGAGGATATTTCCCTATTTTTTTCATTTATCCTTTTTACTTTTTTTAATGGAAGCGATGCACGCTCGGAGAGTGAAAGTGACTGAGCTTGAAGAGGTTATAGGATTATCATATGGCTGAAAAG
This sequence comes from Eupeodes latifasciatus, assembly GCA_920104205.1. NCBI lineage: Eukaryota > Metazoa > Arthropoda > Insecta > Diptera > Syrphidae > Eupeodes > Eupeodes latifasciatus. The sequence goes on along the minus strand of OV049925.1, from coordinate 133,141,095 downwards.
GTGTGCTTGGCGATATTCCAAATAAATAAGACTGAGTTTCACCGTCAGTCGTTTCTTAACTACGGATAAGATGTAGATATACTTCAAGACGCCAATAAAGAATGTGATGCTCTGTCCGACTCTATCCAAAGAATTGTTGCCATCCTCACACTGAAATCGTCATTGCGGGCGATTTCAATGTACACAATTCTTTTGGCCAAACAATTCCCGAAGGAAGGTATGAGTATGTTGAGGTCTTTGCTGAGTTAAATCAATTAAACCAGCATGTCGCTGAGCGAACTCGAATCCCTGACGTTGAAGATCAATCCGCTAACACCCTAGACTTGTTTCTTACATGCGACCCTAATAAATATACAATCAGTGCATTACCGCCTCTAGGCACATGAGACCATTGTATCGTATCTGCAAATTTCTCATGTAAAAAAAAAACAGTTAGGTACAGAAAAAACTCCTACTCGAACCGTTTGGGCAATATGAGAAAGCCAACTGAGATGGTCTCAATTAATTCTTCAGGAACAGATATAGTTGCGAATTTAATTCTCTGTGGAACGATACATTTTATCCCGAATAGGGTAAAATTTATCAAACCTAAAGAGAACTCATGGTTAGATTCGAGCTGTAAAGAGATTATTAAGATCAGAGATGCAAGTTCCCGGATTTACAAAGCCAACCCCACTGAGGAAAACCGAAATAAGTACAAACAAGCTAGAAAGACCTGTAACGCTCATATTCGACGAACCAAATTTTTGCATGACCAGAAATTGAGGCAAAAAATACTACAATGTCCTAAAGGCAGTACAAATTTCTGATCATCCTCGGTTCCAACGCTCGTCCACAGTGACATTGCATATGACAATCTCGATTGATAAAGCCAATTTGCTTGCAGCACAATTTGCTGTTATTTCGACGCAATCAGAGATTGTCATGAGTCCTCCCGTTCTTGAGAGCGTGAACAATTTTATGGGACAAAGAGTACTGAAAGACCTTGACATACAAAAATCCACTGGCCCGGATAGTATTCCCCCTATTGTTCGGAATAGGTGTTCTTCAACACTGGCAAAACCATTGCGTAAGCTTTTCTATCTTTCCTACTCTACAGGTCTCTTTCTGGAAAACAGCATTTGTACAGCCTGTCCCTAAAAAAGGCGAATCTTCCTCCCCCTCTAACTATCGTCCAATAGCACTCACGTCCCTTCTTTCCAAGGTCATGGAAACGCTGATTAATTATCAGCTTAAGAAATATCTCGAAGAATGGAAGCTTCTTAATGACCGGCAGTATGGCTTTCGTAGCAATAGGTGCACTGGTGATCTCATGGTTTATCTCACCGAACAGTGGAACAAATCTTTACATCGTTTGGCACTAAGCTCTCTTATCGAAAATGCGTGCTTTTGGTATTGATGAATCTCTTCTTCGCTGGATTAGAAATAAACTTTCTAACCGTTCAATACAAGTTGTATTGGATGGTTTCAAGTCTCAAATTCATAAAATAAATGCTGGTGTTCCCCAGGGTTCCGTTTTGTCTCCGACTCTCTTCCTTATCTTCATAAACGATCTTTTGTCTTTCACTTCTAATCCATTAAACTGTTTCGCTGACGACAGTACTCTCAGCTTTTCATATTCGTGTCTAGATTCACATCCTTCTTCTTCGTATGTGGAACTTCAACGGCAGCGTATGATAAGCTCATTAAATTCTGATCTCGACAACATTTCCCAATAGGCAATTATAAACCGTGTAGAATTTAATGCTTCAAAAACTCAATGCTGTCTCCTGTCGTTAAAGCGCAACGCACCCCCGATGCCGCTATCCATGAGTGGCACTTGCATCCACGAAACTTATCAACTGTCAGTACTCGGTATGTGCATCACAGATCACTTCAAGGTGCAACAAATTTTCCATCCCTTCTGATGTGGCTATAATTTACAAAGCCTTCATTCATCGAAAACTCGAATATAACTCCCATATTTGGGCAGGTGCCCCTAAAACAAGTTTAAGTATTTTGGACAGGATCCAAGAAAGATCTTTGAAAATGATAGGCGATAGAACTATAACCAAAACAATTACGTGTCTCGAACTACCCCGCAATGTTTCATTGCCTTTCGTTGTTCTACCGGTATTTGGATAAGCAGTATTCTATCGAATTAGCCAGTTGCATTTCCCCTCTTAAACAATTCAGGCGTAATACTCGTACTTTTAGAAATGCACATCAGTTTAACCTTGCGCACAGTTTCGGACCTACTGCCGAGTATAGATTTTCTTTTTTTACCTCACATCGAGAATGTGGAATGCTTTACCCATCTCTGTTTTTCCCTATCATTTTGATATTCAAAACTTTAGGACCAAAGTGCACCGGTATCTCCTCTCTTATTCTTCCCTATTTTCCTAAAGCTTGCACTGTGTTTAAACTTTAAACATGTTAAGTATATTAATAACCCTTTCATTGCGCGCTAGTTATTAAAATAAAAAAAAAACTACTTATCCAGCAAATATCCCATATTTAGGACCCATCAAATATTTCAAATACGAAGAAATCACCCGGTCAAAGATTATGGAAGAGAAAATATCTGAAATGCGATGAGGCTCGAGAATTTGTCTTATTAAGAGGCATCAAAAAACATTAAATATTTTTTTCCCGAAAGCAATTTTAAAATCCAAAAAGGAGATTTATTTCCACATAAATTTTATTTAAGGAAATCTATATTTTTGATAATTGCTATGTTTGTATCTTGGAAGTCTCCCATAAACACCATTTGTTGTTGTTGGCAATTTCGTATTTCCAAGGGAATTTTTGATTTCACTTTGATTATTAATTTCTTTTCCCAAACATTCCAATATTTTCTCATTGACCGAAATAAGCTGGGAATCTTCTAAAAAGTCTCCATACTGTTTGTAAGCATTAATTATTTCCTCAGACATTTTTTTATATTCATCTTGAATCCATGAAGATTTCTCTTTCCATTTCCGTCTTACTTTTCCAGTTATACCAATGATATATCGACCTTCAAATAGTTCTTGATTTGGACTTTTGTAAACAACCATTTTTATATACACAGTACACACATGTGTTTTTTGATTTAAAAGCAAAATATGAAATAACAGACTTTTCATACAAAAGTAAAATTGATATTTTTTCTCAACAAAGTATTAATCACTTTTTTAGTGCAGACTTAGAATCAGGCATTTGATTTAATTAAAGAATGCCCTTTGAACTTTGAACAGTTTTCAAAAAAAAGGTAACAAATTTAAAAAAAAATCTGAATTTTATCCCCTATAAGCCCAACTTAACTGTCAACATGTTTCCCACATCCTGATTGTAAGCCTTCAACACTCTAAATGACTAAGAATAGCCAGCCCTTTTTTCAACAAACTTTATTTATTCGCAATTAATGGTATTTTTGGAAAATAGCCAAGAAAAAAAAACAACAACAAACCATCACCAGATAAATAGCAAAGGTGTACCGTGTACCTCAAGGTATAACGTTAACGTTCGAACCGAAGTTCAAAAATTCAATTACCAACCGACAACCCTTCTTTATAAATAAGCTAAGCAAAAATTAAAAAAATAAACAAGAAAAGGACAAAAAAAGAATTGATCCCAGGAACAAGGACAATTACCAACGGCAACACTTTGGCGAGTTTAATTAAAAAATTCTGCCCCTTTCTCCCATTTCGTGTATATTACTGAAGGTACTTTTTTTTTCCAAAGAATGTTATTAGAACACCTTGGAAAAATGAACGAACAAAAATAAACACCGCCATCAGTCGAATAACCGACATAAACCGAACACCCACCCATCTCACCGCGCCGCCGCCGCCGGTCGCCTCTTCGTCCTAAATATAGCGCATACCATCGTCGTACACCGTATACACCATCAAACCAACAACCGCCGACTTCCGACAGAGTATGAAATTAATTTTCTCATACCTCGACTCGGACATATCCTTTTCACCTTGTCATTCGAGATTTTCTCGTCCTTTGTTGGATTCGATATGGAAATGAAAGCTTTTTTTTATAAGTCGAACTCCGCCACCCCCAACCCCAACACCATTCGGTAATGGCAGCGGCAGCCGATATATCCATTCCGTATCCGTTTTAGAGCATAGGTTTATATTCGTCAGTTTTTTGTGTTTAATAAATTTTAAGGATTTTTCTGCGATGTTAAAATATTAGAAATGACAGCGCCATAACAAATATTCTTCTTTGATATGGTAGCGTTGGGGATGTGGTGGTATCGATGGCGTATGGTGACTGGAAATGCATTTCACGGAAGGCGTGGAAGTCTTCTTTTGCGAAAAAGGAATATGAGGCGACTTTCGTCGCGTTTATTGGGAATGCCAATGATGCGGGATATCAATTCAGCTGAGGGTGTCTCCTGTCCCTATACCTCGTATATGGTGGTCTGGTCATATGTGTGATAGATAGAAGTGCAGCAAGCGAGCGTTATTTTGATGATGATGATGATACGGGGACATCGCCATCATCATATACCCCTTGTGTCTTTTTTGCCGCCGCGCCGCCCGCTTAATGCTGTTGTGATGATGAGAAATACCAAACAGCTCTCCGGAATTCATACGATATTTTTAATTAATTTTGCTTTTGCCACCTTCCTTTTTTCAAGTTCTACCAACGAACGAGCGCCAAAGTATCGTTGTGTAGTTACCCCTCATCCTTATGCTTCCCGAGAAGGTTTATGATAAAAATCCATCTGAATAGATCGGAGGACGACGACGACGACGAGTTTGGAGCATGGGGTATGGTTGGATAGATTTTATATCCTATGCGGATGTTGGGTTGAGTTGAGTTGAGGCAATGAAGTCGCCACCGAAGAGGTAGCGTATAGTGTATAGCAGGTATAGGCGATTGTTTTAAGCCGTTGAAATGGTAGAAAGGATAATTAATTGTCCTGTTGTATAGGGGATTTTTTGTTGTGTCCATTTTTCCACCGACGAAGAGAAAAGAAAAAGGAGATATTGAGATCTTTTCTTGTTGTTGTATCAGTCTCAGTAGGAGCTTAGATAACTGGGAAAGAATTAGGGGATAGGTAGGTACGAGTATATGTGTTGGTATATATAGGACAAAATATATATTGCAATTTGGCTTCTTTCATAATGAATGACCATTTCTGATGATGATGATGATGATGATGGCAAGGCAGTAGAGTCGGTGAAGAATAAAGGAAGTAGGGAATTGAAGATGAAAGTTTGCGACAGTCAAGTCAAATTTAATTAAAATAATTAATCTTAGTCAAAAAAAAAAAATAATAATAATTCTGAGTATTAAATGTGAATAACGTTTTAAGGTAATAATGAAGATATAGAATCATATAGTTTTGCTTAAAGGCAATATTGTGAGTTTTATCAGACAGAAATAATGTTATTCCTTGGAATAAGAAGTCTTCATATTTTTAAAAGATCTAGTTTGTGTTGTTGGAAGTTCTTTGAGAACACAAAAAAAATTATGTTTTTGAGCTTTGTTTTTAAAAAAAAAAAACTTGTCTATGTTTCTAAATCAATTTTTAAGTATATGTATGTAATAAATAAATTCTGTGGCGGAATAGTATGTTGAGAACTATGGCCTAGTGACTTACAACTCTCAACCATTCCTGTGTGCGAGTACTGTTGTCAGGTATGGAGGGGACCTACAGCACTTTTCATGACAAGAATTACTTCTGGAGGATTTGTCAATTCCTCGCAAGAGGCAGTACCCGTGAAAAAACTTTAGATGGCATAGGCAGGGATTGAACCCCAGACCTCTGGCATGGCAGTCCAATGCACTAACCATCATGCCACGGGTACTACTTTTAAGTATATTTCCACATTCATAATGTTTCATTGTTTACATTGGAAGTTTTGTAAAATCGGTCCGAATTTTCGAATGAAAAATGTTGACATTTCTTAACGATTTAAGGTTCCTTAGAATCTATATCCACTATTTCTAGAAGGATTTCATTCGTTTCTAGGTTTTGAATTGGTTAAGCTGATTTCCAATACCTGTCAAACTTAATTGATTTACATTCAAACGTATCCACTTTTCACACAATATGCGATGATTAAAAGTGTCGTATACCTTACTATTTGGAGGGTTTTGCAGTCCTATGCACTAACCGTCTAAATGACATTATATTGGATTAAAAAAAAAAAAAAAAAAGAACGAGATTTTAATCAAACATGCGAATAAAAAAAGTTGGTCTGGCAATTTCTTCAATCAGTCTGTCTGTGAATCTTCTCCTCTACATCCAAAGCCATTGGATCGATTGAGTTCAAACCTAAAAATTAAGGTTAAGAAAGTTATTGTAATCTGTCCGATTTGTCGAATTGAAAATTTTGACATTTCTCGACGTTTCAAGGTCAAATTTTACGAACAAAAAATGGTTCTCTCTCTCCCAAATGATTTTGTGCAACGAAAAATAACGTTTTTAATATCTGGTAAAATTTCGAATTGACAGTTTTTTTTACAAAAAAAAAATAAAAACCTAAAAAAAAATTAATAAAAGTTGGTAAAAATTGATTTTCGACTCAAATATCTTTTCAAAAATTTGAGATTATGGCTTCAACTAATTTTATCTTACAAAAAATATTGTTTTCAACATTCGGTAAGATTTGGAGAAAAATCGAATTGAAAATTTTTTTACAAAAAATAAAAACCTAAACAAAAAATTACTAAAAGTTGGTAAAAGTTGAGGCTTAAGTAATTTTCGACCCAAATATCTTTTCAAAACTTTGAGATTATGGCTTCAAACATATTTAATTTTATAAGAAATATTGTTTTCAACATTCGGTAGCATTTTGAAAAAAATCGAATCGACAGTTTTTTACAAAAAATAAAAACCTAAAAAAAAACCAAAAAGTTGATAAAAATTGATTTTGGACTCAAATATCTTTTCAAAATTTAAATATATTAGCTTCAAGCTATCTTCATCTCACAGAAAATATTGTTTTCGACATTCAGTAAATTTTTTATAAAAATCCAACTGTCAGTTTTTTCATAAGAAATTTAAATCTACAAAAAATAGTACATACGCAAAATTGGTAAAAATTGATTTTCGGTTTTCGATATCTCATGAACAATAGAAGGTATTGACTTCAAATTCATTTCATTCATCCAATTTGTATTTGTTTATATAAGAAATAAAAACTTTTAAGAAATGCTACTAAAATTGGTAAAAATTGGTTTTCGATGAAAAATTTCGTTAACTAAAATAGATTATGAAATCAAACTATTTTATCATACGTATGTAGAACATTGTTGGTATTTTTTTTTTTTAATTAATTTAACTGATACCTTTTTTAACAAAACACGAAAATCTACAAAGCTTTTAAGCAAGACAAATCGACAGACGGGATGGGAAGTTGTCAGTGTTTTGCTCGCATCCCAGCCTCTTTTTTATAAATTCTTTTTGTTCAATAATCAAAAATTTAATTTTGTTTTTAAAACGGCCTGATAGTTTATGGTTTGCTATTCTAAAGATTTTTTTCTTAACTTGGCTTCTTTCTTTTAAATTTTCTAAGGAACTAATGAAACGATTCAAATAACTTTTCTTTTCTTCTAAATAATATTTGATTTTTTGTGGATTTAAAAAAAATAATTTTAATTAGGTTGAGCAATAGTCCGTACAAAACCAGGGTCTAGTGACTTACAACTTTTAGCCAATCCTACATTCAAGTCATTTCAGGAATGGAGGGTACCTACAGTTTATATGCCGAATCCGAACGGCCAATTTAAAAAAGCACTTTTCATGACAAGCATTACTGTTGGAGGATTTGTCAATTGCTTGCAGTACCCGTGCAAGAAAAACTTAAGATGGCACAGGTAGGGATTGAACCCAACACCTTTTGCATGACAGTCTTACGCTGCTGGCGTATTAAAAGTTGCCAAATAGAAATAAAATGGTCAAATCATAACCGAATTTTTTGGCCTGAAGTTTGTAATTTCACGTCTTGGCGATTTCAATTGGGAACTAAAATCATGCAATTTGATACCATAACCATTCGTCATAAAACTATGGAACAGATCGTGGTCATGAGAACTTTGGATATCACTTTAAGCTATGTCCAACAAATCGCCCAAAATGTGCGAAAAAGTGGTTTAAAATCAACTCAAAAAAAACCATGCTATGAATTTTCCTGAGGCAACCATTTGAATGTTATTGTTTTTCAAACTTAATGCCGACGTTCAAACTTTATAATGAAATACAATTTTCATCCAAAAGTAGTTATCACTGTGTGAGTTTTATTTATGTAGCTTAACTCTTAAAACCGAGTATTGTTACTTTGGTTTTAAATTGTTTACTTTTACTGAAACAAAAATCTCAAAAAAATGAGTATAGCATCTACTTATAATGTGCTTTCGGCATTATTAATAATACCAATTTAATTATATAGTTCAAGGAAGTAATTTTTGACCTATTAAGTCGAATTATTTGTAATTTCCTGTGGAATTCTTTTCAAAAAACTTCATCTATACCTATCTCTGCATTGTTGATGCAATTAAGAGCTAATGACTAATTATTAAAAGCATAATAACATGATTTCCATGTACATACCTACATATGTATGTACGTGTCTATGTGTGTAGATAAAGGTATCTAATCCTTCATGTTCTGTACTTCTATTGAACCGCACTTTTCAATCCACTCTAAAATATAGACGGAGATGTATCTGTTATACAATAGTTTATAGTGCGTTCAAAAAGAATTTTCAATTTTGAAAATAGCATGTGTGATGCTGTGTTCTGAAACCTTCTAAATTTCTCTCCCTTTCTCCTCCTCTCCTTATATGCCAATATGCACTCATAGATATACAGTGCACAGGAACACATATATGTATGTACATTTATGTGTGTAAAATGAACTTTATGCTTAATTCATTCTCATCAAGCATCTGCAATTCAAAACATCTACAACCAAAATTCTCAATTAACCCGCACTGCCAATTACCGTTCGTTGGTGCCTCTTGTAGGACTTTAGGAGGATATATTCAGGGATAGAGCGAGAAAGAGAAAGTCCAAACCAAACCTGAATTCCCGCATCAATCCTCCATAACCATCTCTATCATAAGGACTACCCGCTCTGCCTCCCTGGATGTATGCACATCATCACAATAATGTAATTATCGTTGTACACATTTCCGTAAACTTATGCGCATCATCATCTACACGCACAAATTCCTTTTTATAGAAGTACGAGTACATTGAGTGAGTTAGGTAGGTTATAGGTTTGGTATATCCTTCATCCTCGAATGACGACCGACGCACGATACGACGACTACGATGATGATGATGATGATGATAATGCTTCGCTGGATGGGTTGAAGCTGGAGCTGATGCTGGTACTGGTACTGGTACTAGTGCTGAATCCGTTGTAGAATTCTCTTGCCAAAAACGCACACGTATCCTAATGGAAACGAACGCAGCAAATCCATTTGAAGAGTGGTAAAGGTCTATCCATATAGAGGTAAACCTATCGTCAACGTTTCGTTGTAGTCAATGTACATGTACATTGTACAGTGTACACACGAACACCGAACACTGAACACTGAACACTCCAAGGATCCAAGTTTTAGTTATTGCATTATTAGTGAATTAAAACCAAAGTTATTAGGTGCATGGAATATTTTACGTAATTATCTCACAGGAAGCACGCACGCACGCATGCATCCTTCCATCATCAATTCATCCATCTCTACATTCTCGTGCCTCGTCCTTAAGGCTCCAGAGTCTGATATGTATACACCTAAATGCTATAAGGTATTAATGTACTATTTATACCTGGATACCAGGGATGTTGAGAAAGTACGTATAAGTTTTAGAGTTAAGGCATTTAAAAAAGTGGGGGGGGGAGGTTTTCAGAGATATTGACAATGTTTTTCCAATATAAGAAGGGGAGAAGGGAATATGAACTTCTCAGTAGAATTATTATTATTTTTTGTCTGTAAGCCCTTGATAACTTTTTTTGGATATGAAGTATCACATTTCCGTGACTCTAAAATCAGGCTTTAATTGACCGGCGCGGCGGTGTGGACTATTTTAGCTTTGAGGGACTCTGTGGATTGTGAGCTTAAGAGGAAAAACTCTCAAAACTCTCTTGGCCTTGCGGAATTTTCAGTGTAGAATGGGCTTTGATGGCACATATCATCCTTCTTTCTAAAACAAAACATATCGTTGGTGTCGGTGTTATAAAATTTAGGGCGAAAGCAGTTTATACTCCTCAGCTTACTCTTCTTGCCTAATGTTGATGACGGCCATGTTTGTCAAGCTTCGTTCTCAGAGAAATACGATTACGCAGGTGTCCAAAACCTACATAAAAGTTGGGCATGCAAAAAGACGAGAGAGACCAGTATAGTTCTCGGGTCGGTCTCGTCTCGTGGAACCGAGCCCTACATAAAACAGTAATATTTTCGGGATGCATTAGACACTATAGGGTTACTTACTCATATTCGGGCAGAAGCAATCTTCACTTTTCCAAAACGCATTTAGAGAGCACACACTAAAGAATACTTAAGAGTTCCTTAGGTTAGGTTAGGTTAGGTTGAGGGGCTGACAGTTGATGTCTTTACCGTCACACTTAGATCAATGCAGATCCATTGTGATACCCGTGAGTATTGCTACTTAAGCTAATAAGAAAAACCTATGTGTTCAGTTAGTCAAGCCATTTAGAGACTTTGACGAAGTTCAGAATGTTAGTACCTGGCGTACTAGAGAGTTCTTTTAAATCCCCGAAGAAATAGTTTGCCAAGTAGTTTCTTCCTTTGATGGGAGAGTGCGGGACAGTCACACAGAAAGTGCGAAGTGTCTTCATGCACCTCCTCGTCACCGCGTCCTCTGCATAGATCATCTAAACTGATTCTCATCTTTTTCATATGATAACCTAACAGATTATGTCCGGTAATTATGCTTACAAGAGATCGAAGTGATCCCTTGTGTAGGTGCATAATTCTTTCCGTTCTTTGTTTGTTAAAACAGGGCCAGATCAAGAAGGTTCCACCTTTCATCGGCCTTAATAGTTATTCTTTTTGAGATTTCCTGTTCTAAATAACAGGTAAGGGTTCTAACTAGCTGAGCTTGGCTTACGTCAAGCATTGACCCTAATCTTGCTAATTCATCGGCTTTCTCGTTGCCTAGTACATCGCTGTGGCCTGGGACCCAGCAGAGTCTAATATTGTGCTGTGCGCCAAGAAACTTAAGCTCTTCGCGGCAGCATGAAACAAGCTTTGATTTTACCTCAGTTGCAGTAATCGCTTTTATTGCCGCTTGGCTATCAATGAAAAAGGTGATATCAGCTCGTGGTATCGCCATCATTGATACCTTTTTAGCAGCTGTTGTCACTGCCAGAACCTCCGCTTGGAAGACGCTACTGTAGTTTGGAAGCCTAAGCGAGGCGGTTAACTTGAGAGAAGCCTGCTCCTACACCAGTGTCCATTTTAGAGCCATCAGTATAGATAGCTATTGACGACTCACTGGAGTATGGTATTATCTATCCATTCCTCTCTGCTTGAGATGGCAGCCTGGAATGGTTTATGAAAATCAAGTTCGGGTATTTTATAATTTATTGTAGTACTATGACCCATAACTTTATGAAGGATCTGGGAATGTCCTATGGAACTGTTTATTCAGACTTTAGTTTGACTAAGTTCAGGGCACTTTTGGCCGCAGATTCTTGAACAAGAAGGTCTAGGGGAATTAGATTGAGTATAACTTCCAGTCCCGCAGTTGGAGTGGATCTCATTGCTCCCTTCCTTTTCTTCCTCGTCCATACAGCTTCTGCAAAAGTCATTTGAGAATATGCTTAGCCGCGTTGCGTGCTTTCCTATTAGACAGTGTCCGGTTATGACACCTATTATATCGAGCTTATATGTGATCTGCTTAGAGATAGCAACCACCTTGATCGCTTTAAATCTAGTGTTGGCCAGATGTTTTTGGTGACCTGACACGTGGTGATGTTGTTCCACCTGGTGTTTGCCTTCTTCATAGCGTCCTGCATTTTTTTTTGACGTGACAACGTCTTAAATTAGGTTGCGGCTGGGAGTCACTTATGAAAAAGTGTAACGCCCGGTAACGTTACGATGAGTCACCGAACGAGAGAGAGGCCCGCCGAATGCCTTGCGTCTCTCTCCCACTCAACTATGATCGGTCTGCCGCGCGCGCAGCACTAGAGAATTAGGCGCATTGAATCGGCGCATGCTTGTGTCTCTGTCTTTGTCTTTCTCGAACGTTCTTGGCGTTGGAAAAACAAGAAAGCGTCATAATACAAGTTCACACGTGTGGTTAAAGTATCGTCAGCTGTGTCTGTAGTGAAAATGTGGAGTGCTTAGATTCGTCATTTACAACAACTACAACAATAAAGGTAAATAATTGTACACTGATATTTCATTATCGTAAACTATGATTGATTGATTAATTGTTAGATTGACACAAAAGTTGAGAAACTGAGTTTATAGGTTATGTCATACTATTGATAAATGTTGATAGTGTTAAGTAAATTATTAGTTTAAAAAATTTGTGCAATTCTTATTTTCATTCAATTCCTTGTTCCTATTGTGCAATTTAATTATATTCATATCAATAAATGGTGCAGGGAATTAACTTCACGGGAACTACCTTCACATGGGAACTAACTTCACCACTAGTGGGAATTAATTTCACTTTTTTTTGGTGAAGTTATTTCCCACTGAAGGTGGGAGATAATTTCACTTTTTTGTGGGAATCAATTTCACTTTCATGTGAAGTTAACATAAGTTGAAAAATGACAGATACTTGTTGCTCGATTGAAATTGGAGCCTAAAACAAGTTTTTTTGAATTGATACCACGGCGTACTAACAGCTAGGTATGTAAGGGGGGGCATGCTGCCCCCCTGCAACCCCCCTGCTTGGGATCACTATAGGATTTGGGGTGGGTGCGAGTTTGGGTATATGCAACGAACACGAATGCGTTGTGATTCTTTCATAACTGTGAGCCATACTTGCTTTTTTTTTTGTTGGGAATTTCTTTGATTTTAGTTCTCAAATGCAAAAGTTCTTTGCATATACCCAAACTCTCACCCACCCCAAATCCTATAGTGATCCCAAGCAGGGGGGTTGCAGGGGGGCAGCATGCCCCCCCTTACATACCTAGCTGTTAGTACGCCGTGCTATCAATTCAAAAAAACTTTTTAGCAAAAGTAGCTATTCTAGACAATAAATCAACCATTTTTGCGTGTTTTGTATGTAAAAAAGTGAACTTTAAAAATTCGGCGTTGTTTGCATTATTTTGTTGGCCTTATTTCTTTTTATAAATCAAAATAAAGCCAAATTGGTTTTATTTCGTTTTGAACCACGAAATAAGGCCAAATTTGAAATTTGGTGTTATTTCATTTGGTACTATTTCACGTCACCAATTCAACGCTTGATATTTTTTCAGATATTTCAATCGTAGGTGGGAAGTTACTTCACACAATTTTCTGATGAAATTATTTCCCGCCTTCAGTGGGAAATAACTTCACCAAAAAAAAGTGAAATTAATTCCCACTAGTGGTGAAGTTAGTTCCCATGTGAAGGTAGTTCCCGTGAAGTTAATTCCCTGCACCTCAATAAATATTCTACCGAGAAAAAGACGTTTTCACGTAAAATCTTCGCCCGTAAAACCGACTTTACAGGCAACCATTTTTTTTTATAATAATGTTAAGACACAGTGTGAGAACCAGGAAGAGGAGAGAGAGGTTGAAAGGAGGTGTCGGTGCACATTGGTTTTGGATTCCTGAATATTGCAATGGCTGTGAAAAACGGAATGTGGTAAGGCATTCCACATTCGCGTAGTACGGCAAAAGAACGAATCTCTGTACTTGACAGTACGACCGAAGTTGGGCTCGATGGTATACTGATGAGCATTCCTAGAAGCGCGAGTATTAAGGTTGAACTGTTTAAGGGGGGAATGCAACTGGCTATTTTTCTTGAGCATAAACCGTTAATATAACGGTAAAAAAGCGTGAACAAGTAACTTTACTATTTCATCAGCAATAGTTTACAAGTAGCGATTGGTATGCCAGCCTTTGCCAAACGTGGTAAAATGGGTTGTACTGTACCGTTCTTGGCGAGTTCATCTGCCTTACAGTTACCTGGAATGTCTCTATGGCCCGGCACCCTAAAGTTCCTTAACTGGAGAGAAAATCATATGTCTGCTAGAATTACCGCCAATGGAGATCCTTTAAGAGTTACTGGACAAACAATTTAAAATAACTATTTTAAACTCTATTGTAAGTGTTCAATATGAAAAGGAGCCACCAGCTCCCAAGAAAACAACATTTTCCATCCCTGGAACGTTTTAGTGTTTTAGAACAAGCCCACCCAAAAACTAAATGCAATATTCTCTATACGCGCGGGCAAATTGTGAATTGCATTGCATTATTGATAGGTACACTCGCATACACATTTATGCAAGAGGTCTCATCATCATCATCATCAAGATCCATAGCAATATAGCAACAGCAGTTCCAGTACCCATCAGTACCTAACCCATACGTATACCCAAAAAAAAAAAAAAAACATAAGGAGCTCAATTCGGTTTCACCGAGTTAGCATGCATCTAACTTTGATACATCAAATTGGATGAGGACCAAATACCTACAAACATACATGACGATCACTATGATGATGCCCGTAGTATAGGCTGCTCGTGCAATACTCTTATTCATAAGGGCGCTGAAGATGGAGCTGAAGCTGGAGCCTGAGCCAGCTACACTCAGAGAAAAATGGCAACGTAAATTGTAATGCGATTCCTTTTGAATTTACGTTGTATGCCACTTCGAAAAAACAACTATAAATCAAAGTAAAACTACTTGGATTTAAATACGAAACCTATTAAACAAGGAGTTTTACTACGAAACGCATTGGAATGAAAAATAAACGCGTTCAAATCAATGCATTTATGTGGTTGAAAATATTTCAAACTAATAACAATGTTGATTGAAAGACGAAACCACTTTAATTTAAAGTAGAAAATCTTTGTTTCTTATTCAAAGTAGAAGTCATTTGAATCAAAGTTAAAACGTTGTTGATTCAATGTCGGACAAAAATTTGGTCTCTTTGAATTAATTGATGAGCACATTGATTCAAAGTCGTTTTCTTTACATCATAACAATTTAAAACAAAATAAGGCGAAAAAATGTAGTTTCAAATGCGTTTCCACTTTAATTTAAAGTAGAACATTTTTATTTTTGATCCAAAGGTGAAATGATTTGAATTAAAGTTGAAACATCATTAAATCAATCTGGCAAAAATTCTTCGATAACTTTAAATCAAGTGGTGGGAACTTTTAATTCAAACTCGTTTTCCTCTTATCACATGAAAAAAAAAATAGACAAGAAACAACGTAAATTCAAAGTTGAAACGACTTTAATTTAAAGTAGAAAATATTTATTTTTTATTCAATGACGGAACTACTTCAAGTCAAAGTTGTAACGACATTAAATCAATTTTAGAATTTATTTTAATTCAAGCGATGATCACTTTTGAATTAAATGCGTTTTTACTTTACAATAGTACAAAAAACAACAGACAAAAACAACGTAATTTCAAAGGTGAAACAACTTTGATTCAAAGTAGAAAATATTTATTTTTCATTCAATGACGGAACTACTTCAAGTCAAAGTTGTAACGACATTAAATCAATCTCAGAATTTATTTTAATTCAAGTGATGATCACTTTTGAATTAAATGCGTTTTCCCTTTACCATAGTACAAAAAACAACAGACAAAAACAACGTAATTTCAAAGGTGAAACAACTTTGATTCAAAGTAGAAAATATTTATTTTTCATTCAATAACGGAACTACTTCAAATCAAAGTTGTAACGACATTATATCAATCTCAGAATTTATTTTAATTCCTTTAAAATCAAGTGATGATCACTTTTGAATTAAATGCGTTTTCCCTTTACCATAGTACAAAAAACAACAGACAAAAACAACGTAATTTCAAAGGTGAAACAACTTTGATTCAAAGTAGAAAATATTTATTTTTCATTAAATGACGGAACTACTTCAAATCAAAGTTGTAACGACATCAAATCAATCTCAGAATTTATTTTAATTCAAGTGATGATCACTTTTGAATTAAAGGCGTTTTTCCTTTACCATAGTACAAAAAACAATAAAAAAAACAACATAATTTCAAAGGTGAAACAACTTTGATTCAAAGTAGAAAATATTTATTTTTACTATCAATGACGGAACTACTTCAAATCAAAGATGTAACGACGTTAAATCAATCTCAGAAAGTATTTAAATTCCCTTCAAATCAAGTGATGACATTTTCGGTTCAAAGTAATTTTTCATACATTTTAGAATTGAAAAGATAAATAACACATTTTAATTAAATTTAAGATGTCTAATTAGTTTAAAAAAACCTTAGTATAGGTACCTTAATATTAAAATTAATTTACTTTTAATAAATATTTTGTTTAATTCAATCACCTACATTTAAACAGAGATATATTTTGACTGCTTAGCTTTTAAGAAAATAAGATATACCCAAATACATAATATAATCAAAAGAAGACAATTATTTTGTTGTTAACTTCCACTTCAAAATAATGTGGAAAGAATTCTACTTGAAATCACATAAAAACATTTTAAATGCAAGTGGCAACACATAATCCACCATACATATCAAATCTAGCAAACGAAATCAACTTAACTGTGAAGCGAATATATCCAGTAATATCCTTATACATACAACCATGCACGAAACGCTGTCCAATGAGTTTCAGTTTGATTGTTGGCGGCTTTGTTCTTTTCCCATATTATACCTAGATTAACCACGTGCGAGTAGGTTTGTGTATATGCATAATCATTCACTCATCACGTTTCCTACTTTTGTAGCATTTTTCTTCTTTCAAACATGTTATGATACAATTTTTGCAATGTTTAAATTCTTTTCCTTCGTTTATTCAAGGCGAATCCCTTTTGTAAATTTAAATTTCCAAATATCCTAGTAAATGTTCACTCAAATTTATGTAATAATGCAATGCGGTACCTACTTAAATTTTGTATTGCCAGAGATAAAACCTAAATCGTATATTTAATAAAAAGATTAAAGAAAAACAATTCGTAAAACTTCGATTTCATTTTATTTTATTATATTATTTTAACATATTTTCAAAGCTTCTTGGTAGTTTTATAATAAAAGTCCATTTCGCAAAAAATAGTATTAATAAATTATATAAGGTATTTTCATCAAACACATTGAAAATAATTTTTGAAAGTTGATAAACTTTGAATAAAAACTTTCGGTCCATGAATCTTTGCCTTTAAGCGTGAAAATTTTTGCTCAAAATAAAAGTAGTAAGAAACGGTAAAAATACCTAACAAGAAAACTGTTCCAAACCATTTGTATTATCTTAAATGCTTTACAAATCATATACCTTCTTTAACCTTTTGATCATTCTTTGTGGTAATATTTAAAGTAGCTATTATGAAATCTTTAACCTTTAAATTCATAAAACGACATCATTGTAGCTACCTACTTTGCAATGTGGTTTGGTGTCTATTTATTTTTGGCGCCAAATTAAAGATTAGGTTTAAACTCTTTTCAACTTTGATTTGAAGTTGCTTTCCCATTGATTTAAACTCATTTCTACTTTGCTTTAAAGTTGTTTTCCGTTTACAAGAATATCAAATACGTTTGTACATTGAATCAAAGTTTTTCCACTTTAAATCAATGTGGCTACATAAATTTCAACTTTGAATCAAATACGAAACACTATATAAATGAAACACGGAACGTATTAATTTCTCTTCGAATAACTGTACTGTTTTTTTTTGTCTAGACTTTCAAAGTGGCTATTGTATAGTACCTTTTACTCCTATGTTGAGAAAAACATAAATGTTCCACATATTTCTAAATGTTTCAATTTAAGCAAATAATAATGACGGAACCATCATCAAATATCTTTTGGAATAGAAATTGCAAATCTTGTTGCCAAAGCTATCTAAAGCAGAAGTTTTGTTATTTATGTCGGTACATAAGCATAATTTTTACACACAATTAATATTAAAAAGTATCTTTTAAGATTTTGAGGGTTAAATGTTTGACATTTTGCTAGTTATATCATGTTTTATTGAATAAATCTCAACACTTAAAAAGAATTGCTAAAAGAAAATTCATTCACGAAAAAAAAAAATATTTATCTCTAAATCAATCAATCTAGGAATTTTCATAAAACGTAAAATCTCTACTTTTATAATTATCTATTAAAGCTAGTACTAAACTAAGTAAAGTAAAAATAAATTGAGTATATGTATAATATTATATTTTTTAAGATCTTTTTTAAACAATTTAATAAATATGATAACACTATGTATTGAAATATAAAATGAGTGGTTCTTATTTTAGGGATATAAGTAGTTTGGCTTTGTCTGCTGGCATCTACTTTAGGACCATTTTTCTTCTTTCAGACATACATATTATAATAGTACAATTTTTGCAGTGTTTGAATTCTTCTACTTTGTTTATTCAAGGCAAATCTCTTTTGCAAATTTATATTTCCAAATATCCTAGTTAATGTTCAGTGGGATTATTTAATAATGACATGCGGTACCTACGTTCATTTTGTATTGCCAGATATAAAACCTACATCGTATGCATGTTTAATAGAAAGATTAAAATTCAAATCGAAAAACTTCAATTTTATTTTATTTATATGTACTTATAACATATGTATTTTCAAAGCTTCTAGGTAGTTGTACATTTATTAAAAGTTAATTATATGCTTTATTTAAATTGATCATTCGTTGTGGTAATATTTAAATTATTATGAAAGTCTTCCCTCTAAATTTTCAAAGAGACATCATTGTTGCTACCTTCTTTGCAATGTGGTTTGGTATTTACTTATTTTTGGCGCCAAATGAAAGATTAGATTTAAACTCTTTTCAACATTGATTTGAAGTTGCTTTCCCTTTGTTTTAAACTCTTTTCTACCTTGATTTAAAGTTGTTTTCCCTTTACAAGATTATCAAATACGTTTGTACTTTTAATCAAAGCATTTCCACTTTAAATCAATGTGGCTATTTAAATTTCAACTTTGAATCAAATACGAAACACTATAAATGAAACACGGAACGTATTAATATCTCTTTGAATAACTGCACTGTTTTTTTTTTTTGTCTAGACTTTCAAAGTGGCTACTGTATAGTACTATTTTACTCCTATGTTGAGAAAAACATAAATGTTCTATATATTTCTAAATGTTTCAATCTAAGCAAATAATAATGACGGAACTATTATCAAATATTTTTTAGAACATAATATTGCAAATCTTGTTTTCAAAGCTATCAAACGCAGAAGTTTTGTCATTTTTGTAGGGTCTTACGCATAATTTATACAATTTATATGTATTAAAAAGTATCTCTTAAGATCTCGTGGGTAGAAATTCAAATAAGTTCTTGATAACCAGTTATAAAATCTGATATCTAATTTAATCAATCTAAGAATTTTCATAAACCGTAAAACCCTACCTTTATAATTTTGTTTAATGCATGCATTGAAATATAAAATGAGTGGTTCTAACCTTAGGGAAATAAATAGTTTGGCTTTAGTCATTCCTTTTGCCAAGCCCCAAAACAAATTAAGAAAACATAAAATCTTACGTTTATGAATTTTCATTCAACATTTTATTGTTTTCGAATCATTATGAAATGCTTTACAAAATGACAGCACTGCTGCAAATTCCTCGTTTTATGTTTCGGAATTTTATTTCATTCCATTTTGATTTTTAGCGCCAAATATAATATGATGTGAATTATTATCCACTTTGATTTGAAGGTGCTTTTTCCCTACAAAAGTATCAAATACGTTTCCACGTTGAATCAAAGTATTTCAACTATAAATCAATATGGAAATATAAAATTTAACTTTGAATCAAATACCAAACAATTTAAACCAATGTAGCAACGCATTTAATTCAAACGCTGAACGCATTCATTTCTTTCAAATTCACTGAAAATACATACAATTGTTTGTCGAGAAACGATGAAAATTGAAATAATACCTACATGAGTTTTGTTCCATTTCCCCCTTTTTCTCAACCAACGCTATCGATGTGTTGCTTTTTCTACAATTTGTTTCAATATCACTATTTCAGATTCAGTTTGATTTTTGGCGTCGTGCTTCGCGGTTGTTGTATCGTTTTCGTGTGCTTCAATTAATGTAAAACTATTAAGAAGTGATATTTTCCTAAAATTCTTTTTTTAAAGCAAACAAAAATATATACAAAATAATTTTATGAAAAGCGAAATAGAGAAACAAATTAACATAAGTGAATTGATTTTAATAGGTAAGTATAGATTTATATATAAATATATGTACATATATACGTTTCCGTAAAAAGCCGAAATAATGAAATTCTAGAATTACCCGGTAAATCCTTGAATTTCACGGGATCATTAGTGAAAATTGTTCTGGGATTTACGGATAAATTTTAGGATTTAATTATTTAAATTTTATTAGGCAACAAATATATATCAACGCAGTAGCGTCTGTATTTTTCTCCCTCCTCTAAACATCTTTCTTTTTCTATCCAAGTGTTAATGTACATACAAATTCACACGTATTAATTTGCACAACTACTTAAACAATGTTGCCAATTTTCTAGTTTTACTTTTCCGAAATTCAATACGAAAAAGTTTATCTTATCTTATTTGCATTTCCGACATTTTTATAAGATATCTTACCAATTTCAACATAGAACCATATTAAACACGACAGCAAATATTTTTGCTAGTAAAATCAAAGAAACATATTCACTTCAAAAAGTTGAAAAAAAAAATGAATTCTACTTTGATCATAAACGATACATTTTACATAAAAGTGGGAACCCTGTCCATTCAAACACGATATGTATTCATGTATTTGTATGTATGCGTGAGCGTAAATTCAACTTTTATATTTTTCAGCGTTCCATTTCCATTTGAACTGTCTGTCGACAGCACCTCGTTTTATTCATGGCATCCATATTGTCTTTATCTTTTCAAGTGTCGCAATTTATTAAAAATAAAATAAATTAAATAATGGCAAGCATTTTAGCAGAAAAAACATTAAACAATACCACTGAAATTGAGACTACTTCAGAAGCATGTGAAAATTTTCCCCCAGCACAAAGTGTTCAGGTTTTGGACGAGAACAAACAAATCATCCAGGTTTTATTCTCGAGCACAGAAGAAGCAGACACCTACAGATTAGAGAACCTTCTCAAAAATTTTGACTTGGAAGGTCTTTTCCCCGTTTTCAGAGGTATACATATTTTTAATTCTTTACTATAGTTTATGAATCAACAGCATTTAAATGCAAAGTAATAGAAAAAAACACTTTATTTTTTGACAAAATTTGATAGATTTTTGTATGTAGTTTCTTTAATTAAATTTATCATGGGCATAAAATAAATAATTTACTCAAGGCTTTTACTCTGTCCTTTCAAACGGATGCTTTTCATTGTTATTATTGTACTATTCGTATTAGAGCGGGTTGGTGTTGTTGCAGTTCTTGGTTTTTGTTTTTTCTAATAGTGAGCATTTTGTTGATTTAGCTGCTGATTATGAGTAAGCAGCTTAAAAAAATTTAAATTTTTTAGACACAAGTTATTAAATAAAAGTTCTCCATTCTTGAACTCTAGCATTTACCATCGCACCAATGAAGAAAAAAAAAATACAAAAAGTTTCATCTTTAATTTTGCAAAGCCTGCATATGCAGATAAATATTTTATGAGAATCTTCTCATATTTTATCGATTTGTATCCGTTGGAGGTACATTTCTAATTTTCTAATATTTATTTTCCCATTAACTCTAGTTTGTTCATTCTTTTTATGAATTAGACTCAATTTTATGCATTAAAAGAAGCATTACCATAAATGAGTGTGTCAAGTTGTTATATTCCAGTACATTAATGTTAAAAACATAAACTCTTCCAAGTACTTGCATTGCATAAGTAGTACTGATAGTGAAAAGAAAAGGCACATAATCAGAATAACAAAAGCAATCAATTTAAAATAGAAAATAATCATTTACGAAATGAGTTATTATCACAATACTGTACTGTATAACTCCAAGGTTTTAATATGAAATGACTCAAATTTTGACAAACATAAGGTATAAGCCGAGTAATATTTAAATCTAGGAAATTAAATAATGACGTATGTATTTTGGATGGCGGTATCAGCAAACATTTCCTTTAAAGATACGTCTTTCCTCAATTGCAAAAAACCTTTTGTGTGTGATAACTGATAAGACAGGATGGCTAAAATAAAAGAGTAGCATCCTATCTTGTCAAAAATTATCAAAAAGGTATTTCAAATATTATTTGAATGTTTTTGTTTAATTTAGAAAAAAATATAACATTTCGGTCGTTGAGGTATTTGGCGAGAGAAGACATTAACGACATTGTGGAAGATATTGGATTACGCGCTGAATTTCGTGAAAAGCTTTTCATTTGGAGAACACAACAGGTTTGACATAACACCATTGACTTTATTATATTTTATATTTCAAATGAATCTTTTCGCGGGCAATAAAAAAAAAACTTATTTTAAAAGAATTACATACTTGAATGACGAAAAGCATGTTTTTGACAATAAACCTACCACGAATCACCCATTTTAAACTTTTTGTCAGAATTTCTTTGAAATATTCATGTTTTTAAATTTAATATATACAGCATTTTGAATACATAAATATTTGAAAAAAAAAAAACAGTTTTAGTCATGTACCTACCAAATTGATATATTTTTCGCTAGATAACTACTTATAGTTATATATGTAACATTTTACAGACTGGTCATTTGATTCGCTTTGGTAGGAATTCATGAAGTATCGATAGGTTTAGTGTTAATATTTTGACGTTGCATTAACAAAAATATCTAACTAAGTATTTAATGTTCAAAATTATTTTAGCAGGGAACCGATGAGGACACGCTATCCATTAACTCAAAAATAACATTTTGGCAAAACCTGAATGAGTCTAGGTTGGACACTCCCACTTCCAGCTTTAAATCAAGGAATAGTAAGATTGTGAGTATAATGAAATTTTACGTTTGTCTTATTGAATGTGCTTGTTTGTAATGTATGTTGTGTTGTTTAGAATTTTTTGCAACTTTTGAATTCTTCGTCTAAAGGAAAGTCTTTGTTGCAATTTTACTCTAATAACAATCATTTGGAAAATGTGCATAGGGATGCAATAATACAAATACTAATTGAAGAAGCTAATTGCGAAAACGTTTTTTTAAAGCCAAGTGATTTTTCTGGAATTGTTGATGAAATACTATCTATTTTTCCAAACGAAAAGGACGCAAAGGTAAGATTAACCCTTTGCTTTGAACAAAATTATTTTGCAAAAATAAATAAAAAAAAGACAATGTCCCTCACAGAAAAGTGATGTATTGTGTGTTGCATGAGTAACAACTTTTCCCTCAATTGTCTTAAGTGTTCTACATTCTGACAATTGATTCAAATAGAGTTATCCGGTATACAGGTAGTACAATAGCTAGCAACTATTTTTGATTTTAGCAAGTGGTGTGTTCTTTTTCTTTACTATAGTTAGTATTAATAGTTGTCGTATCACTGCTATGATTTTTGAGTATAATCTATACCTACTCTAAATTGCACCTATCACAACAAAGAGTAAAAAAAGTCACAATGCTATTTGATGATAATCAAATGGGATTTTCATTATTTCTGTGTGAATTTAAAAATTTTAATTATGCATACATATGTAGGTAGTATGTATATTCTAACTTTGGAACGCAGCTATAACGATTTTCATAAAACTTCGTTAAAAGATATGATACAATGCTCCGAGATATTTGTGTTCTCAATTCCTTCTAAATTTCTTATTACTGACTTATTAAAATATTAAAATTGTGCTAACAGGAATTTATGAGAATAAAATGTCTTAACTAGCGTAGTATTTAACGATATCACTATACATAACATTTTTATAAATTAGAGCTTAATGTTCTTATTTTAGGATTACTATTTCATTCCCCGAAAAGGAAAAAAAAACCCTGGTGGTAAATTATATAATAGATTTGGAAATTCGCGTTCAAAGCGTTCAAGGCGCTCCGTTGAAGAAAACGGGAAACTCATAGATTATTCATCATCGCAAGCAGACGAAGTTGATGATTCCATATCGTTAGCTTTAAAAACAGCCTTAAGTCGTGATAGCTCTGACTGGACTTCCGTTTGTGATAAATGGAAAAAAACGTATTCACTTCGTCAACAAGAGCTTTCCACTACATCTAATCTCTCTTCTTTTTTAAAATCTTGGCCAAAATATGCAGATGCTAGAGCCCCACAACTGGTAATATTTTAATTTATAATCACATTTATCATTACCATTTTAATCAACCAAATATGTACATAAAACATAAAAGTTTGTTTTCCTCTAGTTTTGATTATTTTTATTTTCTTTTAAGATTGAAATTGATTTTGAAATAATGTACCCTGGAAAACAACACCTGTTACTGAGCAAGTGGGAACATTTCAAAATAATTATTAAAAGATATTACGAAGCTAACATCCACAACCCAAATTGCAAGAAGCAGTTGCGTTTACTTAATTCTAATATAAGCTCTGCCAACACACTAAAAGGTTTGTTTTGTAAAAGTTTTCACACTTGCTTTTTTGAGAATAAAAAAAAAATGTTACCAATAAGTTTATGCGTGTTTAGAAGTTTAAAATTTGTATTAGTAAAAATTTTAAATAAAAAAAATAAAATTAATCCTTAACAAACTAAGACATTCTTTCCTAGAAAAAAACATTATAGTTGTCTATCATTTTATTTTAGATTTAGTAATACTTTAGGAAAATATAAATAAAAATATTAAGACTAGATTAAAATAAGATTTTTTACAGATTCTGAAGACTTTATTCTGGCCATCCTGCTCAACTCGGTCTTACCAGCATCTTCAAGATTCAAAGATAGGAACGGAAGCAACAAAAGGAAAGTCTCAATTGCGGATGCGCAGGAGAGTTTTGCACTGAGGATTCCTTCAATTCAATCATATGAGGAAAATATAACCGAAATGGTAAACAAATATTATAACATAGGTTTAACTATTCAGCCATTTATTATATGCGTTGGTCAAGATGAATACAATATTCATGAGTACTATGTTTATTTAGACAAAACATTGTTTAAGTTTGATAGTTTTATAGACGCACTCGACCTGTGCTTCAAAACTTTCCAAGTCCTATCTTTAAAATATCCTTTAGCTTGTCAGTCGTGTTGGTTGTTTATCCAAAAATATTTTTTCAATATTGAAAGCAAATTTGATTTTAAATCAAGCAATGTAACATCTTTGTTAAACTTTTTTAAAAATCAAACATAATTGATTCAAAACATGTGTTGAAAAAATGTGCAAGTTATTTCTTTTATATCCTGTAGATTATAGTTTTAAGATTTAATTGTTAATATCTGTAGCTTATTATTGATCTTCCAAAACGTCTAGATACCCCCATACGTCATACGTCAAATGTCAATAAAATAGTTTTATGATCGAAAGATGTTATACAGGGATTAGTTATTATCTATCCTTTATATAATCACTTCAATTTCTTAATTGAAATTGATAACATTTGGATACGTTCCTTTACTTTTATCTTTTATCGTGATAATAATTTATGATCAAATATTATTTCAATATAACAGACAACTTTTGTTTCCTTTATCCTGTAGGTTGTAAAAGTTTTTGGTTGTTGCTGCAGTATTTCAATATTTTTTAATTTAAATGACCTATTACTTACTCAAAAATAAAATATAACGTTTTATGTATAAGAAGTAATTAAAAATGTATATTTGTTTTAAATGTTTAAAACATTATCCAAGTTCAGATGCTCTCATACGTCACCTGAAATATGACCATTTAATTAAAAATGGCAACTTGCAATGTAAACAAAATGAATGTCATCAAAAATTTTCTAGCTATAGAAATTTACGACGGCATTTAGAAAATTTGCATAAGAACTCAAAAATCATGGTAGATCAGTCTATATCAAGACCTAATGTTACTATCAATACTTCTCGAGATTTTGAAATATGCGTCAGTCAAGTGGTTGAACCTGTTGAAGTTGAAGTACGTAAGAAATATTTTATTGATGATATAGTAAACGACCTAAGAATTAAAGCCTTAACTTTATCCCTGAAACTTTATGCTAGAACTTTTATGCCTCGGAAAGAAGTTCTTGAAATCCAAAAAATGATTTCAAGTTTTTTATCCACTATAACTAATTCAATTAAACTTATAACTTTAGGTAAAATTCCTCAAGAAATTACTAAAGAATTTGACACTTTATTATCCTTTTGCAGTGATCCTTACCAAGAAGTAAAAACTGAACACAAAATGTTTAAACTATTAAGTGAGCTTAAAATATTTGAAGCACCAAAATCATTTGTGATAGAAAACAAAATATCTGAGAAAGTAGTTAAGGGAATCCCTACTTTTGATGTTAAATCTATTAATGTTTATATGATGTCACTTCGATTTCAGTTTAAGACACTCTTTGAATTACCAGGAATTTTGAAGCTTACCTTAGAAAATCAAGAAAAGCATTTAAATCAGGATCACATCAAAAACTTTATTAATGGTGAAGTCTTTAAAGAAAAAAAAAAGATGTTTCAAACAAATTTCATTATACCCTATATCCTATATTTTGACGATTTTCAAATTAATAATCCCATTGGCACTCACACATCTTCGATATGTGCTTGCTATTATACATTTCCAACTCTTCCTCAGTATTTACAATCCCAGTTAGATTTTTTATTCCATGCTGCTTTTATTTCATCAAGTTATTTAAAAAAGTGTGGGAATGAAGTAGCTTTCCATCACTTGATTGAAGAGTTACAGCATTTAGAAAATGTAATAGAATTAGAAACAGATAATGGGAAACTGGTTGTGCATTTTGTTTTAGGGTTAATTGTAGGGGACAATTTAGGACTAAACAGTCTTTTTGGATTTGTACAGTCTTTTACAGCAAAACGATATTGTCGTGGTTGTACAAGGACCCGTTCTGAAATGAAAGCCGATAATAAAGAAATTTTGCTGAACTTACGTACAAAAGAAAATTATGAAAATGATCTTCTAGAAGATAACTTTTTAGAAACAGGAATAAAAAGCAATTGCATTTTTAATAATTTATTTAGCTTTCACGTGAGTCAGAATTTTTATTTCGATTTGATGCATGACGTCCTGGAAGGGGTTATCGTATATGATGTTTGTAACATTTTAATGGGCTTAATTGAACATAAAAATATATCTTTGCAAATTTTGAATAACAGAAAACAACTTTTTCAATACGGGGAAACCGAAATAGGAAATCTTTCTTCTCCCATCGATATGAAAAGACTAAAATCCTTTAATTTGAAAATGACAGCCAGTGAAGTATTGTGCTTTCTTCATTTTTTGCCATTAATAGTAGGTGATTTGATTGATCCAAAAAATTCATACTGGATATTGTTGGCAAAACTTGTAAAAATGTTTGATTTGTTATTTAAAACTCAGTTTAGTGAGAATGACCTGATACATTTAAGAAAGTTGATTACTGAACACCATACACATTATGTTAAGTTGTTTGGACCAACTTTAAAACCCAAACACCACTTTTTGGTACATTACCCTACAGCAATTAAAAAATGTGGGCCTTTAAAATACGTCTGGGTAATGCGGTTTGAAGCTAAACATAAGGAGGGCAAAGCTTACCTTAATAATATTACATCTAGATTAAATGCACCCCATTCACTTGCCATTAAGGCATCACTGCAATTTTCCTATTTTTTAACTAAAAATAAATTAGGGATTAAACCTCCCTTTGATGAAAGTATTTTTAAAAGCGATGATTTGTTAAGTAAGGAATATTATTCCGAATTAGTTTCTTCTGGTATCATTTTAGACAAAGTCAGATTTGCAGGTTGTGTGACGTATGAGGGTATACTGTACAAAAATAATAATTACTTAGCTGTTGCTGATTCCTCCTTTAAGCTATATAAAATAATTAATTTGTTGTTTGAAAACAATAATTTTTTAACACTTTGTTCCGAAATAAAGATTAAATTGTTTAACGAACACTTTCAAGCCTAGGAAGTTGGAGAAAAAATTGGGAACTTACTTTTAAAAAATATTAAGTTCTTCACAAGTCCTCCACTCCACTTATATCAAATAAATAATGGAAAAACTTTTATCAGAAATAAATATTTGTAACAAATGTAAGCAATAAATAAGCCTTCTGCAAACTTTTAATTGAATAAAAAAATAATTTTATCAAAACAATACGCGTAAGAATTATTCTTGTAAGAATTATGAAATAAATAAATACGAATCTAACAATAAGATCACAATCTGTATCTTTTCTTAAAAGCTTTAAGTAAAGTTTGCATTAACTTACTTAAATTTTTGCTAAAGGTTGCTTGTCCTTTTTCCAATTTTCAGCAATGGTTGTTTGTTCTTTTTTTAATTTTCAGAAAAGGTTAAATACGGCTAATCTCAGGTAATCTTATCATGTTAAATAAAAACACAATACATTTTTCAATTATTTTTTAATTTAAACTAAGTATATTTAATTTAAATAACAATTATTTCATAGAAAAATGCTAAAATTAATCCGGAAAACATAAGAAAATGTATTATGTTTTTAATTTACATAATTTTAATTTAATCTGTGATATTTCTATTTTCATTTACAGGAATACCTAATGCTTTTAAAACACCAAATTTAATATTTTTCGTATTACTTTACAATTGAATCCTAAATTAAAAGGAAATTATATTGAAAAGTAATACGAAAAACATTATATTCGACGTTTTTAAGTATTTAATTGAAATTGGCTTCATATTTGATTCAAAGTGGTGACATATTTGATTCAATGTGGCGTCATATTTGATTCAATGTGACGTCATATTTGATTCAATGTGGCGTCATATTTGATTCAATGTGGCGTCATATTTGATTCAATGTGGCGTCATATTTGATTCAATGTGGCGTCATATTTGATTCAATGTGGCAGCATATTTGATTCAAAGTGGTGACATATTTGATTCAATGTGGCGTCATATTTGATTCAATGTGGCGGCATATTTGATTCAAAGTATTGACATATTTGATTCAATGTGGCGACACATTTGATTCAAAGTGGCGACGTATTTGATTCAAAGTTGAGACGTATTTGATTCAAACTGGCGACACATTTGATTCGATGTGGCGACGTATTTAACTCAAAGTGGCGACACATTTGATTCAATGTGGCCACATATTGGATTCAAAGTGGCGACACATTTAATTCAAAGTGGCGACACATTTGATTCAATGTGGCGATATATTTGATTTAAAGTGGCGACACATTTGATTCAATGTGGCGACATATTTGCTTCAAAGTGGCGACATATTTGATTCAAAGTTGAGACGTATTTAATTCAAACTGGCGACACATTTGGATTAAAGTGGCGATGTATTTGATTCAAAGTGGCGACACATTTAATTCAAAGTGGCGACACATTTGATTCAATATGGCGACATATTTGATTCAAAGTGGGGACATATTTGATTCAAAGTGGCGACATATTTGATTCAAAGTTGAGACGTATTTGATTCAAAGTGGCGAAGTATTTGATTTAAAATTGTGTCATATTTGATTCAATGTGGCGACATATTTGATTCAATATGGCAACATATTTGATTTAAAGTGGCAATGTATTTAATTCAAATACGTTCATACTTGATTCTGAGTTGAAACGTAAGGAATAACGTAAACGTTAATCGGTTACGTAGCCACTCAAATTAAAGTTGAAATAACATTGATTCAATGTATTTCGGCATTAGGCTAAAAACATTGTGATTTTAACTTTGATTCAAAGTAGAACTCAATAGATTTTACTACGATTTCACAACAATCGGAAATCAAAGTCGAACTGCTTTGATTCAATCATTTTCGGCTTTAGGCTATAAATGTTGTGATTTTACATTGATTCAAAGTGGTTTCCATTGATTTTACGTTGTTTTTTGGCTCAGTGTACATGTTTCAGACTTAATTAAATGGCTTTTACTGGTATTGAATGTGCGATGAGTGGAATAGAGCAACTACGACGATGACGACGACGACGATGACGGCAACGGCAGTGGGCCGCTTTAGATGGATGATGATGAAGACATGACCCTGCTTCCGCTACCGCTGCCGCGCCGCCGTGCTGCGCTACTATCTATATCCTTGTCGTTGTCGCAACCGCAGTGGCAAAAATTGTAGGCCTAACCAATTCCACATAACGCAGGTGAACTTTACCTGACGATGCGATGCCGACGAACACCGCGCCGATGATGATGATGATGACAATGATGGGAAGAGGAAGTTCATGGATTGTTAGGCTCATAGGTGTCTTGACGGCAATTTTGCTAACTACGTTGGATAGTGTCACCATCATCCTCATCATCATCATCAGCAACAGAATCAGCAGTAGCGTCAGAAACAGGAGCAGGTAGATTTGTCGGCATCATATCGTCGTCGTCGTTGTTCTATATGTTCATCATGATAATAATCATTGCATTCCATAGCATCACACACATAACTTTATTGAAACTCTCAACCGGAATTTGGGAGGCACTAATGCGTATTACCCTTACCTTCCCTTAAAGTTGTCTCATCATATCGTCGTCGTCGTGGTATATACGTATTCGTAGTCATCATCATCATCATATGACGTGTTCTAAAACTTAAACATACACAAGGGTTCCGGCGAAATTTCCCCAACAATAATTAATTAACCATAACGAAATATTCTCAAAGAGACAATGAACATCATTTTCGGTAATTGCAAATTGTTGTAGCCGAGTATTAGGGTTAATTATTAAAACAATTAGGTTAGGTTACCCGGAATCTGTCTTTCCTCCTATATGCACCACCCTTTCCCTATACCCAACTCCATCCCATTTTCCCAAGCAGCACCATCTCTAAAAAGCCACAAATTTAACTTCAGCAAAGCCTGATTACGTCTACACCTATCGAACATTAAACAGAGGTTTGAATGGTATAAGGGTTTTGTTTAAGTATATATAGAGAGTATTGTATATGCGTTTTGTATTATAGGCACATCTATCTAACTACCTTGTCGGTACCTACCTAAACCTAGGAGTATCAGGTGCACGAACTCTTTCAAAATTAGATATGCAATTTGCGGTTATGGAGTGTTATATACTCGTACTCCTGCATGGATATGTAATTGTTTTATATCAATCAAATATTGATGTTCTGCCGAGCAACTGATCCATCGACCTGCAACGGAACGAACGGTGCAATAATAATGACTTAGTTAAGGATATACTGCCATTGCATCAATCTCTAATAAGTCTATATATGGAATTGGGATGCCACTTTGCCATCAGGATGCTTATAATCTAAGTTTCTACCTATTGCTATTATACTCGTATGCTTTCAGTTTTCATGCCAACCAATTCGAATTCAGACTCCGATCAAACGACGACCGACTCGACTGACTGAAGGACGAGCAGCGTATAGTTGAATGAAGCGAAATGAAATGCTTGAAATAATTATCCTTGGAACTTGCAAATACGTATACAATTTAGTAAATATGTATGTTGTTAGGATATGTGGAGTAGTATAATAATTTGCGAGTATTGAGTGGCTTTCAATTGGGGATCAATTTACAATTTGCAAATTGATTATGACAAGCTTGTGAAAATTTAATAGTAAGACCCAAAAATGAAATAGACACATAATAAGATTGTGAAATGTACTTACTGATACTGAAATACTCGTAGTTAGTTAACTTTACTCAAATGCGTTGCTCCATAATCAAAATTGTTCATTCGAAATGAGGAAATTTGAAACGTAAAATTCGAAAATGTACTCGTAGACTCGTAGGGTTTAGTTCTATATATTAACGTCAAGAGAATTTCAATGAAACACACTTAATTTGCTGCTTTGAATAAGAGTACCATTAAAATAGGGCTTAAACATTTCTTTTTTAGATGGTACTGGACTCTTCCAAAATGTTCAATACTAGTACTTAATAAATTAACCATTTTCCAACCTTAAATAAGAGATGTAGGAAAATATTGAAAGTTCATTAGTTTGGTAGAGACTAGAATTTGTCTTGAATGATATTGCTGTAGAAATCAGAGATCACAAATGAATCTAAACATTATGTTGCTTTAAAAATGTCTCGCAACAATAACTTCTCTTCTAATCATTTTTGTATTTCTTTCTTCTTTTATGTACAAGCGTTTTCTTGAATCCACTGAAGGGGAGAAGGACAGCCATATCCCATCAGCCATTAATTCACTCTTTCAATAGCCGCGTTTTATTATCGCCATGATTTGATCCGGATCTTGAATTTACATGCATTACAACAACAACACACGATCCTGCTTTGTATTTGGATCTCAATTTGAGATCATAAATTTAATTCTATTTTTCACAACAAGGAGCGCTTTATCATTGTTATTTCACATGTAAATGTTGGTATCATTGCAAACAAATTAAATAAAACCTGTATTGCCATATAAACATTTCCATTTGACTGAAATAAAATATTTTTTAAATAGAAAGCGAGAAACTATATATTTATTTATTTGGTATATAATCCATGAAATATTTAGATATTTTAACAAAACTAGATATTAATTGGTGAAATTAAAATAATTAAGTCCAAAAAAATGTATATTTGACATAATTTATGGGTATTATTTTCCCAAAAAAAAAGGAACAAAAAAAAATCATTGAGCAAAATGTTGTTTGGGCAACCCTGCTTTAAATGTCAAAAAATATAAATAAAATCGTGAAAGCTGCAGCACAAATAAGAGAAAAGATGTTCAAATAAATTGTTAGCAATCTCTAAATTAAATTATTTAAGTGTCACATTTATTAAAAGGTCAAAAAGAATCTGTACTACATATGAGACCAAAGCGTTCCTGGATGCTTTGAGTTTGAGAGTGCAATGGTGATTTGCAGAAACATTTTCAAAAGTTGTGGAGCTTCCATTTTTGGTATGTGTTTGTTTTTGTTTTGCTTCGTAATGTCACTTTTGAAATAAAGAATTTGACACTGCTACCAAACTTTAAATAACAAAAAATATGATGATCCAATGCTGTTTTATTATCATGATCTGATCCGGATCAGATCATGGTGATAATAAAACACGGCTAATGAAGAGAATAGTATAAGTATTTGATATGTCAGAGTTGACATACTTACTAGATGCTTATCCACATATTACGATTGAAAGCTTAAGTGACAGATGACGCTTGAAGAACAAACAAAGTGACAGACGAGTGGTCTAATCAAATAGCATGCGACACTTTGTTTCCTAACACAAATATAAATTTTATGAAATTTTGTAAAAGGTTGGTTTTTCAATTCACCCCCCCCCCCCTTCAAAATAAAACCAAATGTTTATTTCACGTAACGACACCCAAAGTAATTTTAAATTTATAAACCTTTTACAAATTTCAAATTAGTGGTAATTTTCATGATCGCGTTTTTTTATAAGTTTCATGAAACTTTTGCAAGTGGGAGAATATGGTGGCTGAATGCTACCATTGAATTGACTCTTACTGGAAATCATATTTAAATATAATGATGACGGGGTTTAAGACTGGAGTTTAAAGTGCAAGTAGGATATGTAGTAGGGTTTAGCGAAATATTCAGTGTGTGGCTGAATGATGACGCGATTAACTAAAGCTCTTGGTCATTGCAAAAAGAAAGGTGCCTTCAAGGCTTGGTTAAATTTTTTACCCAGATTTCTGGAAAGAAAATTGTGTCTAGTTTTAAAATTGAAAAGAGAAAGTTAATGAAAGCTTAAAAAAATAAACAAATTTTTAGTTCCAGGTGGGTGCGATTCATTTAATTTTATTTATTTTGCCGTCTTAAAAGCAGAACGTGCAAGTTCTTATTTCTTATAAGTGTTTTTCAACACCGTTTTTCTTCCGGGACCAAACATTAATGGCTCAACTTTTTTGTTTAGATTTTTTTCTGTAATTCCTTGTCTTAGAACAATTTTGAAGTTTTCTCATGGCAAAGGTTTCCAAAACAAATTTGTTAAATATTAAATTTAAAAAAAAAATACTTCAAAAATTGAAAATTTCCTTGTTTTTATTACAAAACCCTACCGTCAGTTTTGCATCAATGGTTTGCGATTTCCTTATTCTCAAAATGAAATCGCTGTGGGACTGTATTACTTTTCCCAATAGAAACGTTTCTGATAATATTTGAGTAAGTTTAATTGCATATAATTTCATTATTGATTGATTTATTCATTCAATTATTATTTTTTTTATAATCCGTTAAACCAGCCCCTTAACTGAGCCATGTTATGTGTGCTGGCAACACTTAATTGCGGCCTGTTGAAATTTTATTCAATTTGCCTTGTCGCCTCTTCGCCATTGAAATTTGACAGTTTGGTATTGGCTTTGCATTGTGTTGATTCGCGTTCGGTAATTTATTGCTAATTTAGTTTGTTAAAGTTTTCTTTTACTTAGAAATAAATAGATAAATAATTTGTTAAGCACTTTTGAAAGGTTCCTAAAAGTAATGTTATTTGTTTTCAATTTTCAATTACCATTACTTAATACAATAAATTCAACTCTCAAAGAATTTGGTAAAAGTCTGTGAGAAACAAATAACGGTTTGCAGTAGAATTTACTAAGTGAAAATAAAAATATCATACTCTAAATGCATCAAATACAATACCCCTTAGACTTTTAGTGTTTTGGAAATCAGTGTTGTTAATAAAAACACAAATTAAGGTAAGTGAGCTTAGACTATTTAACTTAAGAATGTCTTTAAAAAACATATTTGTACGTACACCTACAATCTAAGGACGAATATGTAGGTATATTTTTGTTCTTTGGATTTTCCTCTGTGAACAAATTTAATAATGTTAATTAATTAATTTTAAAAAAAGATCTCTTCAATGTTTTGAATTTTCTACATTTTATTATGTGAAAAAATATCATTTATGCTTTTAAATATTTATATATTATTTAAAAAAAATTGAAAATATAGAAAACCTTTGTTTGTGATTTTTTACTAAATTTGAATAAATTAAGACTAAAACGTTGAAATTTAATTCAGTCCAATATAAAATTAACATCAAAGATGCAGAAGGAATCTAAAAACATATTCCCAATTATCGTTCTTTTATAAAGCAAAAAACTGAACAAAAAAAAATAATTGTCACCTAGGGTATTTTACGAACAAAAAATGATTTTATCTCCAAGATAATTTTATGCAACGAAAAATAACGTTATTGACATCTGGTAAATTTTGAGAAAAATCTAATTGGCAGTTTTTTCTACAAAAAATAAAAACCAATAAATTGGTAAAAATTAATTTTGGACTCAAATATATTTTCAAAAATTTGAGATATAGGCTTTAAATTAATTGGATCTTTTAAAAAATATTTTTTTCAACATTCAGTGAAATTTTGAAAAATCGAATTGACAGTTTTTTAACAAAAAATAAAAACAAAACACTACTAAAACTTGGTAAAAATTGATTTTCGACTCACAATTCAAATATCTTTTCAACAATTTGAGATGATGGCATCAAACTAATTTTATCTTATAAGAAATATTGTTTTCAACATTTGGTAAAGTTTTGAGAAAAATCGAATTGACAGTTTTTTTGCAAAAAAAAACAACCTTAAAAAACATTACTAAAACTGTACTTTCGACTAAAATATCTTTTCAAAAACAGATAATGACTTCAAACTCTCACAGAAAATATTGTTTTTAACATTCAATAAATTGTTTATAAAAATCCAACAGTCAGTTTTTTCATAAAAAAATAAAATCTACCAAAAAAAGTACACAAACACTACTAAAATTTTTAAAAATTGGTTTTCGACTAAAAATCTCGTTTACAAAAATAGATTTTAAAATCGAACTACGAGTATATGCAAAATATTGTTGGTAATTTTTAATTGTTTAGAATAATTCAACTGACAAATTTGTTAACAAAACACGAAAACCTAAGAACCTTTTATGCGATACAAATCGGCGGACGAGGTGGGAAGTTATCAGTGTGGGTCGCAACCCAGCCTTATTTTTTTTTTGTATTGTATTCCCCGTGGCGTGATGTGCGTAGGACTATTCTTGGGTTCAATCCATGCCTGTGCCATCTAAAGTTTTTTCACGGGTACTGCCTCTTGCGAGAAATTGACAAATCCTCCAAGTCATGAAAAGTGCTGTCTAAAATTAGCCGTTTGGATCCGGATTAAAACTGTAGGTCCGTCCGCTCTATCCCTGGGCCGTAGTTTTCAACGGACTGTTGCGCCACCTAATTTATTTTTATTTTTTAATATACGAATAAAAAACTTTCGAAAATTCTGCTGAAATTGGTAAAAAATTGGTTTTCGACAAAAAATCTCGTTAAGAAAAACAGATTTGGAAATCAATTTACCATGGGTCACATTCCAGCTTCTTTTAAATAATTGCATTGAATTATTTTCTCCGAAAATTTGATATTTAACCTTATTTGATTTATTTTAAATGAAGAATGTAAAAAGTTGTACAAAATTTTGTTAAGAGTTGTAAATTTATATAAACCACACAATGTTTAAGTATTGAGGGAAAACACCTTTTCTCTAAACTGCTTTGAAAATCATAACAAAGTGGACATTGTAATTGATAAGGCTCAGAGTCCTGAAAAACCCATCTTTAAAAGCTTAATAATTTAAAAATTATTTTTGGATGCAAAATAGATTGTTGATTGCAAAAGCTTTATTAAATAGAAATAGAAAAGTTTACTTCAATTAGAAGACGTTTTTGAGAATAGTCTACACTGAGCCAAAAAACAACGTAAAATCAATGGAAACCACTTTGAATCAATGTAAAATCACAACATTTATAGCCTAAAGCCGAAAATGATTGAATCAAAGCAGTTCGACTTTGATTTCCGATTGTTGTGAAATCGTAGTAAAATCTATTGAGTTCTACTTTGAATCAAAGTTAAAATCACAATGTTTTTAGCCTAATGCCGAAATACATTGAATCAATGTTATTTCAACTTTAATTTGAGTGGCTACGTAACCGATTAACGTTTACGTTATTCCTTACGTTTCAACTCAGAATCAAGTATGAACGTATTTGAATTAAATACATTGCCACTTTAAATCAAATATGTTGCCATATTGAATCAAATATGTCGCCACATTGAATCAAATATGACACAATTTTAAATCAAATACTTCGCCACTTTGAATCAAATACGTCTCAACTTTGAATCAAATATGTCGCCACTTTGAATCAAATATGTCCCCACTTTGAATCAAATATGTCGCCATATTGAATCAAATGTGTCGCCACTTTGAATTAAATGTGTCGCCACTTTGAATCAAATACATCGCCACTTTAATCCAAATGTGTCGCCAGTTTGAATTAAATACGTCTCAACTTTGAATCAAATATGTCGCCACTTTGAAGCAAATATGTCGCCACATTGAATCAAATGTGTCGCCACTTTAAATCAAATATATCGCCACATTGAATCAAATGTGTCGCCACTTTGAATTAAATGTGTCGCCACTTTGAATCCAATATGTGGCCACATTGAATCAAATGTGTCGCCACTTTGAGTTAAATACGTCGCCACATCGAATCAAATGTGTCGCCAGTTTGAATCAAATACGTCTCAACTTTGAATCAAATACGTCGCCACTTTGAATCAAATGTGTCGCCACATTGAATCAAATATGTCAATACTTTGAATCAAATATGCCGCCACATTGAATCAAATATGACGCCACATTGAATCAAATATGTCACCACTTTGAATCAAATATGCTGCCACATTGAATCAAATATGACGCCACATTGAATCAAATATGACGCCACATTGAATCAAATATGACGCCACATTGAATCAAATATGACGCCACATTGAATCAAATATGACGTCACATTGAATCAAATATGACGCCACATTGAATCAAATATGTCACCACTTTGAATCAAATATGAAGCCAATTTCAATTAAATACTTAAAAACGTCGAATATAATGTTTTTCGTATTACTTTTCAATATAATTTCCTTTTAATTTAGGATTCAATTGTAAAGTAATACGAAAAATATTAAATTTGGTGTTTTAAAAGCATTAGGTATTCCTGTAAATGAAAATAGAAATATCACAGATTAAATTAAAATTATGTAAATTAAAAACATAATACATTTTCTTATGTTTTCCGGATTAATTTTAGCATTTTTCTATGAAATAATTGTTATTTAAATTAAATATACTTAGTTTAAATTAAAAAATAATTGAAAAATGTATTGTGTTTTTATTTAACATGATAAGATTACCTGAGATTAGCCGTATTTAACCTTTTCTGAAAATTAAAAAAAGAACAAACAACCATTGCTGAAAATTGGAAAAAGGACAAGCAACCTTTAGCAAAAATTTAAGTAAGTTAATGCAAACTTTACTTAAAGCTTTTAAGAAAAGATACAGATTGTGATCTTATTGTTAGATTCGTATTTATTTATTTCATAATTCTTACAAGAATAATTCTTACGCGTATTGTTTTGATAAAATTATTTTTTTATTCAATTAAAAGTTTGCAGAAGGCTTATTTATTGCTTACATTTGTTACAAATATTTATTTCTGATAAAAGTTTTTCCATTATTTATTTGATATAAGTGGAGTGGAGGACTTGTGAAGAACTTAATATTTTTTAAAAGTAAGTTCCCAATTTTTTCTCCAACTTCCTAGGCTTGAAAGTGTTCGTTAAACAATTTAATCTTTATTTCGGAACAAAGTGTTAAAAAATTATTGTTTTCAAACAACAAATTAATTATTTTATATAGCTTAAAGGAGGAATCAGCAACAGCTAAGTAATTATTATTTTTGTACAGTATACCCTCATACGTCACACAACCTGCAAATCTGACTTTGTCTAAAATGATACCAGAAGAAACTAATTCGGAATAATATTCCTTACTTAACAAATCATCGCTTTTAAAAATACTTTCATCAAAGGGAGGTTTAATCCCTAATTTATTTTTAGTTAAAAAATAGGAAAATTGCAGTGATGCCTTAATGGCAAGTGAATGGGGTGCATTTAATCTAGATGTAATATTATTAAGGTAAGCTTTGCCCTCCTTATGTTTAGCTTCAAACCGCATTACCCAGACGTATTTTAAAGGCCCACATTTTTTAATTGCTGTAGGGTAATGTACCAAAAAGTGGTGTTTGGGTTTTAAAGTTGGTCCAAACAACTTAACATAATGTGTATGGTGTTCAGTAATCAACTTTCTTAAATGTATCAGGTCATTCTCACTAAACTGAGTTTTAAATAACAAATCAAACATTTTTACAAGTTTTGCCAACAATATCCAGTATGAATTTTTTGGATCAATCAAATCACCTACTATTAATGGCAAAAAATGAAGAAAGCACAATACTTCACTGGCTGTCATTTTCAAATTAAAGGATTTTAGTCTTTTCATATCGATGGGAGAAGAAAGATTTCCTATTTCGGTTTCCCCGTATTGAAAAAGTTGTTTTCTGTTATTCAAAATTTGCAAAGATATATTTTTATGTTCAATTAAGCCCATTAAAATGTTACAAACATCATATACGATAACCCCTTCCAGGACGTCATGCATCAAATCGAAATAAAAATTCTGACTCACGTGAAAGCTAAATAAATTATTAAAAATGCAATTGCTTTTTATTCCTGTTTCTAAAAAGTTATCTTCTAGAAGATCATTTTCATAATTTTCTTTTGTACGTAAGTTCAGCAAAATTTCTTTATTATCGGCTTTCATTTCAGAACGGGTCCTTGTACAACCACGACAATATCGTTTTGCTGTAAAAGACTGTACAAATCCAAAAAGACTGTTTAGTCCTAAATTGTCCCCTACAATTAACCCTAAAACAAAATGCACAACCAGTTTCCCATTATCTGTTTCTAATTCTATTCCATTTTCTAAATGCTGTAACTCTTCAATCAAGTGATGGAAAGCTACTTCATTCCCACACTTTTTTAAATAACTTGATGAAATAAAAGCAGCATGGAATAAAAAATCTAACTGGGATTGTAAATACTGAGGAAGAGTTGGAAATGTATAATAGCAAGCACATATCGAAGATGTGTGAGTGCCAATGGGATTATTAATTTGAAAATCGTCAAAATATAGGATATAGGGTATAATGAAATTTGTTTGAAACATCTTTTTTTTTTCTTTAAAGACTTCACCATTAATAAAGTTTTTGATGTGATCCTGATTTAAATGCTTTTCTTGATTTTCTAAGGTAAGCTTCAAAATTCCTGGTAATTCAAAGAGTGTCTTAAACTGAAATCGAAGTGACATCATATAAACATTAATAGATTTAACATCAAAAGTAGGGATTCCCTTAACTACTTTCTCAGATATTTTGTTTTCTATCACAAATGATTTTGGTGCTTCAAATATTTTAAGCTCACTTAATAGTTTAAACATTTTGTGTTCAGTTTTTACTTCTTGGTAAGGATCACTGCAAAAGGATAATAAAGTGTCAAATTCTTTAGTAATTTCTTGAGGAATTTTACCTAAAGTTATAAGTTTAATTGAATTAGTTATAGTGGATAAAAAACTTGAAATCATTTTTTGGATTTCAAGAACTTCTTTCCGAGGCATAAAAGTTCTAGCATAAAGTTTCAGGGATAAAGTTAAGGCTTTAATTCTTAGGTCGTTTACTATATCATCAATAAAATATTTCTTACGTACTTCAACTTCAACAGGTTCAACCACTTGACTGACGCATATTTCAAAATCTCGAGAAGTATTGATAGTAACATTAGGTCTTGATATAGACTGATCTACCATGATTTTTGAGTT
Organism: Eupeodes latifasciatus; assembly: GCA_920104205.1. Lineage (NCBI taxonomy): Eukaryota > Metazoa > Arthropoda > Insecta > Diptera > Syrphidae > Eupeodes > Eupeodes latifasciatus. Next base: position 133,100,254 of record OV049925.1, on the reverse strand, counting down.
CTTATGCAAATTTTCTAAATGCCGTCGTAAATTTCTATAGCTAGAAAATTTTTGATGACATTCATTTTGTTTACATTGCAAGTTGCCATTTTTAATTAAATGGTCATATTTCAGGTGACGTATGAGAGCATCTGAACTTGGATAATGTTTTAAACATTTAAAACAAATATACATTTTTAATTACTTCTTATACATAAAACGTTATATTTTATTTTTGAGTAAGTAATAGGTCATTTAAATTAAAAAATATTGAAATACTGCAGCAACAACCAAAAACTTTTACAACCTACAGGATAAAGGAAACAAAAGTTGTCTGTTATATTGAAATAATATTTGATCATAAATTATTATCACGATAAAAGATAAAAGTAAAGGAACGTATCCAAATGTTATCAATTTCAATTAAGAAATTGAAGTGATTATATAAAGGATAGATAATAACTAATCCCTGTATAACATCTTTCGATCATAAAACTATTTTATTGACATTTGACGTATGACGTATGGGGGTATCTAGACGTTTTGGAAGATCAATAATAAGCTACAGATATTAACAATTAAATCTTAAAACTATAATCTACAGGATATAAAAGAAATAACTTGCACATTTTTTCAACACATGTTTTGAATCAATTATGTTTGATTTTTAAAAAAGTTTAACAAAGATGTTACATTGCTTGATTTAAAATCAAATTTGCTTTCAATATTGAAAAAATATTTTTGGATAAACAACCAACACGACTGACAAGCTAAAGGATATTTTAAAGATAGGACTTGGAAAGTTTTGAAGCACAGGTCGAGTGCGTCTATAAAACTATCAAACTTAAACAATGTTTTGTCTAAATAAACATAGTACTCATGAATATTGTATTCATCTTGACCAACGCATATAATAAATGGCTGAATAGTTAAACCTATGTTATAATATTTGTTTACCATTTCGGTTATATTTTCCTCATATGATTGAATTGAAGGAATCCTCAGTGCAAAACTCTCCTGCGCATCCGCAATTGAGACTTTCCTTTTGTTGCTTCCGTTCCTATCTTTGAATCTTGAAGATGCTGGTAAGACCGAGTTGAGCAGGATGGCCAGAATAAAGTCTTCAGAATCTGTAAAAAATCTTATTTTAATCTAGTCTTAATATTTTTATTTATATTTTCCTAAAGTATTACTAAATCTAAAATAAAATGATAGACAACTATAATGTTTTTTTCTAGGAAAGAATGTCTTAGTTTGTTAAGGATTAATTTTATTTTTTTTATTTAAAATTTTTACTAATACAAATTTTAAACTTCTAAACACGCATAAACTTATTGGTAACATTTTTTTTTTATTCTCAAAAAAGCAAGTGTGAAAACTTTTACAAAACAAACCTTTTAGTGTGTTGGCAGAGCTTATATTAGAATTAAGTAAACGCAACTGCTTCTTGCAATTTGGGTTGTGGATGTTAGCTTCGTAATATCTTTTAATAATTATTTTGAAATGTTCCCACTTGCTCAGTAACAGGTGTTGTTTTCCAGGGTACATTATTTCAAAATCAATTTCAATCTTAAAAGAAAATAAAAATAATCAAAACTAGAGGAAAACAAACTTTTATGTTTTATGTACATATTTGGTTGATTAAAATGGTAATGATAAATGTGATTATAAATTAAAATATTACCAGTTGTGGGGCTCTAGCATCTGCATATTTTGGCCAAGATTTTAAAAAAGAAGAGAGATTAGATGTAGTGGAAAGCTCTTGTTGACGAAGTGAATACGTTTTTTTCCATTTATCACAAACGGAAGTCCAGTCAGAGCTATCACGACTTAAGGCTGTTTTTAAAGCTAACGATATGGAATCATCAACTTCGTCTGCTTGCGATGATGAATAATCTATGAGTTTCCCGTTTTCTTCAACGGAGCGCCTTGAACGCTTTGAACGCGAATTTCCAAATCTATTATATAATTTACCACCAGGGTTTTTTTTTCCTTTTCGGGGAATGAAATAGTAATCCTAAAATAAGAACATTAAGCTCTAATTTATAAAAATGTTATGTATAGTGATATCGTTAAATACTACGCTAGTTAAGACATTTTATTCTCATAAATTCCTGTTAGCACAATTTTAATATTTTAATAAGTCAGTAATAAGAAATTTAGAAGGAATTGAGAACACAAATATCTCGGAGCATTGTATCATATCTTTTAACGAAGTTTTATGAAAATCGTTATAGCTGCGTTCCAAAGTTAGAATATACATACTACCTACATATGTATGCATAATTAAAATTTTTAAATTCACACAGAAATAATGAAAATCCCATTTGATTATCATCAAATAGCATTGTGACTTTTTTTACTCTTTGTTGTGATAGGTGCAATTTAGAGTAGGTATAGATTATACTCAAAAATCATAGCAGTGATACGACAACTATTAATACTAACTATAGTAAAGAAAAAGAACACACCACTTGCTAAAATCAAAAATAGTTGCTAGCTATTGTACTACCTGTATACCGGATAACTCTATTTGAATCAATTGTCAGAATGTAGAACACTTAAGACAATTGAGGGAAAAGTTGTTACTCATGCAACACACAATACATCACTTTTCTGTGAGGGACATTGTCTTTTTTTTATTTATTTTTGCAAAATAATTTTGTTCAAAGCAAAGGGTTAATCTTACCTTTGCGTCCTTTTCGTTTGGAAAAATAGATAGTATTTCATCAACAATTCCAGAAAAATCACTTGGCTTTAAAAAAACGTTTTCGCAATTAGCTTCTTCAATTAGTATTTGTATTATTGCATCCCTATGCACATTTTCCAAATGATTGTTATTAGAGTAAAATTGCAACAAAGACTTTCCTTTAGACGAAGAATTCAAAAGTTGCAAAAAATTCTAAACAACACAACATACATTACAAACAAGCACATTCAATAAGACAAACGTAAAATTTCATTATACTCACAATCTTACTATTCCTTGATTTAAAGCTGGAAGTGGGAGTGTCCAACCTAGACTCATTCAGGTTTTGCCAAAATGTTATTTTTGAGTTAATGGATAGCGTGTCCTCATCGGTTCCCTGCTAAAATAATTTTGAACATTAAATACTTAGTTAGATATTTTTGTTAATGCAACGTCAAAATATTAACACTAAACCTATCGATACTTCATGAATTCCTACCAAAGCGAATCAAATGACCAGTCTGTAAAATGTTACATATATAACTATAAGTAGTTATCTAGCGAAAAATATATCAATTTGGTAGGTACATGACTAAAACTGTTTTTTTTTTTTCAAATATTTATGTATTCAAAATGCTGTATATATTAAATTTAAAAACATGAATATTTCAAAGAAATTCTGACAAAAAGTTTAAAATGGGTGATTCGTGGTAGGTTTATTGTCAAAAACATGCTTTTCGTCATTCAAGTATGTAATTCTTTTAAAATAAGTTTTTTTTTTATTGCCCGCGAAAAGATTCATTTGAAATATAAAATATAATAAAGTCAATGGTGTTATGTCAAACCTGTTGTGTTCTCCAAATGAAAAGCTTTTCACGAAATTCAGCGCGTAATCCAATATCTTCCACAATGTCGTTAATGTCTTCTCTCGCCAAATACCTCAACGACCGAAATGTTATATTTTTTTCTAAATTAAACAAAAACATTCAAATAATATTTGAAATACCTTTTTGATAATTTTTGACAAGATAGGATGCTACTCTTTTATTTTAGCCATCCTGTCTTATCAGTTATCACACACAAAAGGTTTTTTGCAATTGAGGAAAGACGTATCTTTAAAGGAAATGTTTGCTGATACCGCCATCCAAAATACATACGTCATTATTTAATTTCCTAGATTTAAATATTACTCGGCTTATACCTTATGTTTGTCAAAATTTGAGTCATTTCATATTAAAACCTTGGAGTTATACAGTACAGTATTGTGATAATAACTCATTTCGTAAATGATTATTTTCTATTTTAAATTGATTGCTTTTGTTATTCTGATTATGTGCCTTTTCTTTTCACTATCAGTACTACTTATGCAATGCAAGTACTTGGAAGAGTTTATGTTTTTAACATTAATGTACTGGAATATAACAACTTGACACACTCATTTATGGTAATGCTTCTTTTAATGCATAAAATTGAGTCTAATTCATAAAAAGAATGAACAAACTAGAGTTAATGGGAAAATAAATATTAGAAAATTAGAAATGTACCTCCAACGGATACAAATCGATAAAATATGAGAAGATTCTCATAAAATATTTATCTGCATATGCAGGCTTTGCAAAATTAAAGATGAAACTTTTTGTATTTTTTTTTTCTTCATTGGTGCGATGGTAAATGCTAGAGTTCAAGAATGGAGAACTTTTATTTAATAACTTGTGTCTAAAAAATTTAAATTTTTTTAAGCTGCTTACTCATAATCAGCAGCTAAATCAACAAAATGCTCACTATTAGAAAAAACAAAAACCAAGAACTGCAACAACACCAACCCGCTCTAATACGAATAGTACAATAATAACAATGAAAAGCATCCGTTTGAAAGGACAGAGTAAAAGCCTTGAGTAAATTATTTATTTTATGCCCATGATAAATTTAATTAAAGAAACTACATACAAAAATCTATCAAATTTTGTCAAAAAATAAAGTGTTTTTTTCTATTACTTTGCATTTAAATGCTGTTGATTCATAAACTATAGTAAAGAATTAAAAATATGTATACCTCTGAAAACGGGGAAAAGACCTTCCAAGTCAAAATTTTTGAGAAGGTTCTCTAATCTGTAGGTGTCTGCTTCTTCTGTGCTCGAGAATAAAACCTGGATGATTTGTTTGTTCTCGTCCAAAACCTGAACACTTTGTGCTGGGGGAAAATTTTCACATGCTTCTGAAGTAGTCTCAATTTCAGTGGTATTGTTTAATGTTTTTTCTGCTAAAATGCTTGCCATTATTTAATTTATTTTATTTTTAATAAATTGCGACACTTGAAAAGATAAAGACAATATGGATGCCATGAATAAAACGAGGTGCTGTCGACAGACAGTTCAAATGGAAATGGAACGCTGAAAAATATAAAAGTTGAATTTACGCTCACGCATACATACAAATACATGAATACATATCGTGTTTGAATGGACAGGGTTCCCACTTTTATGTAAAATGTATCGTTTATGATCAAAGTAGAATTCATTTTTTTTTTCAACTTTTTGAAGTGAATATGTTTCTTTGATTTTACTAGCAAAAATATTTGCTGTCGTGTTTAATATGGTTCTATGTTGAAATTGGTAAGATATCTTATAAAAATGTCGGAAATGCAAATAAGATAAGATAAACTTTTTCGTATTGAATTTCGGAAAAGTAAAACTAGAAAATTGGCAACATTGTTTAAGTAGTTGTGCAAATTAATACGTGTGAATTTGTATGTACATTAACACTTGGATAGAAAAAGAAAGATGTTTAGAGGAGGGAGAAAAATACAGACGCTACTGCGTTGATATATATTTGTTGCCTAATAAAATTTAAATAATTAAATCCTAAAATTTATCCGTAAATCCCAGAACAATTTTCACTAATGATCCCGTGAAATTCAAGGATTTACCGGGTAATTCTAGAATTTCATTATTTCGGCTTTTTACGGAAACGTATATATGTACATATATTTATATATAAATCTATACTTACCTATTAAAATCAATTCACTTATGTTAATTTGTTTCTCTATTTCGCTTTTCATAAAATTATTTTGTATATATTTTTGTTTGCTTTAAAAAAAGAATTTTAGGAAAATATCACTTCTTAATAGTTTTACATTAATTGAAGCACACGAAAACGATACAACAACCGCGAAGCACGACGCCAAAAATCAAACTGAATCTGAAATAGTGATATTGAAACAAATTGTAGAAAAAGCAACACATCGATAGCGTTGGTTGAGAAAAAGGGGGAAATGGAACAAAACTCATGTAGGTATTATTTCAATTTTCATCGTTTCTCGACAAACAATTGTATGTATTTTCAGTGAATTTGAAAGAAATGAATGCGTTCAGCGTTTGAATTAAATGCGTTGCTACATTGGTTTAAATTGTTTGGTATTTGATTCAAAGTTAAATTTTATATTTCCATATTGATTTATAGTTGAAATACTTTGATTCAACGTGGAAACGTATTTGATACTTTTGTAGGGAAAAAGCACCTTCAAATCAAAGTGGATAATAATTCACATCATATTATATTTGGCGCTAAAAATCAAAATGGAATGAAATAAAATTCCGAAACATAAAACGAGGAATTTGCAGCAGTGCTGTCATTTTGTAAAGCATTTCATAATGATTCGAAAACAATAAAATGTTGAATGAAAATTCATAAACGTAAGATTTTATGTTTTCTTAATTTGTTTTGGGGCTTGGCAAAAGGAATGACTAAAGCCAAACTATTTATTTCCCTAAGGTTAGAACCACTCATTTTATATTTCAATGCATGCATTAAACAAAATTATAAAGGTAGGGTTTTACGGTTTATGAAAATTCTTAGATTGATTAAATTAGATATCAGATTTTATAACTGGTTATCAAGAACTTATTTGAATTTCTACCCACGAGATCTTAAGAGATACTTTTTAATACATATAAATTGTATAAATTATGCGTAAGACCCTACAAAAATGACAAAACTTCTGCGTTTGATAGCTTTGAAAACAAGATTTGCAATATTATGTTCTAAAAAATATTTGATAATAGTTCCGTCATTATTATTTGCTTAGATTGAAACATTTAGAAATATATAGAACATTTATGTTTTTCTCAACATAGGAGTAAAATAGTACTATACAGTAGCCACTTTGAAAGTCTAGACAAAAAAAAAAAACAGTGCAGTTATTCAAAGAGATATTAATACGTTCCGTGTTTCATTTATAGTGTTTCGTATTTGATTCAAAGTTGAAATTTAAATAGCCACATTGATTTAAAGTGGAAATGCTTTGATTAAAAGTACAAACGTATTTGATAATCTTGTAAAGGGAAAACAACTTTAAATCAAGGTAGAAAAGAGTTTAAAACAAAGGGAAAGCAACTTCAAATCAATGTTGAAAAGAGTTTAAATCTAATCTTTCATTTGGCGCCAAAAATAAGTAAATACCAAACCACATTGCAAAGAAGGTAGCAACAATGATGTCTCTTTGAAAATTTAGAGGGAAGACTTTCATAATAATTTAAATATTACCACAACGAATGATCAATTTAAATAAAGCATATAATTAACTTTTAATAAATGTACAACTACCTAGAAGCTTTGAAAATACATATGTTATAAGTACATATAAATAAAATAAAATTGAAGTTTTTCGATTTGAATTTTAATCTTTCTATTAAACATGCATACGATGTAGGTTTTATATCTGGCAATACAAAATGAACGTAGGTACCGCATGTCATTATTAAATAATCCCACTGAACATTAACTAGGATATTTGGAAATATAAATTTGCAAAAGAGATTTGCCTTGAATAAACAAAGTAGAAGAATTCAAACACTGCAAAAATTGTACTATTATAATATGTATGTCTGAAAGAAGAAAAATGGTCCTAAAGTAGATGCCAGCAGACAAAGCCAAACTACTTATATCCCTAAAATAAGAACCACTCATTTTATATTTCAATACATAGTGTTATCATATTTATTAAATTGTTTAAAAAAGATCTTAAAAAATATAATATTATACATATACTCAATTTATTTTTACTTTACTTAGTTTAGTACTAGCTTTAATAGATAATTATAAAAGTAGAGATTTTACGTTTTATGAAAATTCCTAGATTGATTGATTTAGAGATAAATATTTTTTTTTTTCGTGAATGAATTTTCTTTTAGCAATTCTTTTTAAGTGTTGAGATTTATTCAATAAAACATGATATAACTAGCAAAATGTCAAACATTTAACCCTCAAAATCTTAAAAGATACTTTTTAATATTAATTGTGTGTAAAAATTATGCTTATGTACCGACATAAATAACAAAACTTCTGCTTTAGATAGCTTTGGCAACAAGATTTGCAATTTCTATTCCAAAAGATATTTGATGATGGTTCCGTCATTATTATTTGCTTAAATTGAAACATTTAGAAATATGTGGAACATTTATGTTTTTCTCAACATAGGAGTAAAAGGTACTATACAATAGCCACTTTGAAAGTCTAGACAAAAAAAAACAGTACAGTTATTCGAAGAGAAATTAATACGTTCCGTGTTTCATTTATATAGTGTTTCGTATTTGATTCAAAGTTGAAATTTATGTAGCCACATTGATTTAAAGTGGAAAAACTTTGATTCAATGTACAAACGTATTTGATATTCTTGTAAACGGAAAACAACTTTAAAGCAAAGTAGAAATGAGTTTAAATCAATGGGAAAGCAACTTCAAATCAAAGTTGAAAAGAGTTTAAACCTAATCTTTAATTTGGCGCCAAAAATAAATAGACACCAAACCACATTGCAAAGTAGGTAGCTACAATGATGTCGTTTTATGAATTTAAAGGTTAAAGATTTCATAATAGCTACTTTAAATATTACCACAAAGAATGATCAAAAGGTTAAAGAAGGTATATGATTTGTAAAGCATTTAAGATAATACAAATGGTTTGGAACAGTTTTCTTGTTAGGTATTTTTACCGTTTCTTACTACTTTTATTTTGAGCAAAAATTTTCACGCTTAAAGGCAAAGATTCATGGACCGAAAGTTTTTATTCAAAGTTTATCAACTTTCAAAAATTATTTTCAATGTGTTTGATGAAAATACCTTATATAATTTATTAATACTATTTTTTGCGAAATGGACTTTTATTATAAAACTACCAAGAAGCTTTGAAAATATGTTAAAATAATATAATAAAATAAAATGAAATCGAAGTTTTACGAATTGTTTTTCTTTAATCTTTTTATTAAATATACGATTTAGGTTTTATCTCTGGCAATACAAAATTTAAGTAGGTACCGCATTGCATTATTACATAAATTTGAGTGAACATTTACTAGGATATTTGGAAATTTAAATTTACAAAAGGGATTCGCCTTGAATAAACGAAGGAAAAGAATTTAAACATTGCAAAAATTGTATCATAACATGTTTGAAAGAAGAAAAATGCTACAAAAGTAGGAAAGGTGATGAGTGAATGATTATGCATATACACAAACCTACTCGCACGTGGTTAATCTAGGTATAATATGGGAAAAGAACAAAGCCGCCAACAATCAAACTGAAACTCATTGGACAGCGTTTCGTGCATGGTTGTATGTATAAGGATATTACTGGATATATTCGCTTCACAGTTAAGTTGATTTCGTTTGCTAGATTTGATATGTATGGTGGATTATGTGTTGCCACTTGCATTTAAAATGTTTTTATGTGATTTCAAGTAGAATTCTTTCCACATTATTTTGAAGTGGAAGTTAACAACAAAATAATTGTCTTCTTTTGATTATATTATGTATTTGGGTATATCTTATTTTCTTAAAAGCTAAGCAGTCAAAATATATCTCTGTTTAAATGTAGGTGATTGAATTAAACAAAATATTTATTAAAAGTAAATTAATTTTAATATTAAGGTACCTATACTAAGGTTTTTTTAAACTAATTAGACATCTTAAATTTAATTAAAATGTGTTATTTATCTTTTCAATTCTAAAATGTATGAAAAATTACTTTGAACCGAAAATGTCATCACTTGATTTGAAGGGAATTTAAATACTTTCTGAGATTGATTTAACGTCGTTACATCTTTGATTTGAAGTAGTTCCGTCATTGATAGTAAAAATAAATATTTTCTACTTTGAATCAAAGTTGTTTCACCTTTGAAATTATGTTGTTTTTTTTATTGTTTTTTGTACTATGGTAAAGGAAAAACGCCTTTAATTCAAAAGTGATCATCACTTGAATTAAAATAAATTCTGAGATTGATTTGATGTCGTTACAACTTTGATTTGAAGTAGTTCCGTCATTTAATGAAAAATAAATATTTTCTACTTTGAATCAAAGTTGTTTCACCTTTGAAATTACGTTGTTTTTGTCTGTTGTTTTTTGTACTATGGTAAAGGGAAAACGCATTTAATTCAAAAGTGATCATCACTTGATTTTAAAGGAATTAAAATAAATTCTGAGATTGATATAATGTCGTTACAACTTTGATTTGAAGTAGTTCCGTTATTGAATGAAAAATAAATATTTTCTACTTTGAATCAAAGTTGTTTCACCTTTGAAATTACGTTGTTTTTGTCTGTTGTTTTTTGTACTATGGTAAAGGGAAAACGCATTTAATTCAAAAGTGATCATCACTTGAATTAAAATAAATTCTGAGATTGATTTAATGTCGTTACAACTTTGACTTGAAGTAGTTCCGTCATTGAATGAAAAATAAATATTTTCTACTTTGAATCAAAGTTGTTTCACCTTTGAAATTACGTTGTTTTTGTCTGTTGTTTTTTGTACTATTGTAAAGTAAAAACGCATTTAATTCAAAAGTGATCATCGCTTGAATTAAAATAAATTCTAAAATTGATTTAATGTCGTTACAACTTTGACTTGAAGTAGTTCCGTCATTGAATAAAAAATAAATATTTTCTACTTTAAATTAAAGTCGTTTCAACTTTGAATTTACGTTGTTTCTTGTCTATTTTTTTTTTCATGTGATAAGAGGAAAACGAGTTTGAATTAAAAGTTCCCACCACTTGATTTAAAGTTATCGAAGAATTTTTGCCAGATTGATTTAATGATGTTTCAACTTTAATTCAAATCATTTCACCTTTGGATCAAAAATAAAAATGTTCTACTTTAAATTAAAGTGGAAACGCATTTGAAACTACATTTTTTCGCCTTATTTTGTTTTAAATTGTTATGATGTAAAGAAAACGACTTTGAATCAATGTGCTCATCAATTAATTCAAAGAGACCAAATTTTTGTCCGACATTGAATCAACAACGTTTTAACTTTGATTCAAATGACTTCTACTTTGAATAAGAAACAAAGATTTTCTACTTTAAATTAAAGTGGTTTCGTCTTTCAATCAACATTGTTATTAGTTTGAAATATTTTCAACCACATAAATGCATTGATTTGAACGCGTTTATTTTTCATTCCAATGCGTTTCGTAGTAAAACTCCTTGTTTAATAGGTTTCGTATTTAAATCCAAGTAGTTTTACTTTGATTTATAGTTGTTTTTTCGAAGTGGCATACAACGTAAATTCAAAAGGAATCGCATTACAATTTACGTTGCCATTTTTCTCTGAGTGTACATTCTATTTTTCCTTAAACTTCTAAACAAAATTGTTGATAACTTTCTTTTTTTCCAAGAAAAATAAAACTCACTAACTTTCTCATGTATCCAAGAGCCTCTTTAAAATATTTCCTATATTTTAAGATTTAAAAATGTACATGCAAAATAAGTTTTTTTTTCCAAAAAAAACTAAATGCCATAAATTAATAATTAATAAATTAATTAAAAAACATTAATGTATTAATTTGTTTTAAAATTTATTTTTTTATATTTTAAAATTTTATCTTATTTTTCATTTGCAGTTATTAAGTGCTTATACCTTAATATAAATTTTACGCTTTAATTTCGTTAAAAAAATGTTGACCCTCTCCAGTATATCGAATTTTGAAAAAAGAATTAATATTTTTTTTTAAATCCAAATAAAAATATGAATATGACATTTTTCATCATCAAATATAATTGATAGTGTGATGAAAATAAAATATTGAAATCGATTATTAATTCTTGAGAAAACTTGAAAACAGAATAACGGTTTTATGGGGAGTACCCTTCTGGAACAATACAAAAATATATTTTTTTTGTTGAAGTCAAGAAAAAAAGTTTTAGTGAAAATTTAATAAAAATCTGTCGGTTCCTTATTGAGAAAATCAAATTTTTGATTTTTGGTCAGCAAATTTGTATGGGCCCTACAATTATTTTTCGTCTTGAAAAAACAGAAAAAAAAAATGCCTAACGTGCATCTGCTTAAGACCTTAATTTCCAAGTTTGAATTCAATCAACCCAATGGTTTGAGCTATAGAGGCAAGGAGAGACATCCAGACGGACGGAATAGGGAGACCAACTTTTTTCGACTCCTCTAATATTGTAATTTCACATTTAATTAAAATCTTGAGTTCGAAATGTTTTACGAATGCAATACTTGCCATATTATAGTTCTTATGCGTCACAAGTGAAAATGTACTACGACAAGATTTGTTTGAGTTTTTAACTGGATTTTAGTAATCATGGCTCTAAAGTTGCCACTATTGACCATTGTTTTTATTAACTTCCCATAGGAAGTTATTGTAATGGGTTCGATTTGTCAAATTGAAAATTTTGACATTTCTCGACGTTTCAAGGTCCCTAGAGTCGAAATAAAAGATTTTTAGAAAGATGTCTGTGCGTGCGTGTGTACGTAAGTTCGTACGTCCGTATGTCCGTATGTCCGTATGTCCGTATGTCCGTATGTCCGTATGTCCGTATGTCCGTATGTCCGTATGTCCGTATGTCCGTATGTCCGTATGTCCGTATGTCCGTATGTCCGTATGTCCGTATGTCCGTATGTCCGTATGTCCGTATGTCCGTATGTCCGTATGTCCGTATGTCCGTATGTCCGTACGTCCGTACGTTCGCGACGTTTTTTTCGTCGTCCATAGCTCAAGAATCAGAAGAGATTTCGACTTCAAATAAACTTTGTTATAGATAATAAGGCAGAAAGATGCAGAAAGGGCTCCCAAGAAAATTGCGTGGGTGGTTTTTTTTACCATAGCAGTTTAAAAAAAGGTGAACATTTTGGTTAAACCTAAATATCTCATGAACCAATGACGCTGGAGACTTGAATTAAATTTTATATTATATATTGTAACGTGATACAAAACAAGTATATTTTTGGAAAAAAATCCAAATAACGGTTTTTTTTATAAATCAAAAAAACTGAAAAAATATTTGGAACCTCGAAAATTTTACGACTAAAATATGATTTCATCTCCAAAACAATTTTTTGCAACGAAGAATAATGTTTTTGATATCTGATAAAATTTCGAAAAAAATCTAATTGACATTTTTTTTTATACAAAATAAAAACCTAAAAAAACATTACTCAAAGTTGGTAAAAATTGAATTTCGACTCAAATATCTTTTCAAAAACTTGAGATTAAGGCTTCAAACTTATTTTATCTTATAAAAAATATTAATTTCAACATTCTGAAAAATGTTGCGAAAAATCAAATTGACAGTTTTTTTACAAAAAATAAAAACCAAAAAAAAAATGTTTAAAAGGTGGTAAAAATTGATTTTGGACTCAAATATCTTTTCAAAAATTTTAGATAATGGCTTCTAACTAATTTTAACTTATAAGAAATATTATTTTCAACAATAGGAAAAAATTTGAGAAAAATCGAATTGACAGTTCTTTTTACAAAAAATAAAAACCTAAAAAAAAATTTATAAAAGTTGGTAAAAATTGTTTTTCGACGTAAATATCTTTTCAAAAATTTGAGACATTGGCTTCAAGCTAATTTTATTTTTTAAGGAATATTGTTTTCAACATTCTATAAAATTTTGAGAAAAATCGAATTGACAGTTTTTCTTACAAAAAATTAAAACCTAAAAAAAAACAATACCTACTAAAACTTGTAAAAATTTACTTTCGACTCAAATAGCTTTTCAAAAATTACAAATATTGGCTTCAAACTTATTTTATTTCACAAAAAATATTGTTTTCGATATTCAGTAATTTTTTTATAAAAATCCAACAGTCCGTTTTCTCATAAAAAAAATAAAATCTACAAAAAATAGTACGCAAAATTGGTAAAAATTGATGTTCGGTTCTCGATATCTCGTGAATAATAGAAAACATTGACTTCAAATTAATTTCATTCATCCAATTTGTATTTGTTTATATTAGAAATAAAAACTTTTAATAAATGCTACTTAAATTGGTAAGAATTGGTTAACGACTAAAAATCTCGTTAACAAAAATAGAGTTTGAAATCAAACTATTTAATCTTATGTCAAATATTGTTGGTTATTTTAATTTTTTTTAGAATAATTTAACTGATAACTTATTTAACAAAACACGAAATCCTACAAAGCTTGCTTAAAAGAGAAATCGACAGACAGGGTGGGAAGTTATCAGTGTGGGTCGCATCCCAGACTCTTTTTTTTAATTTCTTTAATTTGTTTTTCTTAATTTGGCTACTTTTATATTTTAATATATTTATATAATATAATTTATAATATTGTTTTTAAGTTATCTCAAGAACTAATGATGCGATTTTAAAAATATTTTGTCTGCACAAGCTTTTATACTGTTTTAATAATATTTAATACGTAATCAAAATTGCAAAATTTTTTTTTTTTGGATTTAAAAATAAAAATATTAAACAGCTTTAACAATTCGATACCTTCGAAATTCAAATTCAAAACGTAATTAATGAATTAGTTCTAAATAACTGCCTGCTAAAAATATTTGTAAGCTCAAATTAAAAAATGTATTTTAAAAAAATGCTCTAAAGATTTTCAAATAAAAATTTGAAATGTTGAGGTTTTTTTTTTGAGAAATCATATGGAATTAAAATTTTTGAAAACGACCTTTTTTGTCGGTAAATTTTTAAATATTAAATTACAGGAAGTATCTTTAAACATTCTTTGGGTACATAAGCAAGTTCGTGCGAACCAGTCGTCTATTTTAGTTTTTTTTTATTTTTGTTTTTACCATATTCTTATAAACACTGACCTTCAAAAAACATAAAATATTTCATCTAATACGAATTTTTGAATTTTAATACAACATTTCTAGAAAATATTCTAATCCTTATCTACACTAATATTATAAGGAGGAAAGATTTGTATTTTTGTATGTAACGAATAAACTCAAAAAGTACTGGACCGATTTTAATAATTCTTTTTTCATAAGAAAGCTACATTACCACTGAGTAACATAGGCTATATTTAGTACTAGATTACTACAGAAATCTTTTGAAATTCCTATTAAAACCAACCGAAGGTGTAAAAAAATTAGCCATAAAATGTCTTTCATCGCATACGCTGCGAAGAGTGTTAAATAGGACAAAAAAATGTTTTCTAATTTAGTGATTCATGGTCGTTTTAATAAGCATGCCTATAGCTTAAATATCTGTACCTATTTATGTCTATACCCATGCGAAGCCGGGACGGGCCGCTAGTAATGCAATATAATAAATTGATAAATCAGATATCCTAAAATTATGTCCGATATTTTCTCATTTTGTTGCGTATTTTGTTTATTTATCACTTTATTTTTTGTATATGTCTTTTGATGCTATTATAAAAAGGAGAGAGAGACAAAAAAGACAATACAAACCTAAAATCCTAAATGCTAAGATACCTACGTTAAACGAAAATAAAAAACAAAATCAAACTTTATTTATTTTTATTTATTCAATTACGTTAAATACTAACGCTAGGTTTACAAACAAAACTTATATCTAAAAAAAAAAAAAAAAAAAAAACTTAAACATAGAAACAAAAAAAACTTAATAAGAGTACCTACAGAGGAGAAAGTAATATAAAAAAATTAATTTTCAAGCACCTCTTTCCATACCTACATATACCCACCTTCCTTCCTTCCTTACCTATACATCTACTTTCTCTTTTCTGCAAAACTTTTAATTAAAATATTTTCACCAATATACACCTAATACCAAAGATAAGGGAAGGAACGGTGATAAAGATGCTGGGTGGTTTCGGCGGGAGGCAGCGGTATGGCACAACTCTCCACAGTCCATATTCTACAACCCAAAGGATGTTTTTGGTCTTGAATACCTATACCAACACCTATACCATATACATATAAAAATAGAGAACCCAGAGACGGTAAAAAAAGATATTGAATAGAAAGGAAAAGAATAAGTTGAATGGCTTAGTCCTTAAAACTATCTATACACACAACACATATACATACATACATACATACCTAAATAGTTTACCGAGAGGATAATATTAAGGACATAATGCGCTATTAATAGTGATGTTGTGTTGTAGTTTTTTCTTGTTTCCTTGCTTCTCTCTTTTATTTTAAGTTGAAAGGAATGAATTAGTGGATGATAGTTTGAAGAGGCTGTGAAAAAATTGTTTTTTTTTTGCTAAGTTTTTTTAATTATGAAACCAAAAGTTTCTTGTATACATACGTCTATAGAAATTAGTTCTGTTATAGCGCGCGGATAATGAACGAGAAATTAATTAATAATTTCTTAACATGAAAAACTATTTTGATGTTTAAAATGAGTTTATAAATGGAATGGAAAGGGGGGAGGGGGGAGAAGGGAAGAAGGTAGATATGAGATTGTCACTGACCAGGCCATGAATGGAAAGGATATTTTTGTAATTAACAATTTGGATGAAGTTGGTCCTCTACTGACCGATCGCTAAGAATATTGATAATAATTTCTTCAAAATTTTATATTATATTGTATAGGTTCTCGAATAACTACCCATATCTATTTAATTTAATTAAATTTGACCACAACACATCCAGAGAGAAAAAAAAAAGGACATATCAAAAATAATATAGGAAAGGCATTCCAGGAGACAGGAGACCACAGAGAGGACGACACAATTTAATGAATATTAATAAATTAAACGTTGTTACCTTCATTACCATGTATCTATCTCCCCCTTTTCCACTTTCCTCCCCAACCAAAGGAAGTAATGTTGTTGAATATAACGGTTCATACCCATAACCTTATTTGTTTTGTTGGAAGATACCCCAGAAATTCAAGTTATTAATTTAATATTTTCGTTAAGACTAAGAATAATGACAAGCTAACCATCCGAGCTGCCTTTAGGTTCATATCAGTTTATACATGCATTGTTCGATTGTTGTTGTTGTTGTGGTGTTGTAGTTGTGGTGGTGTTTTGTTGTGGTTGTATAGGTAGGTATATGTATATATTGTTAAGTTTTATGGATTCTTGTCCTTGCCGTATATAAAATAAGAGACATTGCAAGTATCATACCACCGCACCAACATCTCTTCCCATGTTCTATAGCATCACATAATCTGATATATGTATGTAAGACATAAACCTACCTTTACACATACTTCGAATGGGTGACAAGAAGAATTTCGTTAAGAAATATGAAACGAAAAGGAGCAATATAATGATGGTAGGGACATGTTCTATACATATGTATATGTATAGTCAAGGTTGGTATAAGGTACACTCATGATGGGCAAAAAAGGACTCTCGCTCACTTTATACGTAATAATCGAGTATTGAAGCTGTTCCTGTTTCAGCGCAATTCTTTGTCATATATATGTACCTACTCCTACCCGTGTTCCCTTACCTTTAATATCAGGAAAAGAGATCACTATACCTACTCCATTTCTAACAACACCTCCCGCCTTCATCGTCTTCCGTCCCAAGTCCTATATTCCCCTACTCCCATCCCACCCCCCATTCCATCATGGTCCACATCATCATCTGCCTTTTCATAGAAGTATTATTTTAGAAATGAAAATTTTAATTAAATTTCGTGATGAAATTTATTACCAAGGTTCTCTATACCTATACCTGCCGCTTTAGAAGGTATCTCTCCTGAGAAATGAGTTAATATGAGATACCTACTGATGCTCTTGCTTATACTAGACAATGATGGAAAGATATTTAATTAAAAATTAACAGAGAACGAAGAGATGAACAACAGCACAGAAAAAAAAATATATCAGTCAAGGCCAGTATGGGTGATGGTTGGTTTTATTTTTATTTGTATGCCTTTTTCATTAAAAGAGCTGAATGCATTAAGTTTAATTTAATTAAATATAATTAAAGTTTTAGTTAAATTACGGTTCGTCATCATTGTTCGCAGACAACTGAAATAAAATTACATATTTGCATTGAATGATTTTTATTTTCTTTTGTATTAATTCTGTCTAATTTATAAAATTTTAAGTTAATGAAATTCTACAACTTACTAGTTTCCGTTTTTTTTTGACAGAAACAACGAAATTAAGTACAAAATATTTGCAACTTTTGTAAATGGAATGAAATATTAAAATTTTATCGGTAACACATTATACGGCTTTAAAGTTGTTAAAAAATAAAGGTAAATCTTGAATAAGACATGTATATTCTTTGTGGTAAAGTGGAGGCAACCCTTAAAAAAAAAACAATTTTAAAAGTATTGTAATTTGTAAGTATTGTTATTTTAATTGTTTTGAGCTGGTCAGGCAAAACTGCCGTGTTTCGAGTGATGATATTCCTCAAGTGTATGTTTCGACACAATTTAATCCACAAAAACTTTGAATAACTAATCCGTAGTTCTTAAAAAGCAGAACGTTAAACTTGTCTGGAACAACTGGTCGTCGTGGTCGCACTGTTGGTGTGTCCAAGAAGAAGTAAACATGATGTGAAATGGCTTTGAATGTCCTTAGTCGTTAAGTTGACGCACACAGAATGTGTGTTTTGTTTAAGAAAATAAAAAAAGATTGAATTCCATAAAAAAAAGAGGCTGGGATGCGACCCACACTAATAACTTCCCATCCCGTCTGTCGATTTGTCTTGCTTAAAAGTTTGTAGATTTTCGTGTTGGGTTAAAAAAGTTGTTAGTTGAATTATTCTTAAGAATTTTAAAATTACCAACAATATTTTTCATATAAAGAAATAGTTTAGTTTGAAAATCTAGTTTTATTAAATAGATATTTAGTCGAAAACAAATTTTTACCAATTTAAGTAGCATTTCTTAAATTTTTACAAATTGGATGAATGAAATTAATTTGAGAGATATCAAGAACCGAACATCAATTTTTACCAAATTTGCGTACTATTTTTTGTAGATTTTATTTTTTTTATGAGAAAACGGACTGTTGGATTTTTATAAAAAAATTACTGAATATCGAAAACAATATTTTTTGTGAAATAAAATAAGTTTGAAGCCAATATTTGTAATTTTTGAAAAGCTATTTGAGTCGAAAGTAAATTTTTACAAGTTTTAGTAGGTATTGTTTTTTTTTAGGTTTTAATTTTTTGTAAGAAAAACTGTCAATTCGATTTTTCTTACAATTTTATAGAATGTTGAAAACAATATTCCTTAAAAGATAAAATTAGCTTGAAGCCAATGTCTCAAATTTTTGAAAAGATATTTACGTCGAAAAACAATTTTTACCAACTTTTATACATTTTTTTTAGGTGTTTATTTTTTGTAAAAAAAACTGTCAATTCGATTTTTCTCAAATTTTTTCCTATTGTTGAAAACAATATTTCTTATAATCTAAAATTAGTTAGAAGCCATGATCTCAAAGTTTTGAAAAGATATTTGAATCAAAAATCAACTTTTGTTAATTTTTTTTTTGGTTTTTATTTTTTGTAAGAAAATTGTTAATTCGATTTTTCTTAATATTTCTTAGAACATTGAAAACAATATTTCTTATAAGATAAAATAAGTTTGAAGCCTTAATCTCAAGTTTTTGAAAAGATATTTGAGTCGAAATTCAATGTTTACCAACTTTGAGTAAAGTTTTTTTTTTAGGTTTTTATTTTTTATAAAAAAAAACTGTCAATTAGATTTTTCTCAAAATTTTATCAGATGTCAAAAACATTATTTTTCGTTGCAAAAAATTGTTTTGGAGATGAAATCATGTATTAGTCTTAAAATTTTCGAGGTGACAAATTTTTTTTCAGTTTTTTGATTAAAAACCGTTAATTGGATTTTTTTTCGAAAAATATACTTGTTTGGTAGCACGTTACAATATATAATATAAAATTTAATTCAAGTCTCTAGCGTTTTTGGTTCATGAGATATTTAGGTTTAACCAAAGTTTTCACCTTTTTTTTAAAGTGCTATGGTAAAAAAACCACCCACGCAATTTTCTTGAGAGCCCATTCTGCATTTTTCTGCCTTATTATCTGTATAACAAAGTTTGTTTGAAGTGCATATCTCTTCTGGTTCTTGAGCTATGGACGACGAAAAAACGTCGCGAACGTACGGACGTACGGACATACGGACGTACGGACGTACGAATGTACGTACACACGCACGCACAGACATCTTTCTAAAAATCTTTTATTTCGACTTTAGGGACCTTGAAACGTCGAGAAATGTCAAAATGTTCAATTCGACAAATCGGACCCATTACAATAACTTCCTATGGGAAGTTAATAAAGGTATTAATTTCTATATCTAAAGAAGTGTATTTTTATATGTATATAAGTATTTTTTTTTTAATTTCAATTATCTCTCTTCATTCTCGAAAAATTCACGATTGTGCATTACTTATCATTTGCCCCTCGTAATATAGTGAAAATACCATTAATTAATACAAAAAAACGTACGTATACGCCCAAGTGAACCAAACTAAATCATGTATTACAAATGTTCAATCCAACTTGGAAGATCTTTAATATTTTTTCTAAAGACTGAACGTATAAATTACTTAACTGCTTGAATCCAGTAACTCTATAGTAATAGTTATTATAACTGTTAACAAAATAAAAAGTTTGTATTATTATAAAATAAAATATGTACCTTATTTACCTTCTAAAATAGCACTAAGAATGTATACATACTTGTAGATGTATTTATTTTAAACTTTTAGAAATGTTCTTACAATTTTTAAATGATTTTTAAGGATCTAAAAAAAATCTCAGAATCCTTTGTCGAGCTCGATGCAAGTAAATTGAAAACAAAACAAAAACTTAAGGTGGAAGTGTTTTAAATGTAAAAACATAATTTCAAAATAAAAATATGTTATTCATTATAAATTGTTTCATACTGAATTTCTATAGTTTACATTTCTTTTTTAGTAATATTTTTCTTACAATTAACTTGTTTCTATGCTTTCAATCTTTTTAACAAATCAACAAAACAAAAATCCCTACATAAAACTTCTATATGTTGTATTTTAAGAAGTTACTTATTTATCCAACATAATACAGTATAACGGTTATGATATGGTATACCACCACATTAAGTAAATTATTAAAAGCCGCACGCATTGACGCATTTTCTTTTTATTATTATTATTATTATTAATGAAAAGTAAACTCTTTTACAATGCTTCTAAAGAAAAACCTACTTAACTAAAATATTATGAAGGTACGAACATTTATGATGTATGTATACTTTCGTAGATTGTAGACACAAAACTAAAAAACATCCCCAGGATAATGAGGTGAGGCAAGCTACGTATATTGCATATACATACGAATATAATGAAAGCGGTTTTTTGTTTATTTGCGTACCTATATGCGTCACAATATAAACTTCTCATCATCATCTTGCCATCATCAAGCTCTCTTCCGTCATTATATATAGTTATACGATATTATATGTGTAACTACGTATTTTTAATATTATGCTTATAAACTTACGTACACTTACGTTTCCGGTGTAATGTGTATCCACATTAGCGTAATTGGACTTCATTTAAAATGAAAATGCTGCCTAATTAGCGAAAGTGGCAAGGTATCCTGCCATGTTTCAACATAATAATATACATACATATATAAAGCGAAAGCCCTTCGTCACTCTGATGATAACTGAGTGACTGACTGGTGGCAGATTATATATATTAGAGTAGATAGAGTTGGTGTAATCACAGTAGGCAAGCATCATTCTGAGAAAAGTACACTTCGAATCGATTGATTAGGGCAGGTTTTTTCACTATCTTACACTTTTGTAAACCTAGTGGTTATGTATTTTTGGGTTGATGAACGTAGATTGGAATTTAAAGTGGATGACTTAAAGTATTAAATTCATAAAATGTTTATTTTTAGAATTTTACTTTAAAAAACATCTCGAAAATATGACATTTTAAAGTGAGAAATGTGAAGTACATGATTTTATTTGTTCGCATTGAGTATGTTTAATTCATTGATTTTGAGTGTGTACTTAAGGAAAAATTATATAAATCTAAAAATTGTATATTCTGTAAGACATTGACGATGATGTGGAGTGTAATTATGGACTCAAAATATTTTTGTATTTGTAAAATGGCATGTGCATTCGACATGTTTTTTTTTTGTATTTTTGTACATACCTTGTACCCGTCCCGAAATGCAAGAAATTAAAAAAGTTCATTCCGTTTCCGCTCATCTTTCTTACCACACCTCATAAAACTCCTAACACTCAGTCGGTTCTCTTATCTACATACATACATATATATGTCTCT
The DNA here is from genome assembly GCA_920104205.1 of Eupeodes latifasciatus. Classification (NCBI taxonomy): domain Eukaryota; kingdom Metazoa; phylum Arthropoda; class Insecta; order Diptera; family Syrphidae; genus Eupeodes; species Eupeodes latifasciatus. The sequence goes on along the minus strand of OV049925.1, from coordinate 133,078,091 downwards.
GCGGGTTTCCCTATGATGATGATGCTTTAGCTGATGCTGTTGTTTGATGCCTTATGCTGATGCTGATGCTGATGCTGATGTTGATGACGAGGACTACGATGATGTCCTATTTAACAAGGATTTACTTTTAATTTCCACTTTTGCTAATTTTGTGCAATTCTATGTAATATAACCCTCTTGTAGAGCTAATGGCATAGAGTGTATATATATTCTCTGAAAATGGGAAAATTCTAACCATCTCGAGAGTCTTGATTGAGGTTATATTAATTAAAAATGCTTGTGTTTATGTTTATTTTGTATTATAAGAGAGAGAGAGAGTCAGTTAGTTTGATGTTTATATTTATATACTTATATATGTATCTATATAGTGTTGTAAGGAAGGTAGACTCAGGGTAGGTTGAGGTATACCTGTGCCTTAAGTTAATGATGATGATGATAAAAGCAACGATTTTTAGATGGTTTTCTTTTTTTTTAATTTCTTCTTATGCCAAAAATATTTAGCAGTGTAGAGGTTTATTTATAATTAAGATAATTCATTAAAACTTATTTATACATTTTTAATGATTCCTTTCAAAATTTTAATTAAATGAACTTAAAACGTTTTTTTTTTCGAACCTCAAAGGGTCAACTACTGTTTTCTATAGAAGGCTTTAAAATACAATTTGTGTGAGGTTTGTATACATATACATAAATAAATTTAAAAAATTGTCAAATATTTGCTATAAGCTCAACTTAGTTTTTAAAAAAAAAAAGCAATATTAGTTGTAATTTTTCAATTTTAATATTACAATTTTGTTTTCTTATCAAAATCTTTAAAATATCTTAAAGCTAGACAAAATTTCTTAAAAAAACAAGCGAAAATTTCAAAAACTTAAAAAAATATCTTACTGGCCCTATGCGGGTGCTCTAAGTTTTGTTTTGTGTTTTTTTTTTGTTTTTTTTTTTATTTGTTTTGTTTTGTGTTTTTTTTGGTGCCACCCTGACTGTCCCTAACTTAATTTCTTAAACCTATGTAAGCCGACGAAGACCAAACGCCCTAGACAACTTTAAATGACATTCTCATTTTGAAGCCTCCAAAGCTGATTCTCCTGCCTCACCCTATCTCTTCGGTCCCTATCGGAAACAGTTCTACTGAACCGAAGGCGCTCAGCTCCATCCAGTGAGAGGACGTCTCGACTGTAAAGGAGTCGCCTATCTTCAGTTTTACGCCTGACGTGGTAGATAAGCGGAACCGCCTCTCTATCCTGTATCAGCCCTCGATTGTCGATATAGAGGAAGCTTCGTGAAGAATGTTGCCGCTTAAACGTGTACTTTCGTAGTACTCATTGTTGGGATAGTAAGGCTCAAAAATTAAGCTGTTAGTCGACGACATCGCTGCCAAACTTCAGCAAGAAATTATCTATTCTGTTTATGTTGGCTCTGTTGTATAGAACCTGCTTGGAATAATAATGTTTGTACTCCGACTCTGGTGTTCTGTGTAGTCCAAGGTAACGTCGTAGACATTGTCTCTCAAACACCCGAATCTTTTCCATTTGAGATGGGGCAACGTTGAACCCTACTGGGCACCCATAGGCAATCATCGGCAAATCACCTTCACCATGCTGTCAAGACGGCTGCTAAAATACAACCGTTTTGTGAGGGCAAAGGCTCCCTTAGCTCTGGCCAAAGCAAAACTCATATTTCTGTCGAAATACAAGTACTGATCCAACCAGATACCAAGGTACTTTAATACACTTTTATTCGCCAGTGGCTGTCGATTTGGTCCAACGATCACTAGATTTTTCCAGTTCTTTTTCGTATCCCTTGAGGCTCCATACAGCGGAGTTCTGAACAGAATAGTTTCGCATTTCTGAAAGTTGATTTTCCAACTTCCAGTCATTAGAATACTGCTGAATCTTGTCGAAGTCACCCTGAAAAAGTGTCTTGATAACCTCAATTTTTGGGGACGTTCTGTACCTACGCAATTAGGTCGTCGGCGTACGCTATTGCCTGAGTCAGACTTGCTATCAGATCACTGATGTAAATGCTGAACAAGATCGGCGAGTTAACCGCTCCCTGTTTAAGACCATTTTTAATATCAAAGATTTTGGTAGATGTTACATTGCCAATTTTGACAATAAACCGTCTACCATTAAGCATGTCATAATATTAAACATTTAATTGAAAAAAAAATGAACAGATCTTCATAAGCCTTTCTGAAGTTCAACTTAACTACGTGTCACTTAACACATGTCATATTTTCAACAGTCACTTAGAACAGAGACTTCGGAACTTTTACATTTAATAGTGGTTATATTTTGAAAAAACTACATCTGTCAACTTTACTATAAAAAATTAAGTCTTTTTTTTTCAAAACACTAATGTAAGTGCAAATGGTATTTGTAATCAACATTGATGGTCTTTTTGGCAACATTCTGAGCCCTTCGTCCGTTTTTACTCGTCCTACCGAAAGAGCTTTTGACAAAGGGTAGTTAAGTGTGTTGTATATATATTACTCTGATTTATCTGCAAGATCTGTCAAAAACATCAAGCCATTCAGTGAGATTATGCATTCAGTTTGTATGAGATGCTCAAAAGCACTCGGCCTTTCACAGAAAAGAACTTAGTTAATTTAACATCGCAACTTTCGCCTGAAAACATTGATCTAGGAGCTTAGATAAATTACCATAAAAAAGCAACTCATGTAGTCGCTGAATAAGCACCGGATCAGTTAGAAACTAATAATAATTTTTATCGAAAAATCAAGTTTAGGCTCATTTTTCGTTGAATGGATTCATAAAATTCAATGTATCCCAAACAAATCACTCTTTAATATGGTTAATAGGCTGGGTTTCGAGCTAACCTCTCTACTTACTTACTTACTTAAGGTGGCGCTACAGTCCGGGGCGGACCTGGGCCTCAACCAACATGCGTCTCCAGCCAGCTCGGTCCCTAGCTAGCTGTCTTCAGTTTCGCACGCCAAGTTGGTTGAGGTCCTCACCCACCTGAGTGCGCCACCTGAGTCGCGGTCTTTCTCTACTGCGCCGTCCCTCGGGATTGAATTCGAAGACCTTCCGGGCTGGAGCGTTGATGTCCATTCGCTCTACATGACCCAGCCATCTAAGCCGTTGGACTTTTATTCTGCTAACTAGGTCAGTGTCGCTGTACAGCCCGTACAGTTCGTCGTTATATCTTCTCCTCCATTCTCCATCTATACGTACGGGACCAAAAATCACCCGAAGAATTTTTCTCTCGAAGCATCCTAAGACGTTCTCATCTTTCTTTGACAGGGTCCAGGCCTCAGCGCCATAAATGAGAACCGGGATGATGAGTGTCTTATAGATGGTAATTTTAGATGCTCGAGAGAGGACTTTACTTCTCAATTGCCTTCTAAGTCCAAAGAAGCAGCGATTTGCAAGAGTTATTCTTCGTTTGATTTCAGCGCTGGTGTCGTTGCCTGTGTTTATAGCGGTGCCTAGGTAGACAAAGTCCTTAACTACCTCGAAGTTATAGCTGTCCATGGTGACGTTTTGTCCAAGACGTCGTTGTTCAATGTCCTTTTTTGATGACAGCATATACTTGGTCTTCCGCCGCAATGCTCAAAAACGCTCCACTGACATCACGCTTTGATCTTCCAATTATGTCAATATCATCTGCGTATCCGAGTAATTGGATGGACCTTTGGAAGATTGTGCCTCTAGTGTTGACGGTTGAGTTTTGCACAATTCTTTCCAGAACGATGTTGAAGAAGTCGCATGACAGTGCATCGCCTTGTCTAAAACCTTTTTTGACATCAAATGCATCGGTGAGATCTTTTCCGATTTTGATGGAGCAGCGTGCATTCTCCATCGTCATTCTGCACAAACGGATAAGTTTGACAGGGATGTCAAAACTAGACATTGCCCTGTAGAGCTCTTCCCTATGGATGCTGTCATACGCGGCTTTAAAATCGATAAAGAGACGGTGGGTATCGATTTGAAGCTCCTGGGTTTTTTCCAAGATCTGCCGTAATGTGAATATTTGGTCGATAGTGGACTTTACTGGTCTGAAGCCACACTGATAAGGACCTATCAGGTTGTTGACGAACGGCTTCAGACGTTCACATAGTACGGCAGAAAGGATCTTATATGCAATGTTAAGGAGACTGATCCCTCTGTAGTTGGCGCAATTTAAAGGGTCTCCTTTTTTATGTATCGGACAAACTATGCTGAGATTCCACTCATCGGGCATGCTTTCTTCCGACCATATTTTGCAGATGAGTTGGTGCATGCTCCCTACCAAGTCATCGCCTGCTGATTTAAATAGTTCGGCAGCTATGCCGTCAGCTCCAGCAGCTTTGTTTGACTTCAGTTTAGATATAGCTATCTTCACTTCGTCTAGGTCGGGTAGGCGGAATTGTTGATCTGCGTCGCCTAAGTTGAGTGGTTCTACCTCCCTTACAGCGGGATTCGGTTCGTCATCGCCGTTATATAATTTGGAGAAGTGGTCTTTCCATATTCTCAACATAGACTGCGGTTCTACTACGATGTTCCCCTGATCGTCTTTACAGGCTTCGGTTCGTGGCTGGTACCCTTGGGAGTTCTTTTTTACCTTTTGGTAAAATTTACGAACCCCATTCCTGTTGTAACATCCCTCTATCTCCTCGATCGCGCGCTTCTCGTGCTCTCTTTTTTTCCATCTAAGAAGCCGGTGTTCCTCTCTCCTCCTCTGCTCGTAGAGCTCGCGAGCAGCTCTGGTCCTTCTGTGTAGGGCCGTTTTGTATGCCTCTCGCTTCGCTGCGTGCGCTTGCCAGCATTCGTCGTCAAACCAGGGGTTTCGCTGTTGTGGACGTGTGAAACCTAGCACTTCAGAGGCGGCATCTCTGATGGCTGCAAGGCAATGTTGCCACTGGTTTTCAATGCTTAATGCATGCAGCATAGGACTCCTTAAGAGGTTACTAGAGACTCGATCGGAAAAGGACATGGCAGTCTCTTGCGATTGTAGCCGTCTAACGTCGAAACTTCTCACAGTACTTCCTTGTTTTGGCTTGGACCGGGATATCCGTAGCTGTACCTTGGCTACAACGAGGTAGTGGTCCGAGTCAATGTTGGCCCCTCGGAATGTTCGGATATCCTGTATACTGGAGAAGTGTCGTGCGTCGATCGCAGTGTGGTCAATCTGGTTGACGGTTGATTGATCAGGAGATTTCCATGTCCCCTTGTGGATATTGAGATGTGTGAACTGCGTACTAGCTACCAGAACGTCTCGCCCCGCAGCGAAATCGATCAGCCTGAATCCGTTGTCGGAGGTGTCATAGCCAGGGCACTGCTCATATGTCTTGTCCAAGAGCTCAAAGAATATGTCTTTGGTGTCTTCATCTTTCTCCTCTGTTGGGGCATGCGCGCATATTAGGCTTATGTTGGCGAATTTAGCCTTGATGCGGATTGTCGTGATGCGCTCGCTCACACTGTTGAAACTCAAGACTTTTTGCCAACAACAAATCCACACCCGAATAGACGCTGCCTTTGTTCTCGGTAGCAGTCGCCGTAGTATATATCGCAGTCTTTTAGTTTGCGTTTGCCCGGTCCATCCCATCGCACTTCTTGGATGGCTATAATATCTGCCTTGCAGCAGTTTAGGGCTTCCGCTAATTGTTCGGCTGCACGTGGTCTGTTAAGGGACCTAACATTCCACGTACAGATCCGAAGTTCGTTGTCCTTATTTCGTTTGCTTGGGTTGTCAACAGTGAATCCGTCCGTATCCGAGGCTTGTTGGTGCTTCGCAACTAGACCTCTACTGTGGATCAAATTTTTACTCTAACTAATGTCGCTAAACGTTTTTTGGATAAGAAAACTAATCTCTACGCTTTTTTTTGTAGATTTTAAAGCTGCCTTTCATACTATAAACAGAAAACTATTACTTTTCAAACTAGCAGGTGTTGGATTATCAACAAAATTTTTAAGAATATATGAGAAACTTCTTTCAAATACAACAGCGGTAGTTTCTAATGGTAGAATCTCTTCGCAGTAATTTAAGACGGAAGTCGGTGTCCCGCAAGGTTGCATTTTGAGTCTTTTGCTCTTCTTAACGACATTGGAGACAGTGTTCCAGGGGCTGTATATTATGGTGATTTGCTTATTAAGGTGCTTTTATATGCGGATGACCTTGTCATTCTTACTGATAATCCGGTAACTCTACAATTGCAAATTAACAAACTTAACCGGTATTGTAACTCTTGGGATCTTCAAATAAATACATCGAAGATTATTGTTTTTAGATCTCATAATCATAATGTCAGAAATGACCGTTCTTGGAACCTTAACGGTTAAAGAATAGAGGTAGTTAAAAATTTAAATACTTGGGTTTTACAATAACACAAAATTTGAACATCGGACCTCATATAAAAGATAAAACATCAGTTGCGAAATCAGCCATTAACTGCATTTGGTCAAGTTTTTTTTAATAACAAATGTATCGAACCGATGGTAAAATTCAAAGTATTTGATGCAACAATTAAAAGTTCACTATGTTATGCTAACGAAGTGTATGGTTACGAAGTATGTGAAGACTTTGAAATTATCCAGAGATATTTCTTCAAACGTGTTTTTAAGGTCCCCTTAAACACACCTAACTATGCAATATATGTCGAATCTGGACTACTTTCAATTTTCTTAAAAAACCTTAAGGCAAATGCGGACTATATTGTCCAAGTTTTAAAGAGATGTGATAATAATCTTCAAAAAAAAAAAAATACTCATGATTGCACTTCAGCGTTGTTACACGCCGTTCAAAGATTGGCAAGAAATAACTGCTAAATATAATACGTCATTGAATTTAGCCTTGAATAACTTTGGTTCATGGAAGGATGAATTCTATGACTGCGTCTCAGCAATTGACGAAAAAAAATTTCAAAATTCTCTGAACCGTGCTAAATAGTCCATGTCAAGAACGATATACAGCAAACTGAATCATTGTTTGGCGGAAGCTAATTATTTTCGAAAAGAATTATTCACAGTTAACGAGATGAGTTTAATATTTAAGATCCGGACTGAAATGCTAGAGTTTAATTACAGACATCATAGGGTTGGCATAAATCATAATTGTAATCTTTGCAACCTTAATCAAATCGAAAAAGTTTATCACTTCCTAGCAAGATGTCCAATACTCCAAAAAATTCGACGTTTCTACTTTAGGAAAAGCTTTCTTTCTACAAAAGAGAGTTACTCAATTCTAAATGGTGAGTGTGGTTGGAAAGTTCTTATCCGGTTTGTTACTGAAGCTATCGCTTACAAAAATACTTATGTTAATCTCTTTTAGAATCAATCTATTATTTTGTTTAAGCTAAACTAAAAGCCTATCTTTAAGTTAATGTTGAATCCCTTAATCTTCCATTACTCTTTAATCGATTAATTCATCAATCTTTTAAATTTAAAAAATGTAACTTTTGTAATATATTTATATTAAATTCTATTAGTTTTAATTAGATCTGATTAAAATAAAGTCTTAAACTCAAATGATATTTTGTTAAAATTTGTCTATGTTAACTTGCAAAATTATATTTAATGTTGAAATACTCTACACTTTTTCATTTTCAATTTAATAATTTTAGATATAATCGGCAGGCGGCTTTTTAGCCATGCTCGTAAATCTTTTATATTTAAGCTTTTGTACTTTATATGTTGAAAAAATAAAGATAATAAATAATAATAATAATGATAATTATGGTTGTTAGGCTCGAGGTGCCGTATCATTGGTTAATATTCATTTGAGAATGACGTTTTAGCTAGGCACATCATCGCCGACGCGAACGTGATAACCAAATTCTTTTGAATTGAATTGGAATACATGGATTCAATATTAAGGTGTTACGTAGCACCAATCCTTCTCGACTAATTTTAGGGCATAGTCCTTCCACCCGAATTGTGTATACAGGGCCGTCTTTACCCTTTTGGGGGCCCTGTATGATTATATAAGAATGTTATGTTGTGTAATAAAGGTATACAGAAAAAATAACATAACTTTGAATTGATATTTATTCTTTTAATTTTTTAAATAAATACATTTTTTTAATTCATTAAAAAATAAATAGTTATTGCAGCATTTAAAACATACACATAAACAATGTAAAAATAAAAACAAAAAATAAATATGTACATATGTATGTCATATAAAATTAAAAAATAAACAACATTTAAATAACAGACAATTAAATAAGTTATTGAGAATGTAATTTAAAGAAAAATATACATAGTGACACAGACTATATTTTTTCAGGTAAAAGAAAGGAATATTTATTGAAAGGGTCTTTTTCTTGATTTGAGAATAGTAAAATCATTGATCACATCTTCAAAATCGAGGCCTCTGAGGATGTCGCTTTCGATTGACATCAGCGACAAACATGTCAATCTTTCTTGAATCATTGTAGTTCTGAGTTCGTTTTTGATTCTTTTTAACTTAGAGAAGGAACGTTCCCCACTGCAATTGGTCACCATCATTTATTAGGTGGCGCAACAGTCCGTAGAGAACCAGGGCCTAGTGACTTACAACTCTCAACCATTCCTGTGTGCGAGTAATATTGTCAGGGATGGAGGGGACCTACAATTTATATGCCGAATCCGAACGGCTAATTTTGAGAAAGCACTTTTTCATGACAAGAATTACTCTTGGAGAATTTGTCAATTCCTCGCAAGAGGCAGTACCCGTTAAAACTCTTTTTTTTAATTAAGGTGACACAGGCAGGGATTGAACCCAAGACCTCTCGCATGACAGTCCAACGCACTCACCATCATGCTACGGGTAGTACCCGTCACCATCATACTTAAGAAAATTCTTAGTGCAATTTCAACATTTGGAAATTCATCTTCAATTTTATTAGTTTTTAAAAAATTATAAAGCTCTAGAATGTTGTCAGTTTTTTTCATTTTCGTGTCGACTAATTTTCAATAGTCTTTTAAATTCAGGCATTCAGCATGTAGTTCATCTCCGTTCACATCTTCGGTGTAAAATTTAGCAAAAGATTTGCAGTTCTCTTTTAAGTCTTCTGAATTCAGATTTCTTAATCGAAAAAAAAGTAAAAACGTTGGCCAATCTTCGTATACGAACCTAGTCGCTGTTTCAAATGAACGCTTAGTGTGTCGACAATGGGAAGAAAGGTTTCAATTTTAAATATTTCTTTCCCAGTCAGAATTACTGAGGGTCCAGAGCAGTCAAAAAAAAGTCTGGCGTGAGCTTCTACACCTCATCCTTTCAGAAAGGTCCTTATATTCGGAATCGGTTTTTTTGTATGGCTGATGAATCAAAGTTATCAAAATTGTCCCTGAGCCCAATTATAAATTCATCTATTGCACTCAGCAAATTTATTGCAACATGGGTAATATTTTTTTTTTGAAGTAAAGTACTTGTTTTATTAATTCTTTGCAATACAGAGTTCCAAAAATCTGTAAGTATGGTAAATTCAAGCTTGGACATTTTTTGCAAAGACTAAATGCTTCCTCTCTGGCCTCTCGTTCCAGTCCTAAATCATTCGCGATAGACATCAAAGCTTCTTCAATTTCTTGATGACCTTTACATAAGGCGCTTAGTGCATCAGCTCGCGCCGACCATTTTGTTTGAGAAACACTTTTTAAAACTTTTTTGGACCTAAATGACCAGTCAACACATTCGATGAGAAGATACCGAAAAAAAGTTATACAATTTTTGAATAATGTCAAAGAATTTGGTTGGTTCTAAAACACACCCAGCGGCATGCACTCCTACCAAGTTTAATGAGTGCCCTGCACAGGGTACAAAAGTGGCAAGTTTACATTTTTCTTTTATTCTTGCCTGCAGACCAGAAAACCTTCCTGATATACATACATATTTGCCGCGTTGTCGTAGATTTGGCCTCTGCAATCTGTTATCGAAATGTCATGATCCTCCAAAGCCTTCAGTATGGTTTCCGCTAAATATTCAGATCTATTAATTGGAATAAAATCCAAAAACCTTTCAACAGGCAACGAATAATAAATGTTAGTTGATGAACATGAGACAGATCGGGTGTACTATCAACGCTTACTATTGACCTATAGAACAAATAGTGAGAAGTGTAATCTTTCATCTATCTCATTGAATGGCCAAACACAAAAACTCTTTACCTCTTTACCTTGAAATCTTAAAAAATTGAGTGCCGTTCTTCCTACGGATAGTTAAATCGCCTATGTATGAGTTACTGCGTTGATGCAAACTTGTATGCACGTTGCAAAGACACACCATTATCTTTATTTTTTTTCGTTTCTGTCAGAAAGCAAACTGCATTGCCACTCAGTTATTTATTCATATTTCTGTTTTAATTTGAATATAATTTCGCAGGGAATGTGATTTAAATTGTTCAGTAAAGGTTGTTGTTCAGCAAGGAAAGTATGAATTCTGATCATTCTTTATGCACGTGTCAATTGTCAAATTCAGCTTCATCCTTGCGCTAGACCCATGGAAAATTTGAAACTTTGGTTTTGCCTCCCATATAATTCATGGTATGATTGATGTAAAATTCCATAAATAATGTTATCAAAAAGCCTTTTAAAAATGTAATACTTATTGGTCATGATATCTCACATACAATTTGTTTAATTTGAATCTATACAAAAATAAACATCTAATGAAAGACCCTGTACAAAATTACTGATTTAAGAAATTCGTTCTCTTAAAATAATAATACAAAGTTAATTGAATAAAACTCTGGTGAAATACAAACACACATTAGAAAGAAAGCCTTTTTTTATTAAGTGCTCATAAAATTTTTAATAAGCTCTTAAATTAAATTTGCACATGTTTAATGTTTATATATACTATACAATATAATATTTGCTATTCACAGATTGTTTTTATTATCCTCTTGTGCCCGTATAAGTACCTATATGTATCTATATAAATACTATATTTAATGTGCATAAGTACTTAACTTTATATCAATTTAACGCTAATGAACCTCTGTCTTAAGGGATTTGTAGATTTTTGTTTTGTCTGTTTTTATTTTTTCATTCATCAACAAAATAATAAATGGTTAAAAAGTGTTCCTATACAATTTATTATCATATGATATTATACAAGTACTAATAGCATGGAAGAAGATATGTGTAAAAAGACATTACCCCAACTATAGTTATAAATAACATCACCATCGCACCCGACCTCTCCATATCTCCCCCATCACCATCGCCACCCCCACCTCCTACACCACCACTCAATATGCATTTACTGAAAGCTCACTCACAAAAAAATCCTTTTAAGATATAAATTATTCACAGAGGTAAAATGCTATCCACGCAAAAATGAAATGGCCAACAACTGACGGCAAACGGCAAATGGCAACAGCGGCAGTGGCAGTGGCAGCAAAAATATAATACAACATACAAACACCCTGTATATGTTTATATGGCTTTAGCCTACTACTTTAACCCCCGCACCTCCCCTTAAGAGGTTTTGATTTAAAATTCTAAAAGGCGAAGCGGGCGGCAGCGGTAGCGACGCACGACAACGGCCATATAGTGTATTAGGCTTTTTTCGTTTCTCTTTTTAATATAAAAATGGTTATATATTCAGATCTATGCAGCATGTATGTAAGTGACACTTAATTGCTCCCATTATTTATATTTAAGCTAAATTTTTGATAGAAACAAAGTTAACATGATTGATAACCTTTTTGATGTAAAATAAGAACTTCGTTAAATAATATTGTTTGGAAAAATCAACCCTCAGAAAATGAGCACTTACTGTGGAAAATATTAAAAGTGAAGGTTTTTTCAATGCTGTTGTTTTTTCATTTGAAAAACATTGCAATATTATTTATACTCGCTTATAAAGGTTTTTTTTTTTAATAAGGGCGGGTAGATGTTGTATGTAGATGTCGTGGCGTTTGCTGGAACCACATGTGGTATTCGTATAGGTCCATATGGTTCAATTTGGGCCATATGAAATTAGTTATCATCATAATGTAGCGCTCGTTGTTAATGGTGACCGCCTCACTAACGTCGCGTCGTTTTCAAAAAAGTACCGATCAATTAAGCCACCGACCCAAAATCCACACCAAACGGTAACTTTTTGAGGATGCATAATCACCTGGTGAACCTTGCGTGCGTTGGTGTCGTCCCATATACGGCAATTTTGCTTGATAACACAGCCATATTCATCAAAAAATGCACCCAGTCACTAAAGATGATTTTTGGGCAAACATTGGGGCCCTCTTCCAAACGATTCGAAGCCCAGTCAGCGAACAAACGGCTTTGTCTATGGTCATGAGCTTTGAGCTCCTGGCTCAGTTGGATCTTGTACGGGTGCAGATTTGACAGATGTAGCCAAAACAAAATGGCCGCCACGGGGCGCCAAAATCTACCCGTGCCCAAAAAAAACCTATATTTCGTATATAACAGAAGACCAATTTTTCGTTGAAAAAGTGATACTTAAAAAACATTTTTGTATACTTACATTTTTTTAAATAATAATTTCTTCAATATTTTTAAATAACGAAGTTAACAAAATATTTTTTGGTTTGTTTTAAGATCATAGAATTGTGTACAAATCATACCTAGAAGTGATTTATGTATCTATGAAGAATACGTTACGCTATATTGCTACTTTCAAAGGCTTTTCATGCATAATTTTGGACTGATTATTTTCCTGTTTTTTTTTTCTTGATCTTTTTGTCACTTGATTTTGCTGAGTAAAAACTAATCTATAAGTCTTTATTATTATTTGTTACGGAGATACCTAGTCAATAAAACATTTGTTTTTTTTTTACATAGTATTTGTACAATGGATATAAATTTATTTTTTAAACAAATTTAACGAATGTTAAAAACTTTTCCGGCATTGTAATAAATTATTGTTTTTTAGCAAAACAAAAAAAAACAAATTTTGAAATCCTTTCTGCATATTTTGTTGTTGTTTTCCAGTGATTTTTTAGTATAGTAATTTGAGAAAAAAGCAATTTTTTTTGGAATCAAATAACTCACTGATCAATTACACTATCGACTTCAATTAATTTTTTTTTTTACATTGGGAGTTCACTCCAAATTGGTGAGAACTTAAAATAAAATACATCACTGAGTTGCTTATACACTGCCGACCACTTTGATGAGGTCACACAGTTTGGAATAGAGTTTCGCTTTTTATAGCTGGTGGAATTGTTGTGCCCGGAATTTTTTACTATCTGTGAAAAAGTACGAAGTTCACCATTACAAAATCTTAAAATTAGAATCAAATGTTTCCAACATCAAATAATTAGCTAATAACAAAGCGTATACAAAAAATGCTCCATGCGAATATTTCCGTGCAGGATTTTAAAAGTCCGATCTTTTAAAAACTTTTGTATAGAGTATCTAAAATGAGTGTTGAAAACAACTGTTTTAAATTAATTTGAAACACACATGGGTTCTGGAAAGACTTTGACAGCTACATTAAGAGCAAAAACAGGTTTACTACTATCAGGACGTGAAGTAGCAGATAGACTTAAACGCGTTGTCTTTTCGGTTGAAAAAAAGTGTTGGTTACAACTTGTATTCCCATGATTTGAGAAAGAATAAGATTATTTTGGAAGGACATCATAGTCGTACATCAGGTGTAACAGTGTGGGGAGCTTTAACCTACTATGATACTTTTAGCGTTTGTCTACAATAATGAGCAGAAACAACTATTAATGTTTGCTGGAACGGTCATTTCCAAAAATAAAAAGCATTTTATGACTTTTGAATTGGATTTTCACTTCGAGGGTTGCTATAAGTTAATTTCAATCAGAAGACGTCGAACTTATGCCATTGCCCCTTTATTCACCACACTTTAACATAATTAAAAACGTTTGGCCATGGCTTTTTCATAAATTTTATGAAGTTGGCAGACATTTTGAAGACAAGGACACCAATCGAAGGTTTTCGGGATTTCTGGGTTCAAATTTTCTGTGTTTCTGTTATTAAAACAAATTAATGTTTCCATTCCAGCTGGTCTTATAGAGGTTATATCCGAAAATGGCAGACATAGGTACTGTTCTGGAGCAATACAAAAATATTTTTTTTTTATTAAAAGCAACCAAAATGAGAAAAAAAAATTAAAAAAAAACTAATCATACTAATATTATAAATGCGAATGTAAGTTTGTTTGTTACGCTTTCACGCAAAAACTACTTAACCGATCATAATGAAACTTTGCACATACACTCTTGAAGGTATTAGAAGTAACATAGGATACTTTTTATTTAAAAAAAAAAAAAAAATACGAAAAATAAGAAAATTGTTTGTCAAAATATCGTCAAATTTAGCTACTTCAACGCCATCTAGCATCATCTAGCATCATAGTAATGAAGGTTCAACCCTGAATACTGTAATACCAACCCACTGTATTACCGACGGTGACGACAATATCTAATTCAATATCTAATTCAATTGAATATAGTTTCAACTGTTTCTAATTTTTCTATATTTATTGTTATTTTCTTCTGTCGTTACATGCAGTATAATACTATTCACATTTTTGAGGTTATCCGTAGTTTTTGTGGTTAGCTGTTACTTTATTATTTTAGATCTTACTCGCTGATGTTAATTCTTACTCTGCTTTTATTTGAAAAAATGCCAAAATTGTTTGTCAAAATATCGTCATGTGGATCTCATTGCTAATGTTTTTCCGGAATTGCAACAAAATTTGTGTAGTGATCAGTGGTTGTGTGCAAGAGCAATATTAGCACCAAGAAATGAAATTGTAAATAGGATCAACACTGACATTTTAAACGAGGTTCAAGGAGAAATGAAGGAATATTTGTCAATGGATACAATTATGGATACGGAACTAAGTACTTCATATCCTGTGGAGTTTTTAAATTCACTTGAACTATCGGGTGTACCGTCACATAAACTTCAATTGAAACTAAATGTACCAGTAATGCTTATGCGAAATCTAGATGCTCCTCGGCTATGTAATGGATCAAAGCTTCGGATAACAAAATTGGGACAGAACATACTTGGTGCTACTATTTTACAAGGGTCGGTAAGGGAAATAGTGTTATAATACCTCGGATACCAATTATTCCCACTGACCTTCCATTCCAATTTAAAAGGGTTCCGTTTCCCGTCAAGCTTAGCTTTGCTGTTACTATGAACAAGGCACAAGGACAAACATTACAGGTAGCAGGAGTGCATTTAGAAAACCCATGCTTCTCTCATGGTCAACTTTATGTAGCCTGTTCACGTGTATCTAATGCCCGGAATTTACACATATTTGCACCCGACGGGGAAACTTATAACATTGTCTATAAAAATATCTTAAATTAATACTTTGTATTTTATTTTTTTAAATTGTTAGAATTCAGAATTATTTATTTTTGTTACGGTGAAATATATTTTAACATTTGTTGTTGCATTTCAATAAGCATAAGGTGTTGAAACTTCATTGTCTGTAGTAATTTTTAAAAATTGTTGATCTCAGCCAAGCAATAAAATTTAGTTATTATATTGACTCATTTCTATTATTATACCCTTACCCTTTATCTCTCATACTTATTTAATTTCTCCACTGCGGGCGAAGCCGCGGGTAAAAAGCTAGTAAAAATATAATATAGGGACGTTATTTAGAAAAATCGAATTTTCGATTTTGGATCAACATTTGTATTTGACTACTGTTACTTGCAATTGTTTAAGGTGTAGGGGCGAGGACAGATAGAATCGCGGAATCCACATTTTTTAACTTCTCTGCCATTGTAATGGTTTACGAACAAGAAATTATATTTCCCTCAAAATAATAGATAAAAAGTTTCTGATATTTGGCGTGAGTTGAAGAAAAATCTAATTGACAGATTTTTTTTCAAAAAATTATATCAAAAAAAGATATATCAAAAATAAATGCTTCGCCTTCAAAAAAAATATAATATAATAATAAAGGGTGTCCCAAAATTAACGCAAGATTTGAATTAAATAGAAAACGCCGTTTTTAGTCTTTTGATAGTTATATTTTGATTGATTCGTAAAGTACATAGGATAGGGTTATGTATGGAATAACACATCGGACAAATGGCCTCCACGGCTTTGCGTGCACATGCGCACTCTTTTGTTAAAATTTTCCATGACCATTCTGCATAAATGTGGCTGAATTTCGTTGATGCAGCGTTGAATCTCCTCCTTTAATGCACGGGTGGTTGTGGGCTTGTTGACATAGACTTGTGATTTCAAATAACCCCATAAAAAGAAGTCTAATGGTGTTAAATCACACGATCTAGGAGGCCAATTTTGATCACCGAAACGAGAGAGTACACGACCTGGAAATGTCTCATGCAGTAATTGAATTGTTTCACGGGCTGTATGACATGTGGCACCGTCTTGTTGAAACCACATATTGGACACATCAATATCATCCAATTTTGGCAGAAGGAACTGTGTAATCATGTCGCGATATCGAGCACCAGTAACAGTCACTGCTTGACCAGCATCATTTTCAAAAAAATATGGCCCAATTATGCCTCCAGCCCAAAATCCACACCATACAGTCACGCGTTGTGGATGCATTTGTTTTTCGACAATCACATGTGGGTTCTCCGAACCCCAAATGCGGCAATTTTGGCGATTGACAAAGCCATCAAGATGAAAATGTGCTTCATCGCTTAGGATGATTTTGCTCGAAAAATCAGGGTCCATTTGTTGATGTTCAATAATCCATTCAACGAACTCTCTTCTCTGTCCATGGTCATTAGGCTTCAATTGTTGTGTTAATTGAATTTTGTAAGCATGAAGACACAGATCTTTGGTGAGTATACGCTGTAGAGAGGTTCTTGAAATTTGCAATTCTTGTCCACGACGTCGAATTGAGGTTCCTGGTTTGTCAGCAACATTCTCACGCACTGCTTCGACATTCACATTTGAACGGCTTGTTTTTGGACGACCAGTGTGTTTGGCGTCTCCAACGGATCCAGTCTTCATGAATTTTTCAATTAATCTCTTCACAGTTGACGAAGTTAAAACACTATTCCGACCATATTTTGTATGAAATTTTCGAACTGCAGCCGCCAAGCTTTCACTATTTTTGAAATATTCTTTAATAATGAAGACACGTTGTTCTCTCGTGTAACGCTTGATTTTTAATAACCCTATACTGTTATCTGTCAAATTGCTTTTTTTTTCAAGGTTGCCAACACTTCACTGCACAAATGGCGGCAAATTCAAATCTTGCGTTAATTTTGGAACACCCTTTAATATACTTATTGACATTTGCTAAGTTTCTTAGAAAAATCTAATTGATTTGTTTTTTTTACAAAAATAAAAATCTACAAAAAAAAAATACTACTGAAAATTGGTAAAAACTGAAAAAATTGAAGAAAATGTAGGTGTTAACTTTAGGTAAAATTAGAAAATATTTTGATTTGTCTAAATCAACCTTTCTGTGGTTAAAAGGAATAACAACACACCTTAGTTGTTTTAAATAGTTGTTTTTTTAATAAATATTAGTTGTATGGTATATTTAATACACATTAACACAATTTTTTCAGCATTTACAAAATTTAATGCAAAATTAAAACTTTTTGATGAAAAAGGTTTTTTTTATTTTGTTTCGAAATTCTGTTTGTTTTTTTAATTTATCAAATTGCGAAAATTTCAAGTAGCCATTCCGTGATTTTAACTTTAGTAAGATGTTAAATTAGGCGGAGCTTTTTAAGTACGCTGGAGCAGATCTGGTAAGGAGCATGCACCAGCTAGTTACTAAAATTTGGTCGGAAGAAAGCATGCCTGACGAGTAGAACTTAAGCACCATCTGCCCGATCCATAAAAAAGGTGACCGCCTTCTTTGCGCCAACTACAGAGGCATTAGCCTTTTAAACATCGCGTACAAGATCTTGTCCAGCGTATTATGTGAACGCCTGAAGCCATTTACTGACGAACTAATTGGCCCTTACCAGTGTGGCTTCAGGCCTGGAAAATCTACCATCGACCAAATTTTCACTCTACGCCAAATCCTGGAAAAGACCCAAGAATATAACATCGAAACACACCATCTTTTCATCGATTTTAATGCAGCTTATGACAGTGTAGACAGGAACGAACTATACCGTGCCATGTTGAGTTTTGGTATCCCTACCAAACTGATACGACTTATCAGGATGACGCTGGAAAATGCTCGTTGGTGCGTCAAAATTGGAAGAGACTCGACCGAAACCTTCGAAACCACCAGAGGACTTTGACAAGGCGATGCGCTGTCATGTATAGCTGCTTCCATATTGTTCTTGAAAGAGTGGTGCGAAACACCAACGCCAATACAAGTGGCACCATCTTTCAAAAATTAACACAATATCTTGGATATGCAGAGCAGATGATATCGACATTATGGGAAGAACCAAACGAGCAGTGACGGGTGCTTTCCCTAATACCGAGTCTGAGGCGAAGATAATGGGTCTTGACATTAACGAGGACGAAACGAAGTATTTACTGTCGTCAAATAGAGTCGATTCACACCGTAGACTTGGTCAAAATGTGACAATTGACAGGTACAACTTCGAGGTGGTAAACGAATTTGTTTATCCGGGCACTGCTGTTAATTCTGCAAATGACACCAGCGCGGAGATCAAACGTAGAATTACCCTTTCTAATCGATGTTTCTTTGGCCTAAGCAAGCAGTATTGAGGAATTAGGCCCTATCGCGAAGTACCAAAGAGACACTGTACAAAACTTTAATCATCCCAGTCTTGCTGTATGGTGCAGAAGTATGGACCCTTTCCCAGGCGGATGAAGGATCTCTTGGTATCTTCGAGAGGAAGGTTCTGCGTATGATCCATTTTCCGGCGGAGACATCTGGCGGAGAAGATTTAATCAGGAGTTATACGAGCTCTACAGCGACTTGCCACTGGTCAAAAAACTGCATGTTCAACGCTTAAGATGGCTAGGGCATGTCGAGCGAATGAACATCGAAGCTCCAGCCAGTAAGGTATACAACGCCAAGCCTGAGGGAACAAGAAGCAAAGGCAGGCCTCATCTCCGGTGGACTGATCAAGTTGAGGCCGACGGACGTCAACTTGGTATTCGAAACTGGAGGTAGCAAGCTAGAGATCGAGTAAGCTGGCGAAAGTTATTACTTGAGGCCCAGGAGCACAATGCGTTGTAGCGCCATCTAAAGTAAAGTAAAGTAAAGTAAAGTAAAGTAAAGTAAAGTAAAGTAAAGTAAAGTAAAGTAAAGTAAAGTAAAGTAAAGTAAAGTAAAGTAAAGTAAAGTAAAGTAAAGTAAAGTAAAGTAAAGTAAAGTAAAGTAAAGTAAAGTAAAGTAAAGTAAAGTAAAGTAAAGTAAAGTAAAGTAAAGTAAAGTAAAGTAAAGTAAAGTAAAGTAAAGTAAAGTAAAGTAAAGTAAAGTAAAGTAAAGTGAGTAAGATGTTAAACTCGTTAAAAATTTATTTTTACCAAACTTGCAAAAAAAATGTTATCTCTTTTGTTTGTTAAAGTGATTATTCAAAAAACCAAGACTTTTATTTAAAACAAAAAAAATCCGTGAGGCCATAGATTCGACTCTGTATAAACTTAACAAAGTGTTTTCAGTTTACAGTTTTCTTATTTAAGGATAATAATTAATCTTAAGAACGGCTAAAGTATGTACTGGAATATTGAGACAGAAAATAGGCAATCAATAAATGAAACTTTTAGTTCTTAGTCACGTGCTAGTCATATTGTATACCTGTTAAGGACTTTAATGATTGTCTCTGGAAAAAAAATGTGATAACTCATAAACTTTTCGGATCCATATATGTAGGTTTACTCATTTTCTCGTAAAGGTTCAGGGAGACTTTACCTAAAACATTTTGTAATCAACTTTTTTTTTGTTTTGTAAGTATTATTGTTCTAACTAATATGTAACCACATCAACTGATTGAATAATAAACCTTCTATATTCCAAACTAGCTATTCTTAAAGTACCTTTGTACATATAAACTCTACTCTAATACTTATGTTTCATTTATTACTACACACATCTATAATAATACTACTTCACTTTGTGTGGTATGGGTGGGTGGTTGGTAGGGTGAGGTTTGAGTAGGGTAGCTACTTCTCTATACAAAAACTTTTACATTTTAGTAATAATATACTCTCTTCAGGCCTCAAAAAGCTTGTTTCTATTTCAGTAAGTAGAAAATAAATTAACTGCACACAATATACACTTAGGTAGCACTAATGCCATTTACCCGTCCATTAGGTTAATAAAATTTCATTGTAAATGTCAGGCAGGCAGGCAGACAGTCAGGCTGGCACTCTGGCAGGCTGAATGTCTGGGGTCTAGGCTGAATGACTGACTGACAGGGCAGGCTCTCCGTTTCAGGAAAAAAACGTGATGCCTCACTAACAGCAAAGTTCAACAAAAAGCGCAAGAACGAATGAGATAGGAGGATGAATCTCCTTTTATAAGCTACAAAAAAAGGAGAGATATAGGACGATGCGAGCTACGACGATGACGACGACGACGATGAGCAGCGGATGGCATAAGGATGAGGGAAAAAGAAAGAAACTACTAACTCTGCCATACTAGAGTTAGAGGGTTGAAAATCGACGACCAGCATAATTTGCTGTATTTTATAGCCCATTAACAGGATTACGAATGTCAATCATCATAAGTGGCAATCTCGTTCCCCATCATGATTACATGAGAGACAGCGAGATGAGTGTGAGCAGATGAGGTGGTGCGGTGCGGCGGCGGTGGTGGCGATGGGAGAAGGAACAACACATCTTTTAGATGCGCTGCACATTCTATGCCGATGCCGAGGCTGGGCTGATGGGAAGTTGGTCGGAAGTAGTGTGCTCCTTGCTGGAGCTGGTTATCCCTAATAGTCCACCTCCACCATCCACTTTATACCATTGGTGGCGCCCCAACACCGCCTGCGCCTCCAGCCCTAACTGCTTCTGGATGCTGGCTTAGATATATTACAAGTACGTACATTGAATACTCGTATTACGGGAATTAGAAATACTGTAGTAATGCCATATAACAGACACCATTATTCATATCCGATGGAGGAACAGTTCCTAGTTCTCATACCAACCAGTTCTTCCATCACAGCCATGCCCATCACCCTCGCTTCGCTTTACGATGGAAAAATACGTTTTATTGTACTTTCACTATCTCATTTTGGCGTGTGGCTGTTTTCACAGGGATGAAATAAGAATTCCAGGGTTCAGGGCCGAACATGGAAGGAATACAAGTCGTTCAAAAGGCGATGACTAACTATTTGATAGTGACAGAATTTTGCTTAGGAAGATCATTAAATTCATCCTCGATCATGAAGATCACAAATCAAGACATACACATGGCGCCCTACAAATAGTGCTTGGATATTGAAAGATCCAGTTAGGGATAAATGTTTACAAAACCTTCTTTATGTGGGTAAGGTCCACTTCTATCTGCTTTGTCATCTTAACTAACCATAAGTAGAAAGGCTTTTTCTATATGACGAAGGCCCATATAACACACAAATCCAACCTAGATTTTGATCCCAAAAGCATACTTCTCTCCTCGTTCCTGGAATATGATAATAGCAAGGATAAGGAACACTCCAATATACATTTGAAGATGAAACACTTAACCCGGGGTGGGATCTGGGATCTGGGATGTGATGTCATGTTTTGTGTTGTACTTTTTGATGGCATCATAGAATTTCAGAATTTGTCAGTGAAAGAGAGCGAGTAGGGATTTTTTTGTGTATCCTTTTGTTTTGTTGTTATTGTTGTGTTGCTTTTGCTGTTGCTGCTGTTCCTGTTGTTGGTCTCCTTTTGAATGATTTTAGATGGATGGGGGGATGGATTGGCATGGTATGGCATGGATGGCGTGGCGTACGACTTGCTGCTCTTTTCTATTGCTGATGTTATACCTATACCTACTGATGATGATGATTATGATGATGGTGGTGCCCATCATCAGTGGCGTTATTGTCAATGTTCCTTTCCTTTGGCATCTAGAGTCCTGGTGGGAACACTCATAATAAGCCTAAGTGTTTAGCAGTTCTGCAGCAAATCACAAGTACATTGTACTTTCGCATTCGTTGTATTGTGTCTGAGCGATTTTGTAAGCATAACGGCCAACCCCCTTTTTTCCCTCCTCAATATGATGCTATGCTATGCGATGCGATGGTTGGGTCGCATTCTACCGCACATCAGATGAATGCTAATGCGAACTCGCTGTCTGACATTTGTACTCTTATACCGTTGGTATAACGAATGTGTGTGATATTAGATTCGTTCACATTTTATCCGTCGTATAGCAATAACGTTGCCTTGTTCGAAGCTCCGAAGCTCATAGGTACGAGGACGAGTATGTATGCGAGAAAGATTCCAAGACTCAGAACTGAAGAACTAAGTGATTAGTTTGGGAGAATTACATCTAAGGGTGGTAATCAAATATTAATAGCGACAATGGATTTTTGGAAATGAACCAGAGACCGCACAAGCACAAGAAGATATGGAAAAGTGTATGAGAATGAGTACAAGAGTATATATGAGTAACTAACTGTTATTATTACTGATGCAACCTTGGATAAAATATATTTCTTGTTCTTGTGTGAGGTAGGAGGAGGAAGGGGAGGTCTATATGTTCACGGATTACCAAGTTAAACCATTTACTGATGAGTTATTCTGAAGTAGAAAGGAATTGGAGGTCATTGTTATTTGAAAGGATAAAAGAAATGTCAGGTATGTGACCTGGAGGTTACTTATATAGCTGGCAGTCAGTTGAAGGGACATAAAAACACAAAGGTTTCAGTACTTACAATCGTAAAACATTCACAGATAAAGAAATGCCGAAATAACTTCACTGAAACATCCAAAGTTTTTGAAAAAAAAAAGTTGATTCGGAATGCTTTTGCAGGAAGATCGATTAATTGGAAAATATCTTCTTAGATATAGTCTAGGTGATAAGAAGTCGTTTTTCAAAGCCTCACTCATAATTGGATACCTTTTATTACTAAACAGTTCTTGAAGAGCTGAAATGACAACATATAAAACATTCTCCCAAAACCGTGAGCCCCTCATATCAAGCCTCGAACACTAGTTATAAAAGATTTCACTTTATACAATAGGCGTGTTTTTTTGGCACAGCTATCCGTATCCACAGTGGGAGCTTCCGCATGTATTACAAATACAACACGCAGCTGCGGATAAAACTAAAACCTAAAACTGGCTGCGGATACAAATTGACATTTTTTCGAGTATCGATACTCGATCGGAGAAAAATTGAATTTCTTAGGTTTGTAACTCGGATAATCGGATAACTCAAAGAGTCTCGAAGGCTGTGTTCGCAGAGTGCAACGCACTTTAAGTGAGTTTTTGGGGAGAGTACGATAACTCAGGCGACAAAGTTTAATGACGGATTTGTATAGAACAGTTAAAAACAAGCATTTTTTACTATTGGAGGGGGGTCTATCTCCCCCCGTTTAGGCGGTAGGGGCAATTTAAAAAAATATTATTTAAAATGGAAAATAATTGTTAAAAAATAACGGTAATTTTTACAATTAAGTATTACACATTTGTTTAAAGCCAACATTCTGTTCTATTAGCTTGTTTTTAAATCAAGTCAAAACTATGCATAGTTTTTGAAAAAAATTGTTTTAAACTCAAAATCTGTACAAAAAAAGTTAAAAAAAAGGTTTAAAGTGTAATTTTTCAAAACCTTAAGATTATATACTATTGTTTTTTTTAGAACTCATTGCTCTTATTTGTTTTTGATCAAAAACTGAAAACTAAATGATTTTGTGTCTTCTAGTTCGTGAGAAAATTGAAAATTACCAAAACAAATATTTTAATTAAATTACTTTTTCTTTGCTTGAGTATTTACGAAGCCTTATTATAGTAATAATCGAATATGGATTAAAATATACCTAGGGTAAATTAATTTTTCTTAAATACAGCTTATTTAAATGCAAAAGAAACTTTGCATGCACCCTATCTTGCATCCAACGCACCTTACACACTCCGCACCTTGCACCCACCCCAAATCCTATAGTGTTCCCAAGCAGGGGGTTTGCAGGGGGCAGCATGCCCCCCCATACACATCCCACTGTTGCATACACCTAAACTCGCACCTATCATTATTACTATCAAAATAAGACCACTCAAGCAAAAAAAAATATTTAAATTAAAATAGAATTTGTGGTTATTTTCAATTTTCTCAAAAACTAAAATACATAAAATCATCTAGTTTTCAGTTTTGGATCAAAAACAAATAAGAAAAATTACACTTTAAACCTTTTTTTAACTCAAATTTTGAGTTTAAAATTAAATTTTTCAAAAACTACGCATAGTTTTGACTTGATTTAAAAAACGGCTAATAGAACAGAATGTTGGCTTTAAAAAAATGTATAATACTAAATTGTAAGTATTATCGTTATTTTCCATTTGAAATAATATTTTTTTTTAATTGCCCCTACCGCCTAAACGGGGTGAGATAGACCCCCCTCCCATAGTAAAAAAAGCTTGTTTTTAACTGTTCTTAAAAAATCCGTTATAATATCTTGTCGCCTGAGTTGTCGTACTCTTGCCGAGTTCTTTTATTTAAGTTTATTTTGAATTAATATTGGAATGCACAAACCAAGAAACAAGCCACACATGTTTTTAAAAATATTAAACACTTTACGGTGTTTAAAATTTTTCTTCTGAATGTCGTTTTCTGTTTTGCGAGATGTAAGGTGTAACGACAACGGCCACTTTTTTTCAAAAAGTGTGAAATTTACACAAGTATTTTTTTTTCTTTGTAGCGCCATTTGAATTTAAAAAAACTACAAAAAATGTTTTTTAAAAAATAAGCTTTCTGCATCATTACTTTTAATTTTGGGGTGAGAAAACTTTCACAAAATGAGTTTGAAAATTTTCACTTTTTGACTTTTTGCTCGTTGTAGTCATACCTTTAACGTCGAGTCAAATTTGTGAATCTGACAGCTAAAAGAGTTGGTGAAGTGAGGAATAATCTCAGATTTCATGATCTATTTGATACTTGAGATTCAAAAAAATGGATTCCAGATTCAAAAATCTGAATATCGATTTTTATCAAAATTCACACATACATACATAGGTACACACTTCTCTGTTTGACATTTGTCTGAACATTTGTTATTGTTTGTTTTTTTTTTTTAAGTAAACAATTACAAAACTAGATTTCATCTACTATTTGCCAGGAAAGATTTAAGATTTCTACACAAAAATTTCAAAAATAATTAGAAAACGACATAAGTTAAATATTTTTGAAGTTTTTTTTTGACCAGACAATTAAAAACAATGATGCGGAAAGCTAAATTTTCGGTTTAAAAACAATTTTTGTAGTTTTTTTTAAATCAAATGGCGCTAGAAAGAACAATTTTTTTTTTATTTTGTAAATTTATCACTTTTTGCCTAAAGTGGCCTTTGTAGTTAAGTTAAGTTAAGTAAAAGTTATTAATACAAATTTTAACAGTTAAAGCGGCTCCATGACTACCCCTATTGTCAAAATTAAACTTCAAAAGGCTTCCACATTTCACATACAAATTTCAATTTCGATCTTTCGACCGTGCATAGAAATGGGCCACCTATAAGGATTTCAATTTCAGGAACGACGACTGACCAAATCTACGAACATACCCCAATATGTCAAAAACTTATCCGAAAGCAAAACCAAAAAAAGAGGCTGGGATGCGACCCACACTGATAACTTCCCATCCCGTCTGTCGATTTGTCTTGTTTAAAAGTTTGTGTATATGTATCAATTTTTACTAAATTTGCGTACTATTTTTTGTAGATTTTATTTTTTTTACGAAAAAACGGATTGTTGGATTTTTATAAAAAAATTACTGAATATGGAAAACAATATTTTCTGTGAGATAAAATAAGTTTGAAGCCAATATTTATAATTTTTGAAAAGCTATTTGAGTCGAAAGTAAATTTTTACCAAGTTTTAGTATTGTTTTTTTTTAGGTTTTTATTTTTTGTAAAAAAACTGTTAAATCGATTTTTCTCAAAATTTTATCGAATGTTGAAAATAGTATTTCTTATAAGTTAAAATTAGTAAGAAGCCATTATCTCAAATTTTTGAAAAGATATTTGAGTCGAAATCAATTTTTACCAAATATTTTTAAATTTTTTTAGGTTTTTAATTTTTTGTACAAAAGCTGTCAATTCGATTTTTTTCAAAATTTTACTGAATGTTGACAATAACATTTTTTTAAAGATTAAAGTAGTTTAAAGCCAATATCTCAAAGTTTTGAAAAGATATTTGTGTCAAAATTCAATTTTTACCAACTTTTATAAATTTTATTTAGGTTTTTATTTTTTGTAAAAAAAACTGTCAATTCGATTTTTCTCAAAATTTTTCCTAATGTTGAAAACAATGTTTTTTATAAGCAAAAATTAGTTAGAAGCCATTATCTCAAATTTTTGAAAAGATATTTGAGTCAAAAATCAATTATTACCAACTTTTGTTAAATTTTTTTTAGGTTTTTAAATTTTTGTACAAAAACTGTCAATTCGTTTTTTTTTCAAAATTTGACTGAATGTTGACAACAATATTTTTTGAAAGATAAAAGTAGTTTAAAGCCAATATCTCAAAGTTTTGAAAAGATATTTAAGTCGAAATTCAATTTTTACCA
This sequence comes from Eupeodes latifasciatus, assembly GCA_920104205.1. Taxonomy (NCBI): domain Eukaryota; kingdom Metazoa; phylum Arthropoda; class Insecta; order Diptera; family Syrphidae; genus Eupeodes; species Eupeodes latifasciatus. The sequence goes on along the minus strand of OV049925.1, from coordinate 133,051,552 downwards.
ACTTTGAGTAATGTTTTTTTTTAGGATTTTATAAAAAAACTGTCAATTAGATTTTTCTTAACATTTTATCAGATGTCAAAAACATTATTCTTCGTGGCACAAAATTGTTTTGGAGATGAAATCATATTTTAGTCGTAAAATTTTCGAGGTCACAAATTATTTTTTTCAGTTTTTTTGATTTATAAAAAAAACCGTTAATTGGATTTTTTTCCAAAAATATACTTGTTTTGTATCACGTTACAGTTTATAATATAAAATTTAATTCACTCTAGCGTCATTGGTTCATGAGATATTTAGGTTTAACCAAAATGTTCACCTTTTTTTAAACTGCTATGGTAAAACAACCACCCACGCAATTTTCTTGAGAGCCCTTTCTGCATCTTTCTGCCTTATTATCTGTATAACAAAATTTATTTGAAGTCGATATCTCTTCTGGTTCTTGAGCTATGAAGGACGAAAAACACGTCGCGAACGTACGAACGTACGCACAGACATCTTTCTAAAAATCTTTTATTTCGACTCTAGAAACCTGGAAACGTCGAGAAATGTCAAAATTTTCATTGGACCCATTACAATAACTTCCTATGGGAAGTTAATAACAAACCAAACTTTGAACAAATGCAAATGGAAAATCAAGAAAATAAGCATTTATTTAAAATTACATATATCAGATACATAATAAAATTCTTTCTTAAAATATGTAGCATCAAGAAAAAAACCTGCACAAAGAGGAGACGGAGGCCTTGCTAGACTTCTACGCTTGTTTTGTTTTATTATCTGACAGCTAGACAAGTATACCAACTTAAGAATAAAATAAAACAGCTGCGAATGGGCAACTGCAGATACGTTTTATTGGGAAATCGAATTTGGCTGCAGATAGCGATGCCAAAAAAACACGCCTAATATGTTCAGATAAACATCGCGGCTTCTCGGGGTGGTTCGCACCCAAAATGTCATATTTTCTAGGACCGAGACGCATAAATTAATCAAGATTTCAACCGATAGCATGATTAATTTTGGATATGGGACTTGAAAAAACCTGCCAGATAAGAGTTCAAATCACATGGTATCTGAAATCAAAATTTTTTTGTATGTGAATAAACTTACCATAAGCTTGAACCTCGTGCAGATTGTTTAGTATGGTGTGAGCTGTGTCATGCCCCGTTGAAGACACATGTCGTTATTGTTCATATCATTATATCATCCCAATCTTGACCATAGGAAATTTGAAATCATTTAGCTATAGCTCTTCCTGCTGTCGTAGTTGGCTTCTCCAAATGTCGTTCTCAAAGAACAGACTTTTCCAACAGTCGATAGACTATCTTGAATCTCATGTTAATTGATAGCTTCGCAAATCTGACAAATTCGTTTGTTGAAGCCATCCAGAAATGGTTAGCTTATAAGTTGAAAGTTAATTTTTCTATAGAAATCAAAGTCAGTTATGAAGGTTCAAAATGTACCAAGTTATTGGTGCTATTTGCGAAAGATCAAACTTTCACAAATCTTCCGTTGCGACCTTTAAATCAAAAATGAGGCTCTAAGGCCTTGTTAAAAATCCTTTATTTCTTTACTTTGTTTGTACTTTTAATACTTCTCTGTTATCGAATTAGTTTAAAGAAATTAATATAGAAAATAGTGATCAAATTTTACGTGATATTTGTTCAAACACGAAGCTTAAATCTAGAATGAATTTCATCATAATAAATCTACATTTATTTAACATTACAACATTTTCGTTTATTTGTCTTTAAGATTTAAATAAAATTAAAGAATAATCAATAATAATCACAATTTCTTAAAATTTTCACTTTACCAATTGCTTCTTAAGGTATTCCCTTATATGTATATACACTTTAGAAAACACTGTAGATAGAAATACTTATATATTTTTATATAATTGCAATTTCATTGCTGTCAAGTCTATATAAGCCTCATATAGAGCCCACCTCTGTCTTGTGCAGATGTGCATGAAATTTGAAAGTATCTTACATTAGAGATGCATATTCAATAACCAAGAAATACTTATTTTCACTTTGTCTTAATATTGCTAAGTCTACATACTTGAGAAAAGTCCCAACATGAGTATACGAGGAGTATGAATGCAAATGCAATTGCACTGCACATTATTATTATTATGTAGGGAGTTCCTGTGTGAAAGATTCATCTTGGTTCTATAGTGGTGCTGCCTTTAGACTTCTTACCCCAAAACCGAAACGGAAACCTCAGCCATCTCTTTTAATAAATCTCCAATCGATTGTAAGAAACAATCCAAGGCTTTAACTAGTACGATATAAGCATATATACAAATACAAACTTAACTACTATATAGAGAGATCCTTATTTCCATTCAGCCATAGATTGGATTTAGATTTCCAATTCATCTATAGTTATTTATAAGATTGGAGATAGAGATGAAGACCAAGATGAAAATGAAGATGGAGATGTTTAGATCCTTTCTAGATGCTTAACAAAATTTCTTCGTTTCGCATTGTTGGTTTAATTTTGAAGTGGAAAGTAAGCAATAACGCAATTACGATATAGGAAAAGGAACCCTGCCTTGTACATGTAAGGATATCGGGATATAGAACATCTTCGCAACTCTGACATATGGAAAAGTGTATCAATCTGCTTCTGCTTCTACTTCTACTCTGCCCAACTGCTGCATTTGCTACTTCTGTTATTGTCATTCCGATAAGGGTTTGCAAAAGACATTCCAAGTGCAATTTCAAGAAAGGTCTACCATCCACATTTCCATCCCATCAGCAGCGTTTTCATCCATGCCACCCCAAGCCTTCTTTGTTCAACATTTAGATATATTATAACAGTGAAAGAAAAGAGCAAAAGTAGCTGCATGCATAGTTTGTATAGGTTTGTGGAGAAGGAGCTAAGGGATAAATTGAAGACATTCACACGTCCCACCTCCAGCTGTACAGCAGTAGTCCGTCAGCCAGAAGGAGCTACCTACACCTACTCCTACATCCATGTGGTATAGAGCCGTTCTTAAAACACAAACCATACGCACAAATAGCACACACACAGGACAAGGCATCAACTCAAACTCTTTCACCATTCTTACACCTCTTGCCGACCAAGCTCAAGCCCAAGCCCAACACAAGTGAACACAAATCCTCAACCGAGCAAATTTAATTTGGAGAAACTTTTAAATGAGAAACTTAATCCAGACAAGAACACATTTTGGGGAAACGTCCGAATAAACTGTATAATTAATTTTCCATTTCAAGAACCATTAATTGTTTTTGATAATGGCCTCCAGGATCCAGGATGGGAGACAAAGAAGAAGGTGGAGGAGGTCCTCGCCTTTTACTATGATGTAGCGTAGGAAGAGAGCGAGAGATACGTGTGCAGCCTCAAGCAAGTACCAGGACGAACATGAAGAAAGGACCCCAACGAGCGACGACCTACCGACAAAACGACGAAAGACGAACGACGCAACTATATAGACGTGAAGAAACAGCGGTACATAGGTTGTGTATATAGTATATGTGTGTAAATGGAAAGAGATTTAGTGAAATGAGATGGATTGTTGGTGAAATGGATTTTATACTCAGGCCAGCCCTCTTTTGGCGTTCGTTGTTGGCTTGGCACTACACTCAAGAATTCGAATACTATATACATACATACTTACATATACGCACTACTTTGTACCTTCTATGCTATAGTAGCCCATCAACCGACAGTTGAGTCAAGGAAAAGGCAAGCTCCATAGTTCCAGCTTTTCCATTTATACCTACTTCTATAGTTGTATAGGTACAGATCATACCTACCTATAGTAATTTGCAGGGCCGAGCGAGATATGGTTGGCAAGGACGTTCAGCCAGGATGATGGTGGCAAAGAAGAAATACAATTTTGCTTTAATTCCTTTTGTAATTGCTTCATGCTGCTGGCGAAGATTACACAATAGCGTAATGACCTACCAAGAGTGAGTAAAGACAAAGAGGCGCCACTCATATGAGCCAACTTTAGCCGACCAAAAGCGAATAATACCGAACACATATGTATGTATGTGAACATATACAAGTCGTGTACATTTGGGGCTGAAGAGGGAGTTGAGCGGTGGCGGCAGAGGTAGGCATTCGGTCTACTTTCTCAACCGAAAGAAACCAAAAAAAAAAATATCGATTTCTTAATTATAACTTTCAACTCAAGGCTTAATGTGACTTTCTTTGTATTCTTCCTTTTAAGTAAAGTAGATATAAGTAATTGGTATAAGAGGAGGTAAAAATCAATTAAAATTTTAACCAAACTTGAAAACGCACAGCTACAGAAAAAGTTAAGTGTGGATCCTACACCAACATAAAATAATCAAAAAAAAAATATGCGTACCATTTTTTTTTCGGTATTTTCAATAAAGTATCTTACTGTTGCGTATCTTCATGATTTGATTACAATATTATTAAAAAGAGTTGGCAGGTTTGAGCTTTAAATGTTATTCGTTATCTATTCTCTAGTTTAACTAAGTTAAGTGGATACTACTCGTAGTTCTACAAAATTCGTTAACATTTTATGTATAAAAATACATTCTTACCACACCGCCAGCCTAAGAACCGCAACAAATAGAGACTATTTGAGAATGGAGAGGCTTTTCCTCAATCGTTCTAGGATTTTTCAAGCCCATATGTTCTTATTAACGTTGCTTTCGAAATAGAAATGGACCTCAACACCAAAATCGATGAAAATTCTGATCATTATGATGCATTTCAAGGATCCAATCAACAAAGATACGAAGTTACTGGTGATCGACAGACTTGAGTTCTTGTGTTAGTTGAACTTTGAAAGCTGTACATTTTAAATCTATAAACAAAATATGGTTTAATGTTGTTTGTGGAATATCTAAATCCAAAAATCGACGAGGAACCGATAAAATTAGGTTACCGTAGACACTGCGTTCTACAGCAGCAATATCCTTGAACGTCACACAAGATCTCAATTCTATACATCACCGTTTTGTTTAAAGAACAAACATTTTTCTAACAATTTTACACGACTGATAAGGTTTTTCACGAAGAACCCAAATTCCTCTAGTTTTGTAATTTTGAATTTGAACAATTTCAATGCGTTGAAACGGATAATGTTTCATTTTTAGCAATCACGTAGGTTTTTACTTGTCAAATGTCAAATGATGACAACTTCTGAAATGACAGCTGCTCAAATAACTTTCTGTTTAAAATAAAACCTGTTTTAGAACGAATGACAAAACGAACTAAAAGAAAAACAAATCGAACTTTCTAAATTATAATTATTTATTAAATACTAATGAACGATGTCTTCTTAAGGAAGGTTATAGCACTAATGATAGAAAAAACATTTTAACAAATTTGAAATGAGGCAAGTGTATAACAGATAACAGCAAAAATGAGATGAGAGAAGATCATTCTCACGACTAACAGAAAACGTAATATTTGAATGTAATAATTTGGAATACAAAAAATATGATTTCAACATAGGGTAATTTTACAAATGTTCGGCAATAGAGTTTTTTGTTAAGTTAGAAAAGTAAATTTTAGTAAGTTATGTTTTAATATTTTAAATTCAAGTAAATCAAATTTGAATCGAGATTTTTAAATGGTCATTCTCAAACAAAACCTCTAAGTGGAAAACAAAAAAAGTTAGTCAAAAGTTGTTAGTTCAAATACTTCACGAAGACACAAATATATCATAAAAAAAGGCTTTCGTACTATGTTAAAAAAAGTTATCATTTGAATTATTCTTAAAAATTACCAACAATATTTTGCATATAATGAAATATAGTTTTATTTCAAAATCTAGTTTTGTTAACGAGATTTTTAGCCGAAAACAAATTTTTACCAATTTTTTTTAGCATTTCTTAAAAGATTTTATTTCTTATATAAAAAAATACAAATTGGATGAATGAAATTAATTTGAAGTCAATATTTTTACTGAATGTAAGAAACAATAATTTCTGTGAGATGGAATAAGTTTGAAGCCAATATTTTCTTCATTTTGAAAAAGATATTTGAGTCGAAAGTAAATTTTTACCAAGTTTAGGTATTGTTTTTCTAGGTTTTTATTTTTTGTAAAAAAACTGTCAATTCGATTTTTCTCAAAATTTTTCCAAATGTTGAAAACAATATTTCTTAAAGTTAAAATAAGTTGGAAGTCATAATCTCAATTTTTTGAAAAGATATTTGAGTCTAAAATCGATTTTTACGAACTTTTAGTAATTTTGTTTAGTTTTTTATTTTTTGTTAAAAAACTGTCAATTCGATTTTTCTCAAAATTTTACTGAATGTTGAAAACAATATTTCTTATAAGTTAAAATTAGTTGGAAGCCATAACCTCAAAATTTTGAAAAGATATTTGAGTCGAAAATGGATTTTTACGAACTTTTAGTAATTTTGTTCAGGTTTTTATTTTTTGTTAAAAAACTGTCAATTCGATTTTTCTCAAAATTTTACTGAGTGTTGAAAACAGTATTTCTTATAAGACAAAATTAGTTTAAAGCCATAATCTCAAATTTTTGAAAAGATATTTGAGTCTAAAATCAATTTTTACGAACTTTTAGTAATTTTGTTTAGGTTTTTATTTTTTGTTAAAAAACTGTCCATTCAATTTTTCTCAAAATTTAACTGAATGTTGAAAACAGTATTTTTTATAAGACAAAATTAATTTAAATCCATAATCTCAAATTTTTGAAAAGATATTTGAGTCGAAAATCGATTTTTACGAACTTTTAGTAATTTTGTTTAGGTTTTTATATTTTGTTAAAAAAATTTTAATTCGATTTTTCTCAAAATTTTACTGAATGTTGACAACAATATTTTTTATAAGATAAAATTAGTTTGAAGCCAATGTTTTAAATTTTTGAAAAGATATTTGAGTCGAAAATCAATTTTTAACAACTTTTGTTAATTTTTTTTTAGGTTTTTATTTTTTTGTAAAAAAAACTGGCAATTCGATTCTTCTCAAAATTTTTCAGAATATTGAAAACAATATTTCTTATAAGTAAAAATTAGTTGGAAGCCATAATCTCAATTTTTTGAAAAGATATTTGAGTCGAAAATCAATTTTTACCAACTTTTGTTAATTTTTTTTAGATTTTTATTTTTTTGTAAAATTCAATTCAATTCGATTTTTTTCAAAATTTTTCCAAATGTTGAAAAAAATATTTCTTAAAGTTAAAATAAGTTGGAAGTCATAATATCAATTTTTTGAAAAGATATTTGACTAGAAAATCAAATTTTACCAACTTTTGTTAATTTTTTTTAAAATTTTTTGTAAAAAAAAAACTGTCAATTCGATTTTTCTCAAAATTTTACCAGATTTTGAAAACGTTATTCTTCATTGCTCAAAATTGTTTTGGAGATAAAACCTTTTTATGTTCATAAAATATTCGAAGTGACTAATAGTTTTTTTTTTGTTTTATAAAAAAAAAAACCGTTTATTGGATTTTTTTCCCAAAAATATACTTGTTTGGTATTACTTTACAATATATAATTTAAAATTAAATTCAAGTCTCAAGCGTTATTGGTTCGTGAGATATTTTGGGTAAACCAAAATTTTCACCTTTTTTTAAATTGCTATGGTAAAAAAACCACCTACTCAATTTTTTTGAGATTCCTTTCTGCATCTTTCTGTATTATTAACTGTATAACAAAATTTATTGGAAGTCGAAATCCCTACTGGTTCTAGGGCTATGGACGACGAAAAAACGCCGGAAACGTACGGACGTACGAACTTACTTACACACACGCACAAACATCTCTCTAAAAATATTTTATTTCGACTCCATGGACCTTGAAGCGTCAAGAAATATCAAAATTTTCAATTCGACAAATCGGACCCATTACAATAACTTCCTATGGGAAGTTAATAAATAAGGTCTTACAACAGTTTGTAGAAAACTAGAGCCCTGTGACTTATAACTTTCAACCATTATTAAGTACGAGTAATGGTGTCATTGGTAGAGGGGACCTACAATTTTCATGACAAGAATCACTCTTGGAGGATTTGTCAGTTACTCACTTTAGGTGGCACAGGCAGGGATTAAACACAACGCTTCTAGCATTACAGTCTTGTGCACTTACTTAACCTTCAGATAAATTTTATACTAAGAAGAATGACGGTTATATTTTAGAAACACCCAAAATCAGTTTGTCTAACAAAATATTAAACATACAAAAAATACTCCTAAAAATTACCCAAAATTGATGTTTGGCTCAAATGTACGAGTATTAAAAAAATAAACAAGATACTTGCCAATTTCTCATTCAGAGTGATTTGATGACATATTGATATAGAAATGTCAGAATTGTCAATTAATTTCTTTCGCAATCATCGGATTCTGTGATTACTTTGAAACTTAAATCACCTTTTGCAAAATATAACTTCTAAAACTTTTTCTAGAAAAATTCAATGGACGTTTCCTATTAAAAATTGTAAAATAAAAATACTGCTCGATTGGTGCAATGTCTCTAATATTTCAACAGAAGAGATTAAACTTTAAATAAGAATTTATGAATTTTCGATGTTATATATTTTCTTCTTTTTTTTTTTCTTTATTTTATTTCGCTAAAATTGAAACAATCAAGAGTAAGATCTCAAACCTAAAGGCCCCCGCAGACTGCAGACTGTTTATCGGCCGATAGTATAGTCGGGTTGGACTGAAAGTGTGCATACCGAGCTAACTAAACAGTTTTGTTGGTGAACAGGGCGCAGACTATCCAACAGCCGGCCGACTATTCTTGAATCAAAAATTGTGATTTGGACGATGCCATATTCAAAATACACGCACACGACGCCAAATCACAGAGCGAACTGAACTATCGGCCGACTAAACAATCGTCATGCACGCGCAGGCGTGTATGCGCCAATACTGATTAAACAGTCGGCCGATAGTTGGCCGACAGATTAGTTTGAATGTAATCGGGTAGCCCATCAAACTTTTTTATCGGCCGATACTGAATCGCTGTAGTGTGCGCATATGCATTCCTCTCCATACTGATTAAGAAGCCGACCAAACTATCGTCCGATAAAAAGTCTGCAGTCTGTGGGGGCCCTAATTCCAAATCTTTTATCCGTTACACTTTCAAAAGCCTGTGTTATGTTTCAAAAATAAACTTTAGAATATTATTTGTGATTTAGGAATCATCACCTATTGAACCATATGAAACATTTTTCTGTAAATTGATTTTTCCAGCTCACTTTGTTCTATATGAGTATAGTCTCGATGATAACACTAGATTAGCCCTTTTTTAAAACATCAAATTGTCACATTTGCCACAAGGTGTCACTTTGCAAAAAGTTGCAAAAACGATTTTGTATTATTTTTTTTTCAGGGTTGAATACCTATATCTTCAAATTCACATAACAAATTCAAATTGTAAACTCGCATATTATTTTTCTTTGTCAACAGTTTGAAGTTAAAAAAGTCTTCAAACAAAAATAAAAAGAAAACCGGAAAAGGATAACAATATTCTAACACCGTATGGTCAATTCTATCGTCCGTTGTCTTTTTTAATATTAAAAATAAGTTAAGCCAACCGAAATATAAAATCCCAAAAATAAAAAAAAAAACAAAATTCTTTTAAAATTTATCCAAGGAAAAACCATATGTTGAAATATGATATGGCAAAAAGATGCATGGTTATAGATACATTCAGATGGATTTTCACATACTTTCGAAATTCATCATAAAATAAAGTAAAAAAATAGACTGTCGGTATTCTGGATGTTAGAAAAGATGGAACCATATGGGTTAAGAATTTTTTCCAAAACACTGACCAGTGCGGAGGTTTTAATTTATTTAGTTGGGGTTTTTGTCAAGAAAGCTGCAACAGATTTGTTAACATTTTTAAATACACAATTTATTCGCTTAAATTATCTGAGATTAAAATTTACATATTTCGACATTTATATACATTAAGGGCGTTGCCAAGTCACGAATGAAGTCTGAGGGAACTTGGGTAAGAGACCCTAAATAATCACTATTAACATACGAGTATTCCTAGCCTTATACTCGATTTTTTCTCCTGAAGTTCATTTGATACCCTTATATGAACTCATTTAGACGCTTCTAAAAAAAAAGATCTAAGATTCAGATTCTCTAAGACTTCTTTATCTCAGCTTTCTTATGTTCCCAGACACTGCCACTTTTATAACACGCATTTTATCGAGTAAAAACAAGACACAAACTGATGCTTTACGCAAATGATTCAATCAATCACCGCAGTTAAGAAGAAATTTCGCAATCGGTGGTGATGCGACGATGGCGTTATAAGCATATGCACGCAGAGAACAGAAGAAGAACATGCAATGAGAGGAGAGATTCTTCAGCTTGAGTTGTTCATTAGCCAAACAGGATGTTGATTAACAAAAGGGATGGGAAATCAGATAACTAATCTCGCCTGTCTGCACAATGGTCAATAAACAATTGTTCGGCTAATCCACCACCACCATCGCTTGAGGGCATCGCATCAAAACAGAACTCAGAACCAAACACACTGCCACTAACAACAGTTGATCCTGACATTTTGTCCATCATCATCATCATCATCGCAACGTTTCTTGGTCGACATCGACCGGCCGGTCAGCCATCATTACTCAGTGCCCAACGTTGTTGTTGTTTTTGTGTTTGTTGTTATCTGGCTGAGGACTTCCAGCGACCGACCGACCGACGACGGCGACGCACGATGAGAACTTCTGTAGACGTTTTTATTTGTTTCTCTTAACTCTCAACAACAACAGCAACTGAGAATGACCACTGAAATATATCGCCTCAGGAGCAAAAACTCGGCCCTTGCTTTTATGTAATCCACATCCACTTCCACATCCACATCCACCATTCTGGATCTGAATGATGTGTGTGCGTAGCAGGGTTAGCATAAATGCCGTATATTCTTGCTATGTACTCTACAATGTACATCGCATCGACATCCTGAATGGACGCTAATTAAAATCCAATAATTTGCAACCCAACGAAAGGAGGAAGAACAAGAGCAAATTAAGCGCAAAAGCTGACTTGTTGTCCGTTCGCCATCATCGTTGTCGTTATCGGCTGAGCTTGAGTCTATATGGCAAACAATGCCAATTGCGAACGCATACTCGAATTCACGTACACTCTTGTCACCGCCCCACCACCGCACCGTGTTATCCCGCATCTATGTAAGTCCTTTGAATTCTGGTCCTAGTTGCTGCTACGATATTCAGCCAAGAAACCCAAGCCAATCATCAGAGCAGCAGGGCCAGGGCTTCTTCTGTTTCAATACTGCTATGTAGGTATACTACTGATGCCGCAGAAATAACAATAAGTGGGGAAAAATATCGACAGGGCACACGCAGATTTTAATTGGAACAAAACGTATCATCCATTCAGAACGTCAATTAGACTCGCAGGACGAATGTTAGTTGGTCACTATTGTCGTATACCTAACTACCTGCTCTGCTATGGCTCCCATCATCAGCTGCATGCTGCCACCACCGTGCTACGCTGCGCTGTCCGCTCCACAGTTAATTTTTGTTTTCGTTTTTTTTTTGAAACATAGGGTGGTGATGGTGATTCGCATTGCAGTAGTGAAAGGAAGTTATCGTGTTGTATTTTTAGAAATATAAGATTGCCTAGTGCCAGGGAATCAAGTTGGAAATCCGTTGAGCTGATGATGATGATGATGATGACGGAGGTGGCCAGCGCGGCGGCGCAGCGGTTGCTCATGCTGATGGGAATGGTACAGTGCTTGTTAACAACTACTGTGACCTATTCTTCCATTTATAGGATCGTTACAAGTGTTGTGGGACCAATTTTAATGACCATTGTGCTGCGCCTGGTTATATTATAAGCTGTTGCAACACGAAGGCGCAAATAAAAGTTATTTCTTTTATTTGAAATGAACAAGTGTTTCTGTTCAAATAATGGACATTGAGAGCAATTAAGTTTTAACATTAAAGCGCAAACCCAAAAAATTCATTATAAATAATAACAATTTCAAGTAAAAAATCTTAAATATTTGAAATGTAAAACTTGTAATTTAAATCATTCGAATATAACAAAAAATTATACACTACATTCCAACTATACTTATACTGGCAAAGCATCTAACTCGAACGAAAACAACATTTCCGATCTTTAAGAAAAATTAAGGCCTCTGCAAAATAGACGTTATGGATGGAGACAATCTTCTTACTTAAAAGAGGCTGGGATGCGACCCAAACTGATAACTTCCCATTCCGTCTGGCGATTTGTCTTGCTTAAAAGTTTGTAGGTTTTCGTGTTGGGTTAAAAAAGTTGTTAGTTGAATTATTCTTAAAAAATTTAAAATTACCAACAATATTTTTCATATAAAGAAATAGTTTAGTTTGAAAATCTAGTTTTGTTAAATAGATTTTTAGTCAAAAACAAATTTTTACCAATTAAAGTAGCATTTCTTAAATTTTTACAAGTTGGAATGAAATTAATTTGAGAGATATCAAGAACCGAACATCAATTTTTACCAAATTTGAGTACTATTTCTTGAAGATTTATTTTTTTATGAAAAAACCGACTTTTGGATTTAAAAAAAAAAAAACTACTGAATATTGAAAACAATATTTTCTGTGAAATAAAAAAGTTTTTAAATTTTTACCAAGTTTTAGTATTGTTTTTTTGTTAGGTTTTTATTTTTTGTACAAAAAATTTCAATTCGATTTTTCTCAAAATTTTTCAGAATGTTGAAAAGAATATTTCTTATAAGTTAAAATTAGTTGGAAGCCATAATATCAAATTTTTGAAAAGATATATGAGTCGAAAATCAATTTTTACCAACTTTTGTTTAATTTTCTTTAAAGTTTTTAATTTTTGTTAAAAAACTGTCAATTTGATTTTTCTCAAAATGTTTTCAAATGTTGAAAACAAGATTTTTTAAAAGAAAAAGGTAGTTTAAAGCCAATATCTAAAGGTTTTGAAAAGATATTTGAGTCGAAAATCAATTTTTACTAACTTTGAGTATTGTTTTTTTATAGGTTTTTATTTTTTATAAAAAAAAACTGTCAATTCGATTTTTCTCAAAATCTTACCAGATGTCAAAAACGTTATTCTTCGTTGCACAAAATTGTTTTGGAGATAAAATCATTTTGTATTCGTAAAATTTTCGAGGTGACAATTTTTTTTTTCAGTTTTTTTGATTTATGAAAAAACCGTTAATTGGATTTCTTTCAAAAAATATACTTGTTTGGTATCACGTTACAATATATATTATATAAAATTTAATCCAAGTCTCTAGCGTTTTTGGTTTATGAGATATTTAGGGTTAACCAAAATTTTCACCTTTTTTCTTAAACTGCTATGTTAAAAAAACCACCCACGCAATTTTCTTGAGAGCCCTTTCTGCATCTTTCTGCCTTATTATCTGTATAACAAAATTTATTTGAAGTCGATATCTCTTCTGGTTCTTGAGCTATGGACGACGAAAAAAACGTCGCGGACATACGGACGTACGGACGTACGAACGTACGTACACACGCACGCACAGACATCTTTCTAAAAATCGTTTATTTCGACTCTAGGGACCTTGAAACGTCGAGAAATGTCAAAATTTTCAATTTGACAAATCCCATTACAATAACTTCCTATGGGAAGTAATAAAGTTAAAACCGTGCCTTTGTTGTTTTATTTTGCCTTATCTGGATTTAAGTTCAAAAATAAATTCTTAGAGTCTAGTTGCTGGTTTTTATAACCAATTTTTGTATGTGTATATTAATTATAACTTATATAACTTATAAAAATCTTTATTATTTGACTTTAAAGTTTTTGAATTTATTGAACTTTTGTAATATTTCATATATGAAAAATTTATTATTAAATTCAATTATTTTTTTAATAATTGAAAATTTTAATTATATATTGATTAGCAAAATAACGTGCAAATTAATTTTCGACAGCATTATCAATATTTGATAGCATGAGACAAATTTTCCGAATTTCTTGCATCAATTGCAAATTGCATTCAAATACAAAATATTTAATTTTTAAAAAATTAACTTTTAAGCAAAAATATTTTTTAGAAGAAATACTAAACCCTTTAACGTAATTTCACGTACTTTTATATACATAAAAATGTAAATGTAGTTTAGCTAAACTTAAAATCGATATTTTTAACATAATTACAATTTGTTGAAACCGCAATAATTTCTGAACCCTTCCTTGCAGCGAAAAAAAGAAATTAGTTATTAAAGTTTTTTGTATCTACAAGGTTTACCTGATGGCAAAATTTTTGGAAGCAATGAAGCTTAATTGTGATAAACTTAAAATCGAAATATTCGAAGCAAAATCTTTAAAATATTTATGCTTCAGGAGATTTTTGAGGACTTATCGTCATTTCTTCGGAATTAAATTTTTCTCAAAGACATGCTAAGTGTAATAACACTGGGCCACCAGTCTATATATCTGTCATTCTTTTAAGGGTTTTGAACTCTGTAGTTCGAATTCGAAGGTTTTTGAAATATATTAGTTTATAACTCGCAAATGTTTAGGTACTGAAAATTTGTGATGGTTTTCCAAATTTACAATCCCTTCAGTGTTCCGTTCAGAAATGTTCAATATCTTATTTACTTTTCCAAAAATCCTCCTTAGCTATTAAAAACATTATTGAATTACAATAAAATGATTTAAATTCATGAAAATCATGAAAATAAAATAAATATGATCCAGCAATTAGTGTTATTTTTTCGATCAACAAAATTTTATTGAAAACTATTTTTTACTTTTACAATGTTTTCTCCAGTTGCTTTACCAAGGGCTGATCCCCACTTTTAAAAAGGGGGGGGGGTACACACGTAACAAATAGACGAGTTTTCACTCATCGACTAAAAACTTTCTTTAATGTTTTGTAAGGGAGGCTAACAAAATTTAAATAACATAGTGTGTATATTAAATTTACAAACTTTAAAGGCCAAAGTGACAATTTTAGTTATTAATTTTTTTTTTAGAACACTGTTGTAAGGTCAAGGTTTAGTCTAAATATTTTATTTTGACTACTCCCTACATATGAAAGCATTCCAAGATTCAAACAGTTTTCTAAATATGCCATATTTAAGAGCTAAAACACAATAGTTTAGAGGGTTTTTGTAATTATATTCTTTTCTGTATTGCAATTTCTATTATGTAGTGAGAAAAACGGTACAAAAATTCAAAACCAAGAAAATGAGAAAGAACCTGATATTAAGAATTTTCTGGCTTTTTTGACGTGTTTTTTTTTTTTTAACTCAATTTTCATGATTCTATTATTATTATCGTTATCAGTCTGCTTAGTCGTAGATTGAAGCTGATGCTAGAAAATATTTTGATCTTAAAGGAGTCAACAAAACTTAAAAACTGTAGAAAGAAAAATGTTTGGTTCTTGAATTTAAGGAAATAGGTGCATTTAAGTACATAATTTCTCTAATTAGGGTAAACAAATAAGTTGGAAAGAAACTTTTGTGTGGCACTCACAAAATAAACGTTTCAGAATCTCTCTCTCTCTTTTCACTTCAGTTCTTAAGAAATTTAAAGCTTTTATACTTATAGATATGAAACGTTAATTGTGTTTTTCAATTAGCCATTAGCTTAACACAAGTGTCACATTTGCTGTTGTTGGGACATTTATATTCTTGAAATTCGTGTTTAAATCTTAGGTTTAGAGCATCTAACGCAAATTCACTTCAAAAAGTAGATTTCTTTTATTTAAGTTTTTGTATTGAACAGAAAATCAATTTTGAAAGAAATAATATGCACGATTGGGTCCCTAGAACTTGCTAATTTCTTTCAAAAAGTCTGTTTACAAATATTTCATATATTTTAATATCTAAAAATGTACCTGCAAAATAAGTTTATCTCAAAAATTTAAATGCAATTTTATTTCTCAAAAAACCTAGAATAACTTTATATTTTTTTTTTTCAAAAATCATTTTAATTTTTAAATTTTGTCTTAAAAATATTTTTGGTAAACATTAAATAAAGTGCGTATAAATATACACTTTACAATAAAATTTCGTTAAAAAATTTTTAACCCCTTCCTGAGATAAGGAGTTTTGTAAAAAAAATGTATATTTAAAAATTATCAACTTGCACAGAAAGAGAAGATTATTGAAATTGGTCCATTAGTTTTAAAGAAAACTTAAAAAACAAAATAACGGTTTTATGAAGAGTACCCTTCTGGAGCAATACAAACATTTATATTTTTTTGAAGAAAGTACACAAATTAAGAACAAAAAATGTAGTGAAAGTTTAAAAAAATGTACGGGTTCATTTTTGATAAAAATTCGAATTTTCGATTTTTAGGCAGAAATTTTGTATGGGGACTCCTGTTATTTTCGTATTTAAAAAAATGAAAAAAAAAAACGCATTTCGCTAATCGGTAGGTTCACAATTGTTTGTTCTGTAGGGTTGAGGACAGACATACAGAACAGACGTCTGTACGTCCGTACGTCTGTACGTTCGCGACGTTTTTTTCGTCTTCCATAACTCAAGAACCAGAAAAGATATCCACTTCAAATAAATTTTGTTATAATAAGGCAGAAAGATGCAGAAAGGGCTCCCAAGAAAATTGCGTGGGTGGTTTTTTTACCATAGCAGTTTGAAAAAGGTAAACATTTTGGTTAACCCTAAATATCTCATGAACCAATGACGCTAGAGACTTGAATTAAATGTTATATTATATATTGTAACGTAATACAAAACAAGTATATTTTTGGAAAAAAAATCCAATTAACGGTTTTTTTTATAAATCAAAAAAAACTGAACAAAAATTTGGAACCTCGAAAATTTTACGACTAAAATATAATTTCATCTCCAAAACAAGAATAATGCTTTTGACATCTGATAAAATTTTGAGAAAAATCTAATTGACAGTTTTTTTTATAAAAAATAAAAACCTAAAAAAAACATTACTCAAAGTTGGGAAAAATTGAATTTCGACTCAAATATCTTTTCAAAAACTTGAGACTTAGGCTTCAAACTTTTTTTATCTTAAAAGAAATATTGTTGTCAACATTCAGTAAAATTTTGAAAAAAATCGAATTGACATTTTTTTTACCAAAAATAAAAACCTAAAAAAATTAATAAAAGTTGGTAAAAATTGATTTTCGACTCAAATAGCTTTTCAAAAATTTGAGATAATGGCTTTGGAACAATTTTGAGAAAAATTGAATTGACAGTTTTTTTACAAAAAATAAAAACCTAAAAAAAAAAAACAATACTAAAACTTGGTAAAAATTTACTTTCGACTCAAATTGCTTTTCAAAAATTACAAATATTGGCTTCAAAATTATTTTATTTCACAGAAAATATTGTTTTCGATATTCAGTAATTTTTTTTATAAAAATCCAACAGTCCGTTTTTTCATAAAAAAATAAAATCTACAACAAATATACGCAAATTTGGTAAAAATTGATACATATACATAGACAAACTTTTAAGCAAGACAAATCGACAGACGGGATGGGAAGTTATCTGTGTGGGTCGCAACCCAGCCTCTTTTCATTTCGAATTGTCTACCATCGTAATGTCATGTATGACTAAAAGCTCGCAATATTTGTCATATAGTTCCTGTATGTCGCAAGTAAAAATCACTTCAATGTTCACTATTTATGGGTAGTTTCAGGAATTTATAGGCAACTTAATTTAAAATTGACGATCTCTTATTCAAGGTTTCTTCTTAAGAACCTGAATATTTGCTCTTTTTCTTAGAAACAAATTTTATGAAAATAATTTAAAGCATGATAAAAGTTTTTCCAAATTCTAAATTTCCTGAAAACAAAAATGTTAGTTGTTTTTTTACAGTAAACCACTCTTTGCTGAATGTCGTCAAATTACTAACAAATCTTTAGTTGTAATCTTTACTTATACAACTTAACTGTATAAGCTTTATGGCTCATATGACCCCCCTTGGATCGTCCATTGGTCAAAAGTTGATGAATTTGTGCTGTGTTTTTGGAATAGGGCTGAATATCAGATTCATATTATGTTCTTGGTCCAGTCTTCAGTTAAAAGTATTAATTTTGGCAACAAAGTTTAAGGAAGTAAAATACAAATTTTGTTTTCATATACAAAAAATTAATAATTCAAAATATAATGGGGTCATGTTCATTAACGCAATACGATGAGTTTTGAATTAAAGGGAATTTCTTCGAAAAAAAACAAACAAATTATCTCCCAGGCGGGGAGGGGGGGTTCATGACCCTACGACCCCCCCCCCCCCTGGAGTCGCCATTTCTGAGGCTTTCCTTTTTCTTTCTTTTATGTTTTATTAACTTCCCATAGGATGTTATTGTAATGGGTCCGATTTGTCAAATTGAAAATTTTGACATTTCTCGAAGTTTCAAGGTCCCTAGAGTCGAAATAAAAGATTTTTAGAAAGATGTCTGTGCGTGCGTGTGTACGTACGTCCGTACGTCCGTATGTCCGTACGTTCGCGACGTTTTTTTCGTTGTCCATAGCTCAAGAACCAGAAGAGGTATCGACTTCAAATAAATTTTGTTATACAGATAATAAGGCAGAAAGATGCAGAAAGGGCTCTCAAGAAAATTGCGTGGGTGGTTTTTTTACCATAGCAGTTTAAAAAAAAGGTGAAAATTTTGGTTAACCCTTAATATCTTACGAACCAAAAATGCTAGAGACTTGAATTAAATTGTATATAATATATTGTAACGTGATACCAAACAAGTATATTTTTTGAAAAAAATCCAGTTAACAGTTTTTTTTTATAAATCAAAAAAACTGAAAAAAAAAATTTGTCACCTCGAAAATTTTACGAATACAAAATGATTTTATCTCCAAAATAATTTTGTGCAACGAAGAATAATGTTTTTGACATCTGGTAAAATTTTAAGAAAAATCGAATTGATAGTTTTTTTATAAAAAATAAAAACCTAAAAAAAACATTACTCAAAGTTGGTAAAAATTGAATTTCGACTCAAATATCTTTTCAAAACTTTGAGATATTGGCTTAAAACTACTTTTATTTTTCAAAAAATATTGTTTTCAACATTCAGTAAAATTTTGAAAAAAATCGAATCGATAGTTTTCTTACAAAAAATAAAATCTTAAAAGAAAATTTAACAAAAGTTGGTAAAAATTGATTTTCGACTTAAATATCTTTTCAAAAATTTTGAGATTATGGCTTCCAACGAATTTTAACTTATAAGAATTATTGTTTTCAACATTCTAAAAAAATTTGAGAAAAATCGAATTGACAGTTTTTGTTACAAAAAATAAAAACTTAAAAGAAAATTTAACAAAAGTTGGTAAAAATTGATTTTCGACGCAAATATCTTTTCAAAACTTTGAGATATTGGCTTTTATCTTTTAAAAAAAATTGTTTTCAACATTCAGTAAAATTTTGATAAAAATCTAATTGACAGTTTTTTTTACAAAAAATAAAAACCTAAAAAAACAATACTAAAACTTGGTAAAAATTTACTTTCGACTCAAATAGCTTTTCAAAATTAAAAATATTGTCTTCAAACTTATTTTATTTCACAGAAAATATTGTTTTGTAAAATCAACAAAAAATAGTACGCAAATTTGGTAGAAATTGATACATTGTATTTATTACTATCTTTAAGTTATTTATTCTTTCTATTTTGTTATTATTTATTTATTTGTTATTTAACTAGTATTACGTTATTATTGTTATTATATAATAATAATAATAATATGTACTTTTGAGCTATAAACTCTTTAAATATCATGTATACTAGCGTATACAAGTATGTACATATATTAGCATACACATACATATTATTTTATTAATTGAAATTTTTTTTTCTAAACTATATGGAGGTTTTTCAATCGTGTTTTCCTTCTATTAAAAAATTAACTTTATAATTTTTTCTTTTTCTTTTGTTAAATAATGTTTCAGTAGTAAGCAAATATGTATATTTCATATCTCTGAATGTAAAACGTGCAGTCATAGGCTTTTGAAAAAATTATCACGAAATAATTTAAAAAAAAAAAAATATCGATTTGAATGTCGCAAAAAAAAGAGTGTTTCATAAACTTTAATTCAAACCGTCACAATTAATGTTTTGTTAAGATAACTTGACATCCATAAATGTATTTAATGATAGAGTCAGGCTTATTCTCATGGTTTCAAAGGCTGTCTTAAGTTAAAATACTTCTAAAGACTAAATTATGTCTAACTTTTTATCTACATTTCAGTTTTCTATTTTAGGCTTTAAAAAATTTCATACATGCTCAAGTCGATTTGAGTACCTGATTATAATACTTCAGATATTGTTAGTTTTTAATCTTTTAAAACTTATCGCCTAGAAGAATTACATATTCATACTTTAAGCTATTTTCTGATTGCAAAGAATTAAAACGATTACAACTCAAATAAACATCAAAGAGATGTAAGTTTTTTGGCTTAGATTAAAATACTTCCTACTTACATGAATCCTGACTCCTTGAAAACACCCAACTCTGTGTTTGAAGCCATGGTTAGTTCATTAGTGAAATAACGAAGGAGAAAATCAACAAAAATATGTAAGTTATTTCCGATAAGGATTTCACTTACGCAGCAGCTCTCCTTGTTATCTTATGATTATTTTTTCTTAGCAGAGAAAAAACCAATTACAGATTTTCATCGTTGTTGGTCCTCTATATGCGATGCAATTGTTATAAGTGGAGTCTTGTCTCACACCTTAAACTCCATCGTCTACATCGTTTGTCGTATCATAAGTATACTACATCAGTCTTGAGATTCTGTTCCAATCAAATAGCATCAGACGAAAGGAATTGTAGATCATTAAAACACGAAAATCCTTTTCGTCAAAATGATGGAGACAACCAACGAAGATGATGATGATGATGACGATGACGATGACGATGACGATGACGACGGTGAACGCTGCTAGCTAGTGTCCCAAATACCGCCCGCGATTACCGCCATCATCACCAAAGTCTTTTACGTCGATGTTGCATATATTTTAATCTTTCACAACTCAGCGCGCTGATGAGAAGACGATGACCATGAAAGCTCACAGAAGGTGGAAAGAGATCATCAAGAAGCATATTTTTGTTTGTTTGTTTTTGGAAAAATCACGGTAATGGGGGAAGTAGCAAGAATTTGTAAGTCTGGGGGATGGAGGGTGCAATTGCGATGGCGATGGCGATGGAGATGGTATGGTGGTTATAAGGAGTTTGTAGGCAATGCCTAACTAAAACCCGCAATAAAAAGGGGACCTCATTTTTTTCGACCATCATTTAGTGAGTGAGTTGGAGTGTTTGGATATATGGCTTTGTTATTCCTAATTGACATTTTGCATTAATAGGGGCACAGGGAAGTTGCCAATTAAGAGCAAAGAAGTTTAGCTCTTCGACGCTATGGCGGCGGCGTCGCACTCGGTTGGTACACTTTTGGTTTCTTTCTGATATTGTTGTTGTTGCTGTAGCTGTCGCTGTCTGTTGGAGGCGAACCCGAAGTCGAAGTTGGTTGTTATATACCTTCGCTGGCCGGTCTCGGTCGTCCTTGCTGTCATCGTCATGCACTGCTACCACCAACACACCATCATTATCGTCACATTAACGATACCGTCCATCGTCCTCATCAGGGCAAGGAATAGTTTCGGTACCTCGTTGCGCGATATGTGTTTGAAATTTTAATGAGCTCCTCATCAAGCGCGATCTCGTTTATACTCTCTTTGGAATTTGGAGGTCGTTTTATTTTGAAGCACTGATTCCGCTACCCCCCCCCCCCGCCAACAACTTCCATTATCTTATCCGAAGCGGTCGGTGGGGCAATATTGGCAATCATAGAATGAAATAAAACGCGATTCAGTGACGCTTTGGTTCATGCTTTAATGAACATGACCATCATTAGAATTTTGACGATCTGTGCTGGTTGCACTGTCTTGCAATCCGCCACCGCCATCGCCGCCGGCCGCCGCGCGCCGATCCTCCTGGATTTCTTTAAATTGGCTGTTTTTTGTCGCTTTATTATTGTTTCGGTCCGATTTGATTCGATTCTGTTCTGTATTTTTGTGCTTTGTGGATTATAACGATAATGATGAGGAAAGGCGAGCGATATCGTCGTTGAGATGGACGATGAAATAGGCAGTCTCGGGCAGTCAAGTCTTTTCCGATTCGAGGGAATGAAGCTGACACTATGGTATTTGGTGAATGTTTGTTTGAGGTCTGCCAAGAAGTTTATTTTTGTCGGAGATGAGGATCTCCATGAAATACTAATTTTCAGAGCTTGTCTCTTCAATGAAGGAGGTATGTATGTACTACATGAACCTCATCATATAAAGTGAAAGGGTAGACCACATTAAAATGTCATTAACCTTTGTGAAGGAACTGGACTAGCTTTGTCGTATGTATACATATATATTTTTAATGATCTTTCAAAGAGACTGTACTCATTTTTGATTCTATCAACAAAGAATGGTAAAATATTTTAAACAAATACCTGTCATACATTAATATAAGTATGTACATATGTACATTGTACACATATCTCATTATTTTTAAGATCAATTGAAAATTAAATGACTGCACATGGCGTATAGTTCTTAATGCAATTTTTAGTGTTGTTAGATAGAAGTTGTTAGATAAAATTAAATTTAATATCAAGCTTTAAAAAAATGTATATGTTTATTTGATAAGCGTTCTAAAACAGACGTTTTCAGTTTGATATCTTCTTATATATAAAAATGAATCGCAAAATGTGTTGGTAAGCGCATATAACTCAACAACGCCTGGACCAATTTGGCCAATTCTTTTTATTAAATGTTCGTTTAAGCTCAAGGATGGTTTTAACGGTTTTCCAATAATTGCCGGAAAAACCATAAAAACAGCCCTTTTCTTTTTCCCACAAATGTTTTCTAACTAAAACGTAGTCGGCTTAAAGAATTTGACTTCAAGTCATATCAAATTAAAAAAAAAAAGAAAAAAAGAAGAAAAAAGTGTAGATGTCGATTTGCTGTTGTTTTTCTTGGATTTTCTGTCACCTTATCTACTGAGTTTGCTTTTGTCAACTGGTAAACGGCTGAAACAAATCTATATATCGTGTTTTGTGCAGAGTGTTAGTGTTAATGTTTGTTTAGTTAGTGTTTAGTGACAAAATAATTTATATTTGATATGCCTCCTATAAGACGAAGCAATTTAGGTAGAAGAACCCGAACTGCTACAAAACAAGCTAATTACCAAACTAATCGTACTGCACAAGAACGTGAAGACCAAATTGAACGTGGAAGAATTCGGATATCACAAACGCGTGAAGCGCGAGCGCGACATTCAACTAATGATCGCTCAAGTTTGAATCGAGCTGCTTTTAGTTACGATGTGTCAATTGACTACAGAAACTACCAATGTGTTGTTATTGGTTCTATGAACTCGGTTTGCTCACACTGTAAGACATTGAAATACAAAAACGAAGCTAATGGATTGTATTGCGCAAATGGTAAAGTGAAATTGATACCATTGGATCCACCACCAGAGCCATTGTACTCATTGGTTTCAGGAATAGGAACAGATTCCATACACTTTTTGACACTTATCCAACACTATAACAATTGCTTTCAAATAACTTCATTTGGGGCAACAAATGTAGTTCGGGAAAACTTCATGCCAACTTTCAAGGGATGTATTATAGCAGTTATTCATAATTATTTTAGCGAACAAAATTGTATATCACCTAATTTAAGATGTTAATTGATAGATATTAGTTACAACTAAATATATAATTTTTAAGATCAAATATTATTTAAGTTTAATTACTGCCAATCCATAAATTTATACCCCATTGCTTATTAACTTCCCATAGGAAGTTATTGTAATGGGTCCGATTTGACAAATTGAAAATTTTGACATTTCTCGACGTTTCAAGGTCCCTAGAGTCGAAATAAAAGATTTTTAGAAAGATGTCTGTGCGTGCGTGTGTACGTACGTCCGTACGTCCGTACGTCCGTACGTTCGCGACGTTTTTTTCGTCGTCCATAGCTCAAGAACCAGAAGAGATATCGACTTCAAATAATTTTTGTTATACAGATAATAAGGCAGAAAGATGCAGAAAGGGCTCTCAAGAAAATTGCGTGGGTGGTTTTTTTACCATAGCAGTTTAAAAAAAAGGTAAAAATTTTGGTTAACCCTAAATATCTCATGAACCAATGACGCTAGAGACTTGAATTAAATTTTGTATTATATATTGTAACGTGATACAAAACAATTATATTTTTGGAAAAAAATTCAATTAACGGTTTTTTTTATAAATCAAAAAAACTGAAAAAAAAAATTTGTCACTTCGAAAATTTTACGACTAAAATATGATTTCATCTCCAAAACAATTTTGTGCAACGAAGAATAATGTTTTTGACATCTGATAAAATTTTGAGAAAAATCGAATTGACAGTTTTTTTACAAAAAATAAAAACCTAAAAAAAAAATAAAAAAAAGTTGGTAAAAATTGAGTTTTGACTCAAATATCTTTTCAAAACTTTGAGATATTGGCTTTAAACTACTTTTATCTTTCAAAAAATATTGGTTTCAACATTCAGTAAAATTTTGAAAAAAATAGAATTGACAGTTTTTTTACAAAAAATTAAAAACCGAAAAAAAAAAA
Organism: Eupeodes latifasciatus; assembly: GCA_920104205.1. NCBI lineage: Eukaryota > Metazoa > Arthropoda > Insecta > Diptera > Syrphidae > Eupeodes > Eupeodes latifasciatus. The sequence continues at coordinate 133,027,003 of OV049925.1, read as the reverse complement.
TAACAAAAGTTGGTAAAAATTGATTTTCGACTTAAATATCTTTTCAAAAATTTGAGATTATGGCTTCTAACTAATTTTATCTTATAAGAAATATTGTTTTCAACAGTAGGAAAAATTTTGAGAAAAATCGAGTTGACAGTTTTTTTTACAAAAAATAATAACCTAAAAAAAAAAATAAAAAAAAGTTGGTAAAAATTGAGTTTTGACTCAAATATCTTTCAAAGACTTTGAGATATTGGCTTTAAACTACTTTTATCTTTCAAAAAATATTGTTTTCAACATTCAGTAATATTTTGAAAAAAATAGAATTGACAGTTTTTTTACAAAAAATTAAAAACCGAAAAAAAAATTTAAAAAAAGTTGGTAAAAATTGATTTTCGACTTAAATATCTTTTCAAAAATTTGAGATTATGGCTTCTAACTAATTTTAACTTATAAGAAATATTGTTTTCAACATTAGAACAAATTTTGAGAAAAATCGAATTGACAGTTTTTTTACAAAAAATAAAAACCTAAACAAAAAAATTAATAAAAGTTGGTAAAAATTGATTTTCGGCTCAAATAGCTTTTCAAAAATTAAAAATATTGGCTTCAAACTTATTTTATTTCACAGAAAATATTGTTTTTTATATTCAGTAATTTTTTTATAAAAATACAACAGTCCGTTTTTTCATAAAAAAAAATAAAATCTACAAAAAATAGAACGCAAATTTGGTAAGAATTGATACATTTAGACAAACTTTTAAGCAAGACAAATCGATAGACGGGATGGGAAGTTATCAGTGTGGGTCGCATCCCAGCCTCTTTTTTATTTTATTTTATAGTGTTTGGTACAAAAATAATACTTTTTTTTTAATTAACAGATACAAGGGCAAATATATCAAAGAGCAGGTTCACTGTTATCAGTGTCAGATAGCGACGGCAAATTCCGGCAAATTTATTTTATGGGCAATTCACCGCACAAGAAATTGATATGCGTTGTGCAAATAACAATTTAGTAAAGAGGTCTATTGTAGAACAATTACAAACTTCATTTTATGAACACAATCAATTGATTATATTGTTCAAAACTGCACTGGATCTGATGCCATCTGATAATCAGAAAATTGTAATAAGAGCTGTCAAATCACCTGCAGGTCAACATGCAAGACGTTAAAATGTACCAACTATTGATGAAGTTGTTATCGTTGTAGTTGGAATCCCGTGATATTGTTTTACATCGTCGAAATGATCAATTACAACGTATAAAGCAATTAAAAGACAAACTTATTTAGAAGGTGTTTCCAAATGTTTCTGAAAATTACAGAAACCATGATTGGTTGAGCGAACGAGCTATACTGGCTGCAAAAAACATTAATGTAAATTACAGGCGAATCGAGGATATATGTATGTAAATCAGTTGATTCCGCTACTAACCAAGATGATGTAGTCAATTATCCACCGGAATTTTTAAACTCGCTGAATTTGCCAGGATTGCCACCTTACAATCTTCAATTAAAGGTTGGATCAATAGTTATAGTGTTGCGAAATATAAACCAACCGCGTCTTTACAACGGTACGAGGTTAGTGATAAGATATAGCGAAGCAACTATACTCAAAGAAAAGTATAAAGGAGAAGATGTTCTTATACCGCGCATCCCAATGATTCCAAATGATGTGCCATTTGAGTTTAAACGACTACAGTTTCCAGTGCGGCTTAATTTTGCTATGGCCATAAACAAGTCCCAGGGACAATCATTAAGTGCTTGTGGTATCAATCTAGAAAATCAATGTTTCTCACATGGTCAATTGTATGTTGCCTGTTCCCGTGTTGGAAAACCATCAGATTTGTTTGTCTATGCTCCAAGTAATGGAACAAAAAACATAGTATATCACAAAGCACTAAAATTTCTGTTAATAATTATGATTCACATGATTAACAATAAAGCGATTACTTACTTTTAAATCGTTATATGTATATTGTATATGTTTCATTTAATTATTTTGTATTCACAACGCCCTATCACCAGGTTGATGGTTCTGTTCACGAGAATGTTTAGCCACGAGTATAAAATACGTAGGAACAATAACTGCCACTTTACAAATCTTTATGACAGGACGAAGTCTGTCGGGTCCGCTAGTTATAAAAAAAAAAGATAAATCAATGATGTGAATTTTGTTGTAAAGAAAAAATTATGTCATTAATATGGAAAAAGAAAAATCAACCAAAGGCTGCCACAGCAATTTTTCAAGACCAATTATCAAATTTCACGCTGTGTGAGTGCATGTCCTTGATAACTTCACGAATTCCCTCTTAAAGGTGTTAGATTAGGTTTGACGGGGTGATGCAATGGTAGGCCGAAAAACATCTCACTCCAATCACTGTGGATCCATTGTGCTCCCCCAGGAAATATGAATTTAGCCATAGATTCCTGGCAACCCTGCAAGCTGCAAGCACTCCCCAAGAAAACTTTGATGGATTAGTCTCTTCACTTCATCAATTGGCTTATAGATCATATAAACAGTATGGCTCGTATGAAGCATTGATCCGATTTATGGCCAATTTGTCAGTTCTTTTATTTCCGTCAATATGACAGTGCCCTGGAACCCAACGATAAGGGTAACCGTGTTGTCCTCGCCTACCTTCAGCAATGTTTTACCAGTTTTGCTTTGTGACAGTAGGAGATATGACCTTGATTGTTTTTGTTTGCCAAGTTGTGGGACGAAAGGTCTTTAGCCACTTCAGAGACTGCGAGCACTTCTGCTTGAAAGACACTGCAGTGGCTCGGGAGCTGTATTGATCTTTCTGGGGGAGGATTATATGAACACCTACCAGACCCTACCCCCTCCTGCGTTTTTGGTTCATCCAATACATGTTTTCCACCCATTCTTCCCTAGTAGGAATTTTTGTAAGGGCTACCGGGCTCTAATCTATGTAAGGCTTTGAATGGACTGTTTCTAAGTCAATGTCGATAGGGTTTATTATGATTCTATAACCAAAAGCAGCCCTTTTCCAAATATTACACTGTATTTGACGTAGTGTTGCAAGTGCGAAGGCAAGTGAGGCTTTCCTTTCATTTTCTTTTATGTTTTCTTTCCGGTTTAATTTGCGATCAAGTATTAGTCGAAGATACTTCGCCATACCAATAATGTATAGAGGAACTGCATTATTAGTAGGGTGGTCTGTAATTGGATAGTTGCTCCTCCTCGTGAATAAAACCAGTTCTGTCTTAAGTGGATTGACATTTAATTCACAGTAACTGGCCCAATTACTGAGCTTAATAAGACCTAATTGTAGAAGTTCACAAAGTGTAATAATAAATTTCCCTGAGGCCATTATTCCTATGTTGTCAGCACATTTCGTTGCCGAATTCTGATCACCTCTTCACGAAATTATACAGTTCGGATACTATTCTTTCATAATTTCGTTGCCTGTAAAAATACAATATAATATCGAATTTCGAAAACTAAATTTTTTAAAAATTTTGTTCAAGTCAAAAAAAGAAAATTATTTTAAATGTTTCAATATGTTATTGGTCGTTACTTTTTTTCTTAGTGTTTTTGAAGAGCTAAATGTTTGTCAAAATTGGTCGTATTGATAGAAATTAAAAAGCATTTCACACATTAAAATGTCAAAATTTTAAATTTTAACTTAAGTTTCAGTTACTCTAAAAGAAGAAATATGTTCATTTTTTGTTTAAGATTCTAATTTTTGTATTATATTTTTCGAGCACATTGTGAGGATTAATTATTCTTAAATGTGTCGATTTTAAATTATTTTCTTTCAATTTGTTCATAGTTTTTTTAATTTGCACAATATTGATGGAAAATAAAATTTAGGATCAGATTCAAAAGCTTTATTTAAATTTCTAAAAACAAATTTAACGATTTTTTAAAAATTGTTTTTTTTTATTCAAAGTATTGTTTTCTTTGTTTAAAAATTTTTTGTATTTGATTTCTTAAGAACTAAATAACATTGGCAAGACTGTAATCAATTTTGATAAGAATTTTCATTCTAATTTGTATTTTGGTTATGATTTATAAATGCAAATAGTAAAATACCTTTGTTAGACTAATTTTTGTCACACTGAATTTATCACAGAAAAATTGTGACAGATCAGTTTAGAAATGCTTGTATGAGTATTGACCTTAATTTTTTTTAAAACCTCATTTCAAGACAATTTTTGAGAACGAATATTTATAAATCCGAAGTAATTTATGAAAAAAGTCATTTCTTTTTTTTTTACATTGTAGAAATAATTTGAATTTTTCAAAAATCTGATAATAACGTGTCGCCTTGCTTAACTAAATTGGTTTGCATTTGTTTTTAATTAAAACACCTTTTTAAAATTCATTAAAAAATGACATTTTTAAATTGCTAAATTTTCTTCAAGATAAGGAATAAACCACATTACATCAAAAAACTTATATAATATCAATTTATAAAACTAGAACTCAAATTCATTCCTAAATTGTCTCTGGGATGGACACCAAAACAGGACACCCACAAATCAGCTAAACAAATTCTAAAAATGCAACAAATTATCATGAGTGTCTTTTTCCTCTTAAATTTCATATTTCTAGAATTTATCGGAAATAAATTCAATCCTGGTCATTATGAAAGTCCATACCTAACATTTACTATACGTATGTAGGTATACACTATGAAAGGATATACGACACATTCATTATAATGTCCTAAATATGATTCAAGGAACATGAAGTAAAAATGTAAAATATATAATACAAGTTCCAATTCTTAAGCAATATTATGTATGTCCTGTCCAGTTTATAGTAAAGCAGAGTAACAGGGTACATATTACACAATGCTTATAGAGGATAGGTAGAAAAATATAATAAGATTCTTAAAATATCCCTTTTCTTCGGTGCTTGTTATTTTGCTTTATTTTTTGTTAGTTTTAGTTTTTTTTTTTTGTTAAAGAAAAAACCTAATACGGATGTATATGTACGTATTTTCATCAGTATGGATACAACCCATGATGCCCTATGGTCATATATGCAAATGTTATCCTGGGAAAATGTCTTGTCTTCAGACCAATGAATGCTTTTAATGGTCAACAAGGAACATACACACACTTGTAGTCACATGAACTTATGCAAAAAAAAAAAAAATGAGACAACAACAAAATGAACAAACATGACAATACACCGTTTGCAAATTAGCCACTGTCCATATCTGATGGGAAGGATACTATTTTTCCCTCTCTATAGCCAGATACATCTGTACATCTATATTGTAGTTGAGCCAATTGGTAAGATAAAACCTGAACACAATTAGATGAGTTCCCTGAAATGGAATGCCAAAAGGACCATAGGACAAAAACGAACAACAACAACAAAAAAACTACAAGGACTAGTATACGACAACGATGACGAGGACGAGGACATCAAGGAAGAGAAGGACTAAGTCATCATCATCCTACAATTGAATGCAGGTGAACAAGCAACAACGAGCCATAGCACGGGACTTGAAGACGACGACGACGACGATGACGACGAAGGACACAAAACAAAACGGAAAAAAAAGCAAAATAATTCAGGATCCACTTGTTCCCATTGTTGCCTGAAGTGCGTCACTTATTGTGCTTTTCCACGAGCTCGAGCTCGTCTCTCTGTAGAAGGATCTAATATAATTGATTGTAAACGAAGTACAAGTCCTTTTTTCTGAATCATTCGTCCTTGGCCATCATTTGCAGTATCCCCATTTTGATATGCACACAGAGTCTGAGACACTGAGTCATATACACAACACAATTGATGCATATCAACTGTAAAAATCAAATGTGAGTGAGTCTAAGTATGAGGACCTATGAGTACGAGTATGTATGTGTATGATTGTTGGCTCTGTGAAAATGCAAAATAGAATATCCTGCGCTGCTTGATGTATCGAATGTGCATACATACATAATTCTGATTTTGTACACTGACTTTTGATTCATAAATGCTATCAGGATAAAGGACCGGCACCGGGTGTATTTTACATATAGGAAGGAGTTTTTTTTTTTTTTTTTCTATCGGACTTATTGCCCCCGCTGAATTTGTTCTATTTTTTTTTTGTATTCTGATGATGTCCTGCAAAAATTTGTGTCCGCTTGAATGCAGTAAAATAACGATCTTATATATCCTGATGATGCACAGAGTGTATCTGTACTGTACTGAACTACAGTCTTTTGGACATCAATTTGGGTTTCCTTTTTGGTCATTCTCAAGAAGGTCCTTTAATTTAAAATGTTTCTTATTGTTGTTTAACATTGAAGGTATTTTCATCTACATATAGTTGAAAATGTATAACGAGCATCAAAATGGACAAACAATATAATGACCAAAAAACTGATACTCTCAAGTGGGTCATTAAAAATGTTCTTGTCTGTAACAGAATAAGTGTGCTATATTTATAAGATGCGACTTCAAATATCTTACGATAACATGAACAATAATGCTGAAGGAACGCATAAGCATAAGAGAAGTTCGAAATACATTTTAGGGGTTTTTATTTAAATTAGATATAATTTCTTCGAACAAAATTCATGACCTTTGGTGCGGAGAGTTTCATTTATATACATACGTTCGAAACACTCCTCAGAAAAAGACTAATTTTTGAGTGATGCAAAAAGTTTTTGGGTTGATTGCAATCCTTCCGGGTAATAATGGAAAAAAAGATGCTGGGATGCGACCCATACTGATAACTTCCCATCCCGTCTGTCGATTTGTCTTGCTTAAAAGGTTTGCAGGTTTCGTGTTGTGTTAAAAAATTTGTCAGTTGAATTATTCCTAAAAATTTCAAAATTACCAACAATATATTGCATATAATAAAATTATTTTATTTTAAAATCTAGGTTTTGTTAACGAGATTTTTAGTCCAAAACCAATTTTTACCAATTTTAGTAGCATTTCTTACAAGTTCTTATTTCTTAAATACACAAATACAAATTGGATGAATGAAATAAATTTAAAGTCAATACCTTCTATTTTTCACAAGATATCAAAAACCGAACATAATTTTTTCCCAAATTTGCGACTATTTTTTGTAGAATTTACTTTTTTTATGAAAAAAAACTGACTGTTGGATTTTGATACAAAACTTACTGAATGTCGAAAATTATATTTTCCGTGAGTAAAATTAGCTTGAAGCCAATATTTTTAATTTTAAAAAAGATTTTTGAGTCGAAATTTTTACGAACTTTTAGTAATGGTATTTATTTTTTGTTAAAAAACTGTAAGTTTGATTTTTCTCAAAATTTTATCGAATGTTAAAAACAATATTTCTTCTAAGATAAAATTAGTTTAAAGCTAATATTTTTAATTTTAAAAACAATAATTGAGTCGAAAATTTATTTTTACCAACTTTTATTAATTTTGTGTAGGTTTTTATTTTTTGTAAGAAAATTGTAAATTCGAGTTTTGTCAAAATTTTGCTGAGTGTGGTAAACAATATTTTTCATAAGATAAAATTAGTTTAAAGCCAATATCTTAAAGTTTTGAAAAGATATTTAAACCAAAAACCCATTTTAACCAACTTTTGTTAATTTTTTTTAGGTTTTTATTTTTTTGTAAAAAACAAAAAACTGTCAATTCGATTTTTCTCAAAATATTACTGAATGTTGAAAACAATATTTTTTAAAAAATAAAATTAGTTAAAGGCCATGTCTCAAATTTTTAAAAAGATATTTGAGTCGAAAATCAATTTTTACAAACTTTTTTAAATTTTTTTTTCGGTTTTTAATTTTTTGTAAAAAAAAACTGTCAATTCGATTTTTTTTTTAAATTTTACTGAATGTTGAAAACAATATTTTTTGAAAGATTAAAGTAGTTTAAAGCCAATATCTCAAAGTTATATATGAAAAGATATTTGAGTCGAAAATCAATTTTTACTAACTTTTATTCATTTTTTGTTTTAGGTTTTTTTTTTGTAAATAAACTGTCAATTCGATTTTTCTCTAAATTTTACCGAATATTGAAAACAATATAATCTCAAATTTTCGAAAAGATATTTAAGTCTAAATTCAATTTTCACCAACTTTGTGTAATGTTTTTTTAGGTTCTTATTTTTTATAAGAAAAACTGTCCATTCGATTTTTCTCAAAATTTTACCACATGTTGAAAACGTTATTCTCCGTTGCACAAAAATTTGGAGATAAAATCATTTTTTATTCGTAAAATTTTCGAGGTTACAAATATATTTTTTTAGATTTTTGATTTATAAAAAAACCGTCAATTAGATTTTTTTCCAAAAATATACTTGTTTGGTATCACGTTACAATATATAATATAAAATTTAATTCAAGTCTCTAGCGTTATTGGTTCGTGAGATATGTATTTTGGGTTAACCAAAATTTTCACCTTTTTTTTAAACTGCTATGGTAAAAAAAAACAACCCACCCAATTTTGTTCAGAGCCATTTCTGCATATTTCTGCATTATTATCTGTATAAAAAAAATGTATTTGAAGTCGATATCTCTTCTGGTTCTTGAGCTATGGACGACGAAAAAAAACGTCGCGAACGTACGGACGTACGAACGTACACACGCACGCACAGACATCTTTCTAAAAATCTTTTATTTCGAATCTAGGGGCATTGAAACGTCGAGAAATGTCAACATTTTCAAGTTGACAAATCGGACCCATTACAATAACTTCCTTCCTATGGGAAGTTCATAATTTCGTTCAAATTGCTGACCATGCAGTAGCCTACACGATCGGTCCAATTTTTAAGCACATTTTCGATTGCGTGCAGCTGTATTTCACCAATGGCTTCACGAATACTTTCCTTCAAAGCGTTAATTGTCCCTGGCTTGTCGGCTTAAAACTTATCTTTTACGGCACCCCACAAATAATAGTCCAACGGTGTCGCAGCTTCGAGTTGACCAAACGACATCAGCACTGCGGCTGATAATGCGATCTTCAAAAATTGCTTTCAAAATTCAGTAAAATTTTGAAGAAAATCGAATTGACAGTTTTTTTTTACAAATAGTTAAAACCTAAACAAAACATTACTAAAAGTTGGTAAAATTTGATTTTCGACTCAAATATGTTTTCAAAAATTTGAGATATTAGCTTCAAACTAATTCTATCTTATAAGAAATATTGTTTTCAACATTCTATTAAGTTTTGAAAAAAAATCGAATTGATAGTTTTTTACAAAAAATATTTATCTAAAAAAACATTACTAAAACTTGTTAAAAATATACTTTAGAATCAAATATCTTTTAAAAAACTACAAATATATATTTAAATTGTATCTCATTGAAAATATTGTTATTAATATTCAGTACATTGTTTATAAAAATCCAACAGTCAGTTTTTTCCTAAAAAAAAATAAAATCTACAAAAATAGTACGCAAATGCTACTAAAATTGGTAAAAAAAAACCTTATAAACGAAAATATATTTTGAAATCAATATATTTCATCATATGTAAAATATTGTTGGTAATTTAAAATTTTTTTTACAATAATTCAACTGACAACTTTAAAAATTATCACCAAGTTTTAGATAAAAACGCCTTAGTTATACATATTCTAAAAAAATAGATATGTGTAAGGAATATTTGAGTTTTATTTGGATGCCAATAAAATCAAAATAGTGTTATAATAATTCCATTGACATTAAAATCAAATTCCTAAAAAACTTAAGACCCGAAATCATTTTAGAACTAATTTTGAAAATGGGCGTAATATTTTTGTTGTAAAACTAGTTTTGAAGAAACTCAAGGGATTTAACAATTCAATTTCTAAACAGCTTTATTTTTGATTCAGACTATTTTCCTATCACATTTGACTAGAACTTACAACACTCCGTTTTTATATTTATTGATAACCTGTCGCTTATCCAATGATCAAGTATTTTTAATTTTTTGAACTTTTATCGAAACAACTTATAAAAACAGTTTCAATTAAAAATGCGAAAACTAAGAAAAACTACCTTACCGACTTAACAAAAAAAAAAAGAAAATACCAGCTACACCAGACCGTGCATTAATTTAAATACTGTTTTAGTTTGTCTATCGCTGACAACCAGAAAAACAAACGAAAATACTATTTTTCGTTTAAATTTATAAACAAATACAAAAAAAAAAAACTAATTTGACAAGTCACATTATTTCCTTCATCAAAATCTCATCGTTCCGATCTCGTTTATATTTTATACTGTATATAAACTTTCTAACCTCTCTTCTATGTCGCTATTGGAAATCACGGATAACGAAGTGGAAAATAAAATCAACCAATTGGTCGCGATCTCTGACATTTTTCCACTTCTAATTGCAATCAGCACTGTCTTATCATATCTCTCTCATGCTTCCTATCAACTGTTATTTTCCCAGCACGCTTCGTTTTTTGGTATAAAGGAGTCTACATGGTGATAGTGCATCATGCATCACCTAGTTACTCTCTTCCTCCTTTAGCCATAAGGCTTTTAACCTCCCCCCCCGTTATCAACCTTATACAACTTACCACAGTTACAAAAAAAAAGTCACATCGATGGGTCGCTTGTCTGGGAGGGGAGCAAAGGGGGATAAACTTAAAGTGCCAGCGATAAAAAAATATATACTATAAGTACACGAGAAGACTAGACCTTATCTCGATTGCAGAGCACCAACATCAACACGGACTAGGAATCAATTTCCCAACCAAATATCCATCGGTCGCATTCAGTATTTTTAATGGGATACACAATTAGTCGCCGTTTTTCCTCCAATTTCTACAAATACCCTTCTAAGCCCGCTGACACCGCGCAGTCACCATCATCGTCAATGGCTTGCCTTGTGGCCGCGCTCGGCTATATATGACCGGCATCTAGGATCAAGGTGCCTTCTCGCGCAATGATATATTTTAATAAATTGTCGATATCTTTGGATGAGAGAAAGAAGTGTTTAAAGAGGACGAGGTCGCGGTGAGCGAGGTGGGAAAAAGCTTCCATCTGGTAGAGGCTAAGGGTGAATTTAACCAGTTAATTTGTTTGTTTAATAATCAAAAATTCAGATAAATATAAATATAAATATATGTAAATATAAATATAAATATAAATTTAAATATAAAAAATGAGTTTTGTTAAAAAGTCGTCAGTTGAATTGTTCTAAAAAAATTAAAAATTACCAACAATATTTTGCACATGATAAAAGAATTTTATTTAAAAATCTATTTTAGTTAACGAGATTTTTATTCGAAAACCAATTTTTACCAATTTTAGTAGAATTTCTTAAAATTTTGTATTTCTTCTATAAACAAATACAAATTGGATGAATGAAATTAATTGCAATTAATTTTTGTTTTTTTATAAAAACTGTTGGATTTTTATAAAAAAAAGAGGCTGGGATGCGACCCACACTGATAACTTCCCATCCCGTCTGTCGATTTGTCTTGCTTAAATGTTTGTCTATATGTATCAATTTTAACCAAATTTGCGTACTATTTTTTGTAGATTTTATTTTTTATGAAGAAACGGACTGTTGAATTTTTATAAAAAAATTACTGAATATCGAAAACAATATTTTCTGTGAAATAAAATAAGTTTGAAGCCAATATTTTTAATTTTTGAAAAGCTATTTGAGCCGAAAGTAAATTTTTACAAGTTTTAATATTGCTTTTTTTTTTTTGTTTTTATTTTTTGTAAAAAAAAAAACTGTCAATTCGATTTTTCTCAAAATTTTATAGAATGTTGAAAAAAATATTTCTTAAAAGATAAAATTAGTTTGACGCCAATGTCTCAAATTTTTGAAAAGATATTTACGTCGAAAAACAATTTATTTTTACCAACTTTTATACATTTTTTTTTAGGTTTTCATTTTTCGTAAAAAAAACTGTCAATTCGATTTTTCTCAACATTTTTCAGAATGTTGAAAACAATATTTCTTATAAGATAAAATAATTTTGAAGCCTTAATCTCAAGTTTTTGAAAAGATATTTGCGTCGAAATTCAATTTTTATCAACTATGAGTAATGTTTTTTTTAGGTTTTTATTTTTTATAAAAAAAAAACTGTCAATTCGATTTTTCTCAAAATTGTTTCTATTGTTGAAAATAATATTTCTTATACGTTTAAAGTAGTAAAAAGCCATTATCTCAAATTTTTAACAATTTTTGTTAAATTTTTTTCGGTTTTTAATTTTTTGTAAAAAAAAATGTCAATTCAATTTTTTCAAAACTTTATTAAATTTTGACAACAATATTTTTTGAAAGATTAAAGTAGTTTAAAGCCAATATCTCGAAGTTTTGAAAAGATATTTGAGTCGAAAATCAATTTTTACCAACTTTAAAAAAAAAATTTTTTTGGTTTTTATTTTTTGTAAAAAAAATTGTCAATTCGATTTTTCTGAACATTTTTCAGAATGTTGAAAACAATATTTCTTATAAGATAAAATAATTTTGAAGCCTTAATCTCAAGTTTTTGAAAAGATATTTGCGTCGAAATTCAATTTTTATCAACTATGAGTAATGTTTTTTTTAGGTTTTTATTTTTTATAAAAAAAAAAACTGTCAATTAGATTTTTCTCAAAATTTTATCAGATGTCAAAAGCATTATTCTTCGTTGTACAAAATTGTTTTGGAGATGAAATCATATTTTAGTCGTAAAATTTTCAAGGTGACAAATTTTTTTTTCAGGTTTTTTGATTTATAAAAAAACCGTTAATTGTTTTTTTTCCAAAAATATAATTGTTTTGTATCACGTTACAATATATAATATAAACTTTAATTCAAGTCGCTAGCATTATTGGTTCGTGACATATTTTGGGTTAACCAAAATTCTCACCTTTTTTAAATTACTAAAAAAAACCACCCACTCAATTTTTTGAGAGCCCTTTCTGCATCTTTCTGCCGTATTATCTGTATAACAAAATTTATTTGAAGACGATATTTCTACTGATTCTTGAGCTATGGACGACGAAAAAACACCGCGAACGTACGGACGTAAGGATGTACGAACGTACTTACACACGCACGCACATACATACATCTCTCTAAAAATCTATATGTCGAGATAAGTCAAAATTTTCAATTTGACAAATCGGACCCATTACAATAACTTCCTTTGGGAAGTTAAGAAAATGATTTTATATACAATTTTCTTTTTGATTGCCTTATAACTGTCAGGTGGACATTTTTGTAATTGTATAGTTATCGATATTTTAGTCAAATTTAAGGTAGGTTTTAGAACACTAGTTTTACATTTTTTTTAATCCCCGAAACTTGAAGTATATAATTTAAAGCCAAAAGAATGTTTTATTTGATTTGGGAATTTCGGCTAAGAAATTGATATTTCTTCCAAGGTACAAGCTATCAGGGTGAAATTCACCTCAACATACCCGACAGTAATCACCTTGAGCCTTTAACTTTAGAGGATATGCAATTGCCAATAGATGTACATTACCGGCAGGCAGCACTAGATACCATAGGGCCAACAACTAAAGCAGCGCAGCGGTAGTCTCTTGGCTTTGCTGTGCTAATGGCGAGAGGCAAGAGAGTGTTTCAACTGCTGTCTTTCAGATACAATGCACTGCACATAGAATAAAGTACGAATATATAGATATGTAGAAATGTGTATATGTATAGGGATCACTGTGGCTAGAAATATTTCATTAATTAGTTCACTAAATCGATGGGCTATAACATAGTTTTAATTAAGTTCATTATTTTTAATTGGATGCGGTTTGTTCTCTTCGTTAAGCGAAAAAGATATCGACATCAAGCAATGATCATGGCAGCAGCAAAAGCAGCAACAGCAAAAGCAGCAGCAAGCATCAGAGCGGCCAACAGCAGGGTTTGCATTTAGTATTTTTGCCGGTTTTGGTTGTTCGTGTTCTTCTCTTTTATATTTAGTTACTTGGGCATTATTCCGTGGAGGACGAAAGACGCGACCGCCTTCATGATGATGATAGTTTTTTTTTGTTGGTATTTGTATTCAATTTTTCTTTGGCTTAATGTTTGGTGTTTTTGTTTTTTTTCTTTGTTGGGTTTCGCTAGTTTGATGCTCTCGCTGTGTTGCTTTTGATTTTTCGTCATCCTCGTTGTCGTCGTTTGTCCTCATCAAATCGGTTTTTGTTTTTGTTTTTGATTTCTTTTTTTTTTTTTTGTAAAGCAATTACTGTTTGATGCAACTTTATGGGGTGCTATGATATAGACCCCATCATCATCATAAATGACATGAATTAGATAGTTTGATGTAATTGAATACTTCTTGTTAAAAATATTGATTGTTTGATTTTATGACATGGAATGTGATTTTTAATTTGATTTTTAGTTAAGATTAAATTTCCCATGGGAATAATTTCAGGATAAATTCATTGATAGGTAAAATATTTGAGAACATCCCGATTGTTATCAATTTTATTGAGATTATTAAACTTATGGTCAGTTTCCAACTAGTTGGCAAGAAAATTTAAAATTTCTGTTCGTTGGAAATATAAAGAGATCATTACTTTAAAATATAGTATGGTTAAGGATACTTTTTTGTTTGTATTACCTATCAGAAACTCTTTAAGAACTTTGAGTTCCAAGAAACATATTGAAAAATCAACTTCCAAAGGGAACTTATTTCAGCTATGCAAATTTAAAATGTTTATCTCGTTCAAAAGCCAATGGAACAAGGATATGCATTCATAGATTCGAAAAATGCAAAATTTTTTTTGTTAACGGAAATAAAATTTCAAGATTTCAGAAATTTTGATTTTTTCAAAATTCATTAATCAAATGACCAAAATTGATTAAAAGACTGTAATAGAATGTTGCAAGCATCTTCAATAATAATAGGTATAATCATAGTTTTATAAACATAAATTGTATAGAAATTTGCTTCTTATGCCCATTTGTCTTAATGTAAAAAGCGTTTTTTTTTAAATTAAGCATAATTTCAAATTTTGATAATCGATTAAAAATGTTCCCAGTAGACAGAGGTTAGTAAAAATGGAACGTTAAGCAAAACACATTTTATTGAATTTTTAAAAATTCTTACCAGGTATTTACGTAGCACAAAATTATTTTGTAGGAAAATGCCGTTTTTACTTTGTTAAAAATTCGAGCTGGAAACAAATATCCTGAAAATTTTAACGTAACATTTCGTATAAACGCTAACTCAGAAATATCTCCAAAACCGATTGAATTAAATTCTATTGACCTTGTAATGGTTACAACAAAAAATTAGTTTAAAACAGGTATATATTGCGTAAAAATAAGTGCATTATTCATATGATAGTCAGTCTGAGTACTACTTTTAAATCACAATTATGAATGAACAGCTCACGATTTTGAATGTTGTGCTTTTGATTCAAGATGATATCCATAAAAAATCAGTGGTGGATCAGAGTCTGCGTTTAAGTTTCAATACAAGAAGCTGCCTTATCTCCACAAAAGCTTCCAAACACCGGTCAGTGTTTATACTCGTATTAACATTTTTATTTTTTCCTTAAAAAACTTCAAAATATTATTATAATAAAGAAAAATATAAATACATACAACTCATATACTATCGAGAACCAATTTACCATTTTTGAGGATAACTTAAAACTCTATTGCAAGTTCCAACAATTGTTTATAAGACAAGGCAACAGACTACATTCAGAAAATTGAATTAAACCTTAAAAATAATCCTGATAGTTTTTGGAAATTCGTTAATCGTAAAAAGAAAACATGTGGGTACCCTAACTTAATGATTGATTCTAGTCATTACTTAACTTAATGACTGATTATAGTCATTAAATAGTAATGAGCCGAGAATAATTGCGAACATGTTTGCAAACTACTTCAAAGATGCTTTTGTAGATTATAATAATATTAGTTTTCCTAACACATCTACCACTGTTATAAATTTCCCCCACTTAAATTCTATCAATTTCGTTATAAGTGAAGATACTGTCCTTAATAGTATCCTACAACTTGACGAATGTTTTAGTCCTGGTCCCGACGGTGTACCATCATCCATTTTAAGGAAATGTGCTGCGTATTTAGCACATCCGTTATGTGTTCTTTTCAACACGTCTTTAAGTAACTCGCTGTTTCCTTTTATCTGGAAGAGCTCCTTCATAATAACAGTACACAAAAAAGGTCCTAAAAACGAAATAATGAACTACCGACCTATTGCTAAACTATCTGTGTCAACTGTTTGAGTCAATCGTATGTAGCGTCCTTTCTTTTCACTGTAGTTCAATTATCTGTGATAACCAGCATGGTTTTGTTAAAAAGCGTTCAACTGTTACTAATCTGTTTAAATTTACGTCCTTTTGTTTAGATGTTTTTGAAAAACGTGAACAAGTAGATCGTATCTTTACTGATTTCAGCAAGGCCTTTGACAAATTGTGTCATAAAACATTACTTTTAAAACTATCACAGCAAGGTTTTAACGACTGTTTCATAAACTGGATCTCCTTATATTTGCAAGATAGACGTTATAGTGTTAAATTTAATAATGAGTGTTCAAGTTCATTTGTTGTGAATTCTGGTGTCCCCCAGGGTAGTCACCTTGGTCCTATTCTATTTGCTTTATTTATAAATGACTTGGTTTCGATCATACAAAATTCGTCTGTTCTAATATATGCTGATGATATTAAGTCCTGGAATATGCTTGTACAGTATGGTCACCTTACTACGCCGTACACGTCACAAGACTCGAAGCCATTTTGCGTTTTTGTCTACGATCCCTTCCGTGGTTTCATGATATTCATACATTACCGCCTTATTCACAAAGACTTTCTCTCATAAACCTTCCTTCTTTGACAAATCATAGGAATTACTTGCAGTTTTGTTTTATTGTTGGAATAATAAACGGACAAATTTCATCACCATCAGTTCTTGGTAGTTTAAACTTTAGTTTTAGTCGTTCAAGTGTTAGACTCCAGAAACCATTGAATACTAATTTTAGCAGATCAAACTATAGTGTACATAGCCCCTTAAATTAAAAATATTGACATTTATAATAAATTTTACTCTTGTATTAATTCGCCAAATGATAATATAAAAAGTATAAATTATTATTTTTCAATAGTCAAGTTTAAGTTTTTAGATTTTAAGTATATATTAAGAATTGTTAACGTTAGTATTTAACGAATTATAAATAAATAAATAAACAGTTGCGGTGCATACCTCATCTCAGTAAAAAAAGATAACTTTCAACAATTTAATTTAAAACAAAAGAGTTGATAAGCAAACTTTTGAACACAAAGTTTTTTGATAAGTTTTAAAACCTTTAATGCGTTATAAATTTAAATTTAAATATATATGAGATATTTTGTAGTGTTGTTTTATCTAAAAATATGGTTAAATTTTATTTTTTGACAATACTTAAGTTTACTGAAAAGGACTTATTTTAATTTCCATCGAAATTTAACTAATTTGAAGATTTGTTTTATTATCACATACATACATGTTTACGTTGGATCACAAAAGCTAAAAAATAATCTTAAAAATTCAGCAGAAATATCTCACGAGATTGAAATTGGATTGGTAAGCCAAATGCCTTTTTTTTTAATTTAGATCTAAGGCTTGAGCGACGCGACGTTAAGATCTCTAACTTCATGATTCCAATTTAAAAATGCAAATAACCTCTTCTATTCTCTCCTTTCCCCTTGTCATACATATATGAATCCAGTCATACACTGCTTAATAGTCTAACAATTTTAGTATTCTTTAATAGATTTCATTCGATGTTTTCTGTCAAATTTAATGATTTTCAATATACCAATTAAACATTCAAACAAACTTTTTGTTGTCTCAAAATTTAATAACTTCTCTTTTGGCTGATTGGAATGAAGTCGAAAGCAAAATTATTAACGTCAAACCAAAAGAACATAAATCTCTTTCCCTGTGTGCCCATTTTTTTTTTGTTCTTCCCGATCGTGTTTTGCTTAGTTTCGCTTAGTTTCTATACCTTACCGTTGCCTACTCCTCCAGTTTCGGCATCATCATCAGCAGCAGAGCCGTGTGGATCACACACAAACTAAGCAACAGACGGAAAAACGCCAATCTAACCAACTAATGAGGACGAAATGAAGGCCAGAAAGGAATGAGATAAAAATCCAAGATTTAATGCCACACTTCTGCAGGACTTATTAAATCACATTCTTTATAACGATATACCAGACACAGGCACCAAAAGAGCATGGAGCGGCTGGAACAGAGGCGATAGGTTATTCCTCCATGATGTTGCTTCTTTGCTAGTGTTCTTTCCTGATGATCGGTTTTATATTCTTTTGGCCCAGATGATACGCGATGATGTTCGACATGCTCCACAGAGAGTTGTGTGCGCGGTGCGCCATAACGATTATTGGCTGAGATCGTTGACGACCAACGAACGATCGGCGAATTAACAAACGGTTTCGTTGGACAAGTGATACTACAATATCGCAATGTATCTATATGTAGGTATCTATAAAAAGATATACCTTACCTACACAATACAATTCTGGTATGTAGGTAGATATATATGCCAATCGCGTGGATGCCGCCGCAAAATGAGTGGGAATTGGCGGCCTCAGAGACGAGTCATTTGAACCATGAGAGGGTATTCCCTGATGATATGATGTGAGCTGTATTTTATCGTGAACTATACATACATACATAGTTATACAAAGAAAAACGAAAGTAAGCGCGGAATCATCTGTGTCTGTGGGCATTGAATTTGGTTGGATCTCAAGCAGGGATTTTGTCCAATTATTTATCGGGAAACCCCTTTAACAAGAGATATATTCTTATAGAATGTTTATCTTTTAATAAGACAAAAAAGAATGCAGTGTTGTGCTATAAAAAGAATCTATAATTTTTTATTGAATTAAGATATATTTAAAAAAATTAACTTTTTCTGTAATTTATTTAAACTTATAAATTAAAAGCAAATTTTGTTCATAAATAAACGTTGGTTGTCGGCTAAGTCCACCCAATGCTGAAAACAAACGAAAGATACAATAAAAGTGTCAGTTTTACATTTTACCCAAATTTATTATATAAGTATTGTTAAAACTTTATTTCCATCTGAAATTCTTGTTATTATTTTTTTGTCTATCTAAAACAATAACTAGAGATTTTAAAACAAAACTAAGCTTAGCTTAAGCTTATTAAAAAATCTAGGTTATGTTGGTTTTGTTTTACCGCAAAACAATTTCTCCCATAAAATTTGACACATTCGCTCACATATATGTAAATTACAACGAAATCAATGTCCTTTATATGGATATTTTTCATCATAATTGTATTTTGTTATAGCTGTTTATTCATAAGGTCAAACTTAATTCTATGATTATAATTTACAATTTTAAGGATAGAGCAGAGAAGGAGCTTAAAATTTAATTTTCAATAATGATAAATAGCGGCTGCTGCTGTGAGCAGTACCATGAGTTCTTGTACATAATTGTATTCTCCGTAAAATTTTGTGGCTCAATTCAATGAGAATCACGAAGAACGAAGTTTTCTATAATTTTTATTTTTTAACAATTTTGCGATAAATGAACTGTTTTAGGTTGGATTTTTCGATTCGCTAGTAAATTGTAAAATTTAATTAAGATCTCAGAACCTCGTGAAAATATTGTTGAGCTTACGTCTAGATTTAAGGAGATGGAAACTTGATTTTAAATTTGGTTATTGTGGGATGATGGGTTGGTTTGAGGCTTCTTATTTCGGAAAGGTTATAGGTAACGATTAAAGAAATGATTAGCGAATGTTTTGTAGAGGGTTGCATTTTATTTTATACTTACCTATATTCATTTTTAAGCATTGCAGACAAAGTAGTTAGCAGTGGTTGACTTGTAGCTATATAGAGAAGATATATAAAAGTCTACTTTAGGTCCATGCAGAAGATTTTTTATTTACAATAAAGAAAAA
This sequence comes from Eupeodes latifasciatus, assembly GCA_920104205.1. Taxonomy (NCBI): domain Eukaryota; kingdom Metazoa; phylum Arthropoda; class Insecta; order Diptera; family Syrphidae; genus Eupeodes; species Eupeodes latifasciatus. The sequence continues at coordinate 133,007,206 of OV049925.1, read as the reverse complement.
AAAACTATCTCTGCAATAAATATTGTTATGTCTTTTTCTTCAATATTGACTTTAAGAACATGACATGGAAAATCCTGCAATCTCGTCAGAAAAATATGTATATACTTACAAAGATTTGGCATTTATCTTTCGTCAGTATTGATAATTTGTTTAAGTGGTGCCATTCTAGAGGCATCATAAACTTGCTTATTGAACAAATTCTATGTCCCACTGGTCTTCTGGGATAAACCAAAATGTGTTAAAAATTCTCACAGATGCTTTAAGTAGGCTTTCATTCTGTGAATTGCAGTCTTCAAAAAATACTAAGATTTAGTCAACTTTGTCAAGAAGGTGTTAATCAGTTTAAAAAGCAAGTATACGCCCTGTATACCACAACAGGCACTCTTTAGTTTTTTCTTTTTTGTTCTGTTCTTGAATTTAATTTCAAAACTTAACGGTGTACGAAATATTGAATTATTCAAAAAAAAAAAAAAAAATATAAAAATGTTTATAAATAACGGGTAATGTACTTCAATAATAATTCTGTTTATAAAAATTGGATTCGAGATACTCGATTACTTTTTCTTTAAGATTGTTCTTTTTGCAGAAACTAATTAATCTTTAAATTAAAATTACAATTTCCTCCTCTCGCCCCTTAGGAAAAAACTTATCCATTCGTTTACAATATACTTGCACTTTCGAGCCAACATAATTCCAGGGACTTCTATTATCGTATCATCTATCATCTATTATAAAATCTTAAGCTTAATTTTGAAAAACATGCCCTTATATGCATCGAATGTTAAAAATATGTGCGTTTAGTTTTGTTTTTTTCTATATTTATTTCATTGGACTATTTTGCCAAAGAGTCATTAGGCAAAAGAAGTTAATGCGGCTTTTGTTCTATTTTTCAAACTCATTATCCTCATCTATTTAAAATCGTTGTTGAGTAATGCGACAGGCATTTGCCAAACAAAACGGCTACAGTGAGAAATTATTATTGTTATTGTTAGTTAAGCATCCTGTCGTCGAAGTCGTCGTCGTAGTCATCGTCGTCCGTCGTTGTATGACTTCGGCCGCAACTCAGGAACTCATCAGAGTGTGGCTTGGGCTTCCAACATCACACCATAGCATCACTTCACCACTTTTGTATAGTTCCTTCATGCTTTGCCTTCTCATCGGCATCGTCATCGTCATAGTAGTCGTCGTTGTTGCCCAGGTGGCATGGCGGCTGGTGGTGTCGTCGTCGGTGGGATGAAGATAAAATGCACTTGTCTGACTACGTCCATGTTGCCATCCTATTCCATATTCTCCCTTCTATTCTTTCTATTCATCGTTTGTGGCAGGATTATCATCGTTTTACCGCTGTATCTGCCAATTCCTTTAGCTTCAGAGTGAGAGACCAAAGTGTCGGTGGTGTAGACGTTCCGAGCAGTCGTATATAGCGAAGCAAGGTCTGTGAGTATAGAGAAGCGCTAGCCGCCCATCATAGAGTCCCATGGAAACGAAACACCCGGTCTCGGGATCCTTGCACTAGTGTTTTTGTGTGACGACTATACTCTTGTACCTAGACAAATATATACGACAACAACAACAACAACAACAACAAAAACGTCAACAACTGAATGTACAACGACCGCTCGCTCCTGCTCTTCTAAACAAAAAAGCGATTTTAATGATTTCGAAATAATTGAGCCCATTTTTGGCTCACGGCTATGGAGGATGATTATGGCGCGGTAATGATTTTGACGTCGACAATGTTATGCTTCTAGGGGGAAGGGGTAAAGGCATACCTATACCTACCTATACATACTCGTATATTGTATAGTGGAGTATCAAACATACTGCAGAAGACTTAAATTTCTTGCATGAGATGTGTAGAATAAGGATGACGACAGGGCACGATATGTGGTTCACTGATGATGCTAAGGGTCTTGGGGATAAATAATTATGAAAGGCATCTATCTATACATATCTAAGTATATATAGACATAGAGTAGACTATATGTAAGGTACTGCAATCGTAATGCGGGTTAAAGGTCCTGCTGATGAGTTTGAGGGATTGCAATCATTAAGAGTTTCTTTTCTTTTATATAAATTATTATCGCACAGTTTTATTGCTTTGGGGCGAAGATGAAACACAGCTTGTAGAGAGTGAATGTATGTCAATGCATTTTCAAGGAGATTGGTTTTTATATTTCTGATGCAGCAGTGTCTTGCTCTATCTCTCTTTCTTTCTATTTTTTTTTTCTCTGTCTCTTACACTGTTTTCATGTCGATGTCGTTTGGATCTTTTGTCAGTGTCATCCCAACCTGAAGTAAAATAAAGAAATGGAGCGTGCGGCTTTTGGAACACAATTTTAATGGACATCTTTTAGGTTGTTTAAAATACTCAAAGAGTTTTTTAAATACTATATAGGAGACTGTATTATACTTGGAGTGAATGGTTATGCTTTAAATTTAAATATCGTAATAAGAGTGGAATTCAAGTCTACATTTTTAATTTGTCTTAAGCTTGAGCAATTTGCTTAGAGTATTATAAACGTTTACCGAAATTTTTTTAACAGCTTTAAGTCAATGTACCCGTAGCGTGATGGTTAGTGCGTTGGACTGTCATGCAAGGGGTCTTGGGTTCAATCCCTGCCTGTGCCACCTAACTTTTTTCACGGGTACTGCCTCTTGCGAGGTATTGACAAATCCTCCAAGAGTAATTCTTGTCATGAAAAAGTGCTTTCTCAAATTAGCCGTTCGGATTCGGCATATAAACTGTAGGTCCCCTCCATCCCTGCAATTACTCGCACACAGGAATGGTTGAGAGTTGTAAGTCACTAGGCCCTGGTTCTCTACGGACTGTTGCGCCACCTAATTTTAATAAATTTATTTAAGTCAATGAGTCTACAAAAACGATATTTTAATACAATATGCACCACCATGAAAATTGATTCTACACAAATCATAATTTGAAAATGTTTTGAAATAATTTTTAGTTGACACTTAGCTTTTTCTCTAAGAATTCTTGAAGAAAAGTGTTTTGCACATATGTTTTAAAAAAAACACATTTTCGGTTTTCAACTATGAAAAAAGGTCAGAGTTCATATTTTTACGAAAAACAATCAAATTCTTTAAGGCTATTATCCTGACTAAGTATTTTGTCCTTAAGATTTGCAAATGCTCTAAAAATTATCTCCATACACAAAATTAAGGACAATATAGCATAACGTTTTTACAATTTTGTTATTGAGTAAATAGCTGAAAAATTAATTTAAAAATACATAAAAGGTATCAGTTTTGTTTTCGAATTGAGCAAATAAATTTAAGAAAAAGTTCTATGCCAATGCTTCCCAATAGCTTCCAGAATTTTTAAATGGAATTTATGAAGTTATGGATGACATACATACATATTACATATATCCAGAAATATTAGAATTCCTCACATAAAATTTCAAGAAAAGGAAATAGTACTGCAACATCATGTTTTATTGCTAATCTCAAAAGTATATCAACTAAGGTCTAGTGAATAGTGAATAAAGCTTTCCAAATGCAGCCCAGTTTTGAGTGCAGTATTACTTACTTACTTAAGGTGGCGCTACAGTCCTGTGTGAACTAAGGCCTCACCCAACAAACTTCTCCATCTAGCTCGGTCCCTAGTTAGATGTCTCCAGTGTGCGCGCCACCTGATTCGCGGTTTTCCTCTACTGCGCTGTCCTGTGGGTGTGCATTCGAAGACTTTCCGGGCCGGAGCATTGGTTACCATGCGGTCTACGTGATGCAGCCATTTTAGTCGTTGGACTTTTACCCTTCTGGCTAAGTCTACGTCGCCCGTACAGCTGGTCGTTCCATCTTCTCCTCCACTTCCCTTCTATGCATACGGGACCGTAGATCGCACGAAGAACTTTTCTCTCGAAACGACCCAAGGTGCTTTAATTCGCTTTTGTCATAGTCCATGCTTCTGCACCGTATAGCAGGACGGGGATGATGAGGGTCTTATAGTGACACTTTGGTCCCTCGAGAGAGTTAGCAAGAGTTATTCTTCGTTTGATCTCAGCGCTGGTGTTGTTTTCTACGTTAATAGCGGAGCCTAGGTAGACGAAGTCCTTGACTACCTCAAAGTTACGTCTGTCGATGGTGACGTTTTGACCAAGACGTCGGTGTTGTAGGTCCTCTCTTGACGACAGCATGTACTTTGTTTTGCCCTAATTAACCGTTAAACCCATTTTGCCGCCTCTGCCTCAATACTCACAAAAGCCCCATTGACATCACGCTTCTTCCGATTATGTCAATGTCATCAGCATATGCTAGTAATTGAACAGACTTTTGAAAGATAGTGCCTCTAGTGTTGACGTGTAAGCTCTGCACTATTCTTTCATGTACGATGTTAAGAAAATTGCATGATAGAGCATCACCTTGTATAAAACCTTTTTTGACATCGAAAGGTTCTGTTAAGTCGTTTCCAACCTTTATGGAGCAGCATAAAGTCTCCATGGTCATCCTGCACAAACGGACGAGTTTGGCAGGGATGCTAAAACTAGACATGGCTCTATACAGCTGGTCCCTGTAGATGCTATCTATGCGGCCTTGAAATCGATGAGAAGATGGTGGGTGTCGATTTGATGTTCTTGGGTTTTTTCCATGGATCTGCCGTAATGTGAATATTTGATCGACTGTGGACTTTCCTGGTCTAAAAGCACACTGATAAGGACATATCAGGTTGTTGACGATGGGCCTTAGACGTTCAAATATTACGGCAGAGAAGATTTTGTAAGCGATGTTAAGTAGACTAATTCCTCTATAGTTGGTGCAGTTAAGAGGGTCTCCTTTTTTCAGAATGGGGCAAACAATACTTTCCATTCGTCGGGCATGTTTTCTTTCGACCATATCTTACATATAAGTTGGTGCATGCTCCTAACCAACTTATCTCCAGCCGCTTTAAAGAGCTCGGAATTCAAGCCATCCGCTCCAGCGGCTTTATTAGACTTCAGCTTAGATATGGCAATCTTTACTTCGTCTTAGTCGGGAGTACGGGATTATTGGCTTTCGTCGTCTATGTTGAATGGATCATCCTGCCTGATAGCGGAATTCGGTTTGTCAACGCCGTTATACAGTCTGCAGAAGTGGTCCTTCCATAGCCTCAGCATTGACTGCGGTTCCACTATGATGTTTCCACTTTCTTCTTTGCAGCCTTCGGTTCTAGGTTTATGTACATCCCTGTGAATTTTGTTTCACCTGTTCATAAAAACTTTCGAACTTCATTCCTGCTTTTAAACCTTTCAACATCTTCGACTGCACGCTTCTCATGCCCTCTCTTTTTCCTTCTGAGAAGTTGGTGTTCCTCTCGCCTCTTCTGCTCGTACAGCTCATGAGCAGCTCTTGTCCTTTTATGCAGCGCCGCTTTGCGTGCCAGTTGTTTGGCTGCATTTGCCTGCCGACATTTCTCATCAAACCAGCGGTTCCTTGTTGGTGGCTGCTTGAAACCCAGCACACCATGGGCGGCTTCTCTGATTGCATCTTGGCAATGGGCGGCAGAGAACTTCGAGAAAGGTTACTTGTGACTCGGTCGGGGAAGGATTTGGCAATCTATTGCGATTGTAGCCTTTCGACGTTGTACCTTCTCCCAGCATCTCCCTGTTTTGCCTTGGGTGTGGAAACCCGAAGTACTACCTTGGCTACAACGAGGTAGTGGTCCGAGTCGATGTTAGCTCCTCGGAAAGTTCGGACATTCATGATGCTGGAAGCGTGTCTAGCGTCGATCGCAATATGGTCAACCAGGACAATTTTAATATCGTAGCTAGGACACTGCTCATATGTTTTGTCTAAAAACTCGAAGAACATATCTTTGGTGTTGTCATGCTTCTCTTCTGTGGGGGCGTGCGCGCATATCAGGCTAATGTTTCCAAATTTAGCTTTGATGCGGATGGTCATGAGGCGCTCGTTGATGTACCTATAGCTCAAGACTTCTTGCCTTAGTCGGGTTCCAATGACAAAGCTGCATCCGAATTAGCGCTGTTGGTTTTCTCGATAGCAGTGGAGTATTATTAGACTATTTTTACCATATTGTGAATCGAAAAACGCAAATAAACTCAAAGGGATTTGAAAGGAATTCGATGAGATATGAACAAATTGCTATCGTTGTACTCGATAATTAGTATAACAAACTAAATAACCACGAATTCACACATTAAATCTAATTAGCACAAAAGGCTCAAAACTCCAGTAAAGGATACGAAGGAATCTCTTTCAATTTCTATGCTGAACTTGAAATAAAAGTTTCAAAGAACATCATAATGGTGTGTTTTGCTATGTTACATTGTTATGCATTTCATCAAATCACCCATCGGCACTGCATACAATTTGCGTTTAAGCAGGGTTGCCATTTTACAGGATTGACGTTGTAAGCATGGAGTTGTAGATTGTTACTTTCCTCCATAGTGTGTTTTAATCAGTGCGTTTGGTGGCATATTAAAAGCTTAAGAACTTTATATAATATATCTTAAAATATATAAGGAAACAATTTTAAACTACGAGTAGCTTCTTCCATTCTTGAATTTCTGTAAGGAACTCTATCGATGGAAAGTTTCAAATTACTTATAGCTTAATTTTGATCTTTACGGTGTCAAGTTAATTGGCATAACCAACTGCTCCAAGGACCGCTAATACATTTTTCCCATAAATTGATTTCTGTTTTCAACTGCCAAAATTTTGATTTTGAATATATTACGAGTACTCCAAATTTTCTAGTATCAAGCGAAACAAAATGCGATCACTTTTTCTGATGGAATTTCGAGTGGGTCTAACTGATATCCTTGTCAATATTTAAAAATCTTCATTAAAAACAAATTTGATGGCAACCCTGCAACGTGTTCACATTTAAACACACTTACGTACAAAAAATTAACAAAATTGGTAGAATGGTGGGAAATGTGTGTAAATTCTGGGAAGAGTAGTTGGGGTCGGCCCATATTTCTACACTGAAAAACCCGGTTGGCCGGTTCACTACATACGACCATTATGTCTACATTTGCCTGATGATGCACTCTCCCGGGGCACAAAGGAAGGGAGAGAGTTAGATGTGTAATTTAATTAAGAAGAAATCCAAATCATGCAATTAGGCACTAGCTGTAGCTAATGGCATGTTGGTGTGCGTGAGCGTGAGCGCGAGCGTGTATATCTGCGGATAAACTTTAATTAATACGCTAAGATACACGAAGCTAAAACGGTTGTAAGGCTACCTACCTATGGCATAGTGTAATATTGTTCTGTTGCTGCAATTGCACTATAGCACTATTATTTATCCAACACGATGGAGCGGCCGGCCGGCGGGGCGCAGCACGGTGCGGCAGCGAATTGTGTGCGGCGTTTTATTTCAATATATGCCACCTGTGTGCAAGACTATGTGAATGTGTTTGTGGTTTGTACTGTGTGTGTGAGTTTGTGTGTTTTTGTACGATTGCATATTCAACGGTGAAACTGCAATGAGTGTAATTAAAATTTGTTTATTTGGTTGATGTACGCGAGCGTTTTAATTGCGGGATGATTGGTCAGAATAGGACGTTCATTTGTTTGAGTTATAAATACATACCTACATATGCATGCACTCGTATGCAAATACCTAGTGCAGCTTTAATTAATTTGCTGAACATAATTTCTAGGAAGTATGTTCGTAATATATATAAATGTATGTAAGGCTATCTAGATACAGATAGGTTTGTATATAGATATAGGGAAATGGGATCAATTGCGTTTTACCACGAATGGTCAATGTTCGGCCATAGTGTTGAGAGTTCAATCTAATGGGACTAATTAGTATGTGCGGTCGATGGATGACAACTAACGAGCACATTTTCTATGAATATTACGTTTTACAGGTTTTTAGGTTCGTGTGATGGAATGTTAGTAATTTAAATGTTTCTTTTTATATTATGATGGTTAAACTATTAATTAGGACAAAACTTTATACATGTAGATTGTAGGTACCCAATTTGAAAGAGAAGATACGCAAATTGGATGTTCTAATTATAAGCACTTTTATTGCACGAAAATGTTTTGAATCAATACTTGAAATACTTTTGTATTGGTCCAAATGGTTAGCGATTTGATGTAGGGCTAAATTTAGAGCCAAAAAAACACTAGTGGAAATATAGGTACAGATATTTTAATCGATATGTTTCTTAGAGCGGGCCTTATCAATTAAAGACTTTCTGATTGAAAAAGGATCTAGTCTCTTTAACCACTTATGTAGATATAAAACATGGCTTAGCTTGAAGATGCTTAAAGAATTTATTTTAATAGAGCACATTATACAATTCCTAATTTTTGGGGGCAGAACTCACAACCATCAGGTTTGGTTGATGGTTGTTTTTCAAAGCCAAGACACTTTTCAACAAAGTTTTCAAATTTTGAAAAGTAGAAAAGTGAATATTAGATTGTGTTTATTAAGATCAAGTATGCATTGGGCCATAAAAGAGAGTTATGATATTAAATAAATTATATAACATATATTAAAAATATATATTTTTGATTTTATTAGCAAAATAAAAAAAGAGGTTGGAATACGACCCACATTGATAACTTCCCATCCCGTCTGTCGATTTGTCTTGCCTAAAAGTTTGTAGGTTTTCGTGTTTTGTTAAAAAAGTTGTCAGTTGAATTATTTAAAAAAAATATAAAAATTACCAACAAAATTTTGCATATAATGAAATAGTTTGATTTCGAAATCTATTTTTGTTGACGAGAATTTTAGTCGAAAACCAATTTTTACCAATTTTAGTAAGATTTCTTAAAAGTTTTTATTTCTTATATATAAAATTATAAATAAATTAGGTGGCGTAGAGAACTAGGGCCTAGTGACTTACAACTCTCAACCATTCCTGTGTGCGAGTAATTGCAGAAATGGAGGGGACCTACAGTTTATATGCCGAATCCGAACGGCTAATTTGAGAAAGCACTTTTTCATGACAAGAATTACTCTTGGAGAATTTGTCAATTCCTCGCAAGAGGCGGTACCCGTGAAAAAAACTTTAGGTGGTACAGGCAGGAATCGAACCCAAGACCTCTCGCATGACAGTCCAACGCACTAACCATCATGCCACGGGTACTACTATTTCTTATATATAAACAAATAAAAATTGGATGAATGAAATTAATGTAAAGTCAGTATCTTCTATTGTTCACGAGATATCGAGAATCGAACATCAATTTTTACCAAATTTCCGTTAGATTTTTTGTAGATTTTATTTTTTTATGAAAAAATGGGATGCTTAGTTTTTATAAAAATTTACTAAATGTCGAAAAAAATATTTTCTATTTGAAGCCAATATTTTTAATTTTTATAAAGATATTTGAGTCGAAAATAAATTTTTACGAACTTTAAGTAATTTTTATTTAGGTTTTTATTTTTTATAAAAAAACTGTTAAATCGATTTTTAATAAAATTTCACCGAATGTTGAAAACAATATTTTTTTATAAAATAAAATTAATTTAAAGCCAATATCTCAAATTTTTGAAAAGATATTTGAGTCGAAAATCAATTTTTACGAACTTTATGTAATTTTTTTTAAGTTTTTATTTTTTGGTAAAAAACTGTCAATTCAATTTTTCTCAAAATGTTACTGAATGTTGAAAACAATATTTCTTAAAAGACAAAATTAGTTTGAAGCCATAATCTCAATTTTTAAAAAGATATTTGAGTCGAAAATCAATTTTTACCAACTTTAAGTAATTTTTTTTAGGTTTTTATTTTTTATAAATAAATTGTGAATTCGATTTTTCTCAAAATTTTACCAGGTATTAAAAACGTTATTCTTTGTTGCACAAAACTATTTTGAAGATAAAAATTCTAAAAATTTTACCGAATGTTGACAACAATATTTTTTATAAAAAAAAATTATTTAAAGCCAATATCTCAAAGTTTTGAAAAGATATTTGAGTCGAAAATCAATTTTTACGAACTTTAAGTAATTTTTTTTAGGTTTTTATTTTTGGTAAAAAACTGTCAATTCAATTTTTCTCAAAATGTTACTGAATGTTGAAAACAATATTTCTTAAAAGACAAAATTAGTTTGAAGCCATAATCTCAATTTTTAAAAAGATATTTGAGTCGAAAATCAATTTTTACCAACTTTAAGTAATTTTTTTTAGGTTTTTATTTTTTATAAATAAATTGTGAATTCGATTTTTCTCAAAATTTTACCAGGTATTAAAAACGTTATTCTTTGTTGCACAAAACTATTTTGAAGATAAAATCATTTTTTGTTCGTAAAATATTCGAGGTGACAAATATTTTTTTTTCAGTTTTTTTTTAATTTATAAAAAACCCGTTAATTGGATTTTTTCCAAAAACATACTAGTTTGTTAACACGTTACAATTTATAATTGAAATTTATATTAAGTCACTAGCGTTATTGGTGAGATATTTTGTTAACCAAAATTTTCACCTTTTTTTTTAAATTGCTGTGATAAAAAAGACCCTCTCAATTTCCTTTTCTTTTCGCCCAAATCCTAAAATGTCAAGAAGCCCAAAATTGGTTACAAAGTCTAGAAAGTTAAAAAAAAAATGCCAAAAAAACCAAAGCGAATGTCTCAACGCTTTAATACATTTTAAATAATAGATTTTCCAAATTGCCCAAAAGAATTTTGAAATTTGAATTTGAATTTTATGAAGTAGGGATTGCGAGCGACGGTTATTATTTCTATCGTTTCTTATGTTTTATCACCCAAATCATAAAATGACTTAAAGCCCAACATGGGAACCGTCGTAAAAAATAAAAACTAAGAAGACGTTACAAAGCCCAAATAAAATGTCCTATCAACGAAACCAACTTTCAAATTCTTAACGCTAAGATTTATAAATGTCGTAAAGACGAATTTGTTTTATTTAGCAAACATTTTAGGTGGTTGAGCTTTGGGACGCGTATAAACAGTGAGCTCACTTAAGGATTTGGGGTTGTTGCGAAATTGGTGCATTCAAAGTTTGTTTGCATTTAGAGAATCTTGATGAAAAGAAACTTTGCATACACTTTACACTTTCTTGACGTTCCAAGTTTTTGGCGATCTCTCATTTTTTTCGGTTATGTTTTCGTTTGGGTGATAAAATTTAAAACTCAAAATGTTGGAGTGCCCAAAATAAACAATTTTTTTTTTCAGAATGCTCAAAAGTTGAAACAGATCATCCTTAAGTAGATGTGTCAAATAGTAATTTGGGCGTTATGATATTTTAAAATTGATTTGGGCCATATTACATTGATTTTGGGCTTTGTATCATTTTCTTCTGGAAAAGTTCTTGGGCGGTAGAGCCATTTTTAGGCTTTATGACATTTTGTAATATCTTGGCAATATTTGATTGGGCAGTAAGACCAGACACTTCCTTTTATTTGGAATTTCACAAAACCCAAAAATGTTGACATTTTTAATTTGGTCGATATGATTTTGGGCGAAAAGACCTAAGGTCACTTAAGATCTGTATTATTTATTTTTCATTATTAGAATAAAAATATTTTTGAGAATAATTTAGTTAACAAAAAAGAAATTCTTTCAACAATTAGTACAGTCTTAATAAAAAAAAACCTATGTTCATTCAAACCCGTTAACAAGATGGCAAATGAACCCAATGTCAAACTGAAAAAAGAGGCTGGGATGCGACCCACACTGATAACATCCCGTCTGTCGATTTGTCTTGCTTAAAAGTTTGTCTAAATAATAAATAAATTAGGTGGCGCAACAGTCCATGAAGAACAAGGGCCTAGTGACTTACAACTCTCAACCATTCTTGTGTGCGAGTAATATTATCAGAGATGGAAGGGACCTACAATGTATATGCCGAATCCGAACGGCTAGTTTGAGAAAGCACTTTTCATGACAAGAATTACACTTGGAGGATTTGTCAATTCCTCGCAAGAGGCAGTACCCGTGAAAAAAGTTGGTGGCACAGGCAGGGATTGAACCCAAGACCCCTTGCATGACAGTCCAACGCACTAACCATCACGCTACGGGTACTACTATTTATTTGTCTATATGTATCAATTTTTACCAAATTTGCGTATTATTTTTTGTAGATTTTATTTTTTTTATGAAAAAACGGACTGTTGGATTTTTATAAAAAAATTACTGAATATCGAAAACAATATTTTCTGTGAAATAAAATAAGTTTGAACCCAATATTTGTAATTGTTGAAAAGCTATTTGAGTCGAAAGTAAATTTTTACAAGTTTTAGTATTGTTTTTTTTTAGGTTTTTATTTTTTGTAAAAAAACTGTCAATTCGATTTTTCTCAAAATTTTATAGAATGTTGAAAACAATATTTCTTATAAATTAAAATTAGTTTGAAGCCATTATCTCAAAATCAATTTTTACCAACTTTAAGTATTTTTTTAGGTTTTTATTTTTTATAAAAAAATTGTAAATTCGATTTTTCTCAAATTTTTTTTTAATTTTTTATTTTTTATAAAAAAATTGTGAATTCGATTTTTCTCCAAATTTTACCAGGTATTAAAAACGTTATTCTTTGTTGCACAAAACTATTTTGGAGAAAAAATAATTTTTTTTTTCGTAAATTATTCGAGGTGACAAATATTTTTTTTTTTCAGTTTTTTTGATTTATAAAAATAAAACCGTTAATTAGATTTTTTTCAAAAATATACTAGTTTGGTAACAAGTTATAATTTATAATAGAAATTTAAATTAAGTGTCTAGCGTTATTGGTTCGTGAGATATTTTGGGTTAACCACAATTTTCACCTTTTTTTAAAATTGCTGTGATAAAAAAAGACCCACTCAATTTTCTTGAAAATCCTTTCTGCATCTTTCTGCTTTATTATAACAAAATTTATTTGAAGCCAATATCTCTACTGTTTCTTGAGCTATGAACGACGAAAAAACGTCGCGAACGTACGGACGTACGGATGTACGGACGTACGAACATACGGACGTACGGACGTACGTACACGCACGCACAGACATCTTTCTAAAAATCTTTTATTTGGACTCTAGGTACCTTGAAACGTCGAGAAATGTCAAAATTTTCAATTTGACAAATCGGACCCATTACAATAACTTCCTATGGGAAGTTAAAAATATCCCTACAAATACTAACCTGAACTGAAACTGGCTTAGTAACATATACATATTTTATTCGTCTAAATTATTTAAATTAAAATCAAAATGTTTCAAAAATGAATTCTACAAGTTTAGTGTTCTTTTTTTTTAACCGTGGTATACAAATTTAAAAAAAAAAACCCTAAGTGTGAAGCATATCCAAGTGTTGGTCACTCAGTAGAAAACGTGGCTTAATTTTCACCCCATAAATGAATGCGGGCAATTATTTGAAATGTTCAAATTAAACAGAAATCCTAAAATTTTCAAGGAATTCCTAACACAGCATTAGTGTTATATTTGTGTACAAGTATTACCATCATCATTTTTGTAGCTATAATTGGCCCTTATAATTCTTAGATGTAGTTACATAGAGATAGTTCGTACAAAACTTCAATAATTATCTAAATAATCTGGCAAATATTATAATTCGTTCAAAATTGGAAAATTCTATCATTAGAAAGTGAGAAGGCTGGCATAGCGAGATATAACTAAGTATTTTAAGTTTTCCAACATACCGCTCTGGCTCTCCGTCAGCCCACACCCCAACCGAACTCAACCGAAATCATCTGAAATCCGAAATAAAGATGCACTGATGGCAAGCAAACTACAAGATATAATATCTTTGCAAACAGAATACGTCGTCGTCATCGTATATATTTAGTGTACCATTGCGCACCGCTGCTGCCCCACTCAAAAACTTACCTCCTTCTCTCCCCCCTTCTCTTGTTTTTTTTTTTTACTTTTTTTGTCCATACTCTTGCTTGAATAGGGTATTATGCACTGTGCAGAGGAGGAACTTTCCCATTACACTCTTCAATATTTAATTAAATTTCTAGAGCGCTGGGCTTCACAAACTTTTTAATTGCACACCAGCTCCAGCCTCCTACACACTTTCCATTGCTCCCATCTCTCTCCCCCTATATCATCAACATCATATCGTTGGGTTGGGAGGAGCAAGCAAGGAGGTGGCAAAAGCATCAGCAGCAGCTTCACACCCCTATATAACTATGTATAGTATATACATTTATTCCCTGGTAGTATAACTTTTCGCGAAAATTAATTTTAACTACCATGCTTGAACCTACTCGAATACAAAGCAACATCCCTATAAATTTTAAAACTTGGAACATGGTGCTATAACAGCAACTATAATGCTATACAAAAAACATCCTTGCCGCGCGCCACTGCCAGAGCTGGTATTGGTACTGCTGCTTCTGCTGGTTTGCTGGTTTGCTGATGGTCTGTTGTGTCGGTTGGCTTGTTGGATTTGTCTCGTTTTTTGAGTCCGTGCTTCATTATATCCATGACGCGCTCGTCTTATATTTTAATTTTTGTTTTTTTTTTTTCACTGCAACCTCACTCCTCTAACACGCACTTACACACTCTTACCTGTCGGTGTCAAAGCCGAGCAATCCACAACCTTAATATTCAAAAAACCCTTTAACATTACGATCATCAGACATGTCTGTCCATTAGCTAAATCGAAATGCAATACAGCAACAGAAACAGCAACTTTAGAACACAATATCCAACACGCACACTTTCGCAAATGTACTTAACGGAAGCGGATATACTTGTAGTGCTAATCCTTATAATATTAATCCTTACTTACTCTTTATTGAGGAAGTGGTAAAGGTATTGGTAGAAACTTTATCATGGTGGCATATTTTTTTTTTTTTTTTTTAAATTTTAAAATAAGATCTGTACTCTCTGTTTGAATAGAACTAAGCCACAATGTACTTCAGAAAATGAACCAGGGCCGTGTGTTTAAGGGTAGAAGATATTTCTGTAACCCATCAGCTTTTGAAATCACAAGAATTTGTATTTGATATTTTGTTGTTGTTCGAAAGCTGAAGTGTTTGGAAGAAATCAACTTTATTCCCTTTCTCCGTTTTTGTTTTGTCCCTTAAATGAATAAAAATATTTTATATCCAAGGAGTGTTTTTTAGACGTATAGTTTTTTAATTATTTTTATTTCATTAATTTAATATTCTTATTAAGAGAATAAAGCTTTTTTATACAGATTGGGGTTTGGCAATATGTAGAAGAGCAACACTTTCAGCAGCAATCGCCTCAGGCTTATCTGTGTAAATAAGCGACTTCATATAACTATACAAAAAATAGGCCAGCTGTGTCATGTCGTGCCATAATGCGCTGACCAAAAGTTTCCTTCAATACATTGATTCTTTCGCTGGCTGTATACGATACGACATGTAGCGCAATCTTGTTGGAACCAAAGGTCGTCCCCATCATTATCCTCAGGCACGAAAAAGTCCTTAGTTTTGGCTCTACAGAGTTTCCTATTGACTGTAATATTATGTCCGGCTTCAATTTTGAAGAAAAATTGACCAATGATTCCCAAACAGTGAATTTTTGAGGATTTTAATACGATATTTATTTTTTGGTGATAAATCTGTACGATTTGCAAACGTTTTTGAAAAGGAAGTCTAATTATTGTAAAATAGTGTAATATTCGGCTTGGTCCGATAATTAAAACTTATTCACACTTGTAAATAAAACACAAATTTACTTTATTTAAATCGCTCCAAACTTATTTATTGAACACTTCCAATTATTACTTTTTAAACACAGTCTTTACTTTCAATTACTTTTCGAACACAGTCTTTATTTTATCTCAGTTCACAATCACTAATAATCCGCTTCGCTTCCGAGCGCCTATTTATATACCTCAAATCGGTTCGAGAATCTACTAGGTTGTTCTCGATGCTTAACGAAGAGAGTTCTACTCTTTATCACTAGATGCTTAACGAAGCTAGTTCTCCTCTTAGCTACTAGATGTTTTTCGATGCTAAACGAGGCGAGTTCTCCTATTAATCACTAGATGCTTAACGAAGCGAGTTCTCCTCTTAATCACTAGATGTTGCCCTTATTCTACTATAACACGATATAAAAAGAGATAAAGATTGTATACACATTACAATAGCAAACCAAATTGAACATAGATACGTCAATTCACAGCTATCAAAAAAGACAAACTTTGAAGAAAAAAGTATTGCCAGATTGAAAATCACACGTCTAAGAAAACAACCTTTATTTATCATTTATCAAGTAGATATAGATGGAGTTGAAAAGTCTGTAATTATTACTGTAGAATCTGTTTGTCATATATTTTCCCCAAAGAACACCTACAGATTTTTCAGCATATTACATTATATTGTTACTACAGTTGAATTTTCACTGTCAAAGTCTCAAATAATTATCCTAAAAGAAATTAAGAAAATTCCGACAATACCGTAGTAAGAAACCGACCTTATTTAAATCATATTTTCTTGGTGCCGCACTTAAAACTGCCATGTTTAAGGACTTCACATTTTGTAATATTTATATATGGACATTGTCACAATCTGACACTGGAAATTGGTATTTTACACTTTTTTATTCTCACTGTAACACTATCAATCATATCTCGCACCGAAATTCGATAGGTATTGTAAATTAAAAACTGACTCTCTGTAATCTTCCACGTCGTAATTTATTGGTACCTCGTTATTTTAAAAGTGTCACGCTTAAAAGAAAAACTAGCACTGAAAAACCAACAAATCTTAGGGTCCAACATTTTCTTATGATTTCCAATATTTCAGTTCGACAATGCTGTGTTCCCATTTTGTAAACTGTAAAATGTACATGTACGAGTATCAGTGCTAATTCATGCAATAGAAGTGTTTAAAAGTGTATTCAATATATTCAGCTTTTACGCTTGAAATCTGTAACAGTTTAATGCTGCTCGTATAATGAAAACTACTCAATAGTCCTTAACCTGATAAGTTTTGAAATTTGTATTAAAGAATTTACAAGAAGTTTTGGGAGAAATAAAATAATAGAAATCAAAAAAACAAATTCGTCCTTCTAAATTTATTTTTTTGCCGGTCCTGGAAAAAGACTGTTGAGCTCATTCAAATTGAACTTCTCCAAACTGAACGCCTTTTCACCTTAATTCTGCTCCTAGCAATGAATGGATGGTGGTATTTTCCTCTCACTCTCAAATAGAAACCTATCTAGTATTTTTTTCTTCTACTGCATTTATTCAATATACGCGACCCCAGCCAGAGCCACTGACGTCTTCTTGTAGAACTTTTTGAAATGAAAATTTTCGGGTAGCACTCATCTTACTCTGACACTATAAAAGTATATAGAATGTTTTATATCCGTATTGCAACCTACTGCAACCCGTTGCTCTGAGTGAGCAATTAAAAAATGAGATACATCTTTCAAGGCGGACGCGCGGTTGTGTGATGGGACGATAACATTTCGTGAAATAATTAGGAGTCCTTAAGTGCTACTGCTATGCTGCTATAGCTTCAGCTTCAGATTCAGTTCCATAGCTCCTCGCTCTGCCACTCTTAATATTCCTCATCCTATATTATAACCGAGCGAGAGTATATTTTTGTATTTGATGTTGTAGCGGATGTGATGCACATTGCTTTGGTTGATGTGTTGGCTTATCCTTGCATTGTAACTTGATTCCCTCATCGCATCGCAGCAATGCCACCATCACCTGAAAATGGTTGGAAACACACAGTTAAAAAAAAAAGAAGAAGAAATTATTTTAAAAAATAAAATATTATGAATGAGTGAGTGATAAGGGTGAGAGTTGAGCTCTGAGTTGCTTCCACTTCCACTTCTACTTCCACGAGAGACCGTTCGTTCGCTGGTTGTTAGGTCCTCAGAATTGCAAAGAAATATACTAATTGCAGTGCCAGTAATTAAGATTTTTACCTTGGTGGCCTGTTAATAAGCTGCTCTGGTTAATTTATTAATGGATTATGTGCAGAGGATTCTGTTTTTTTTTTTTTTTTAATTTAACTCCCATGATGATTCTGTTTTTATTTCCAAGATTCAAGGATGTTGCAGTAGAGAGTTGGTATTTTTTTTTCTTGATTTTTGTTTGTGTATTTTTGAATTCTTTTCCAGTGAACATCATTAGTAATTAAATGCTTTCAATTAATTTTTTATTTTTTTGTTTATAAATAAAATGGTTCTTTCACTTGACTTTGTGTTAATAGGTAACCACTAATGAATGCGTAGCATATGGTAGTTAATGGATATGAGATTTAGATTGCATTTAGAATTTATCTATTTAAATTATAATATTGTATGGGAAGGTTGAATTGAGTCCTTAAGGTAATAATGGACGTATTGTAAAACATGAATTCCTCATTTTACTAAAATGGAATAAAATCTAATTAGTTAAGTGAAATGAAAAGATTTAAATTTTCTGAAGCGTTTACTAAGATCCGTATGATTTTTTAAGACTTGCAATGATTTTCAAGCGATTTATTGAACTGAAGTAGCTACTCATTTTTGTTTTGAAATCTGAAACGTAAACATCACCATTACGCGTGTCTGTTTTTTGTGAAAAAAAGTGTTTATTTCGTTAAGGAACCCCAAAATGTAAGTAAAATGTTATGTTGTATTTAATAAAAGTATGATCATTAAAGTTTATTATATATATAATATATAACGTCCTGTAGAAGGATTTAAATTATTTTTATTGTTTTTCTGTTATTATAAATTTATTAAAATGGCGTGTCAACTATTGTCTTAAGATTTTAAAAATTCTTATAAGTGACACCCCTGTGTCAATAACTATCTTCTATTAGAGTACAAACGTTGACACTGTGTCAATAGTTGTACTTATTAACAGTGTCAATAATATTATCACTCCTTTAAATCAATATTAATAGCTGGAAAAATGCCTAAATGTACTGGGAAATATACCAAAACGGACCTCGAAAACGCTCTTGAAGCTGTAAGGACACACAAGATGTTCAAAAAAGCTGCGGCCAAATTTTATAATATTCCTCGAACTACACTAATATTTCGATTGAGTTCTAAGTTCGTTAAAGCAAGGCTAGGTCCACAAAAAGTTCTGTCCGCTGTAGAAGAAGAGTGTTTGGAAGAATGGATAACCACATCCCAGCGTAAAGGCTTCCCAAAGAGAAAAGAGGATGTGCTTCATGCCGTCAAAGGTTTTCTTGATGAAGACAAAAGAGAACATCCTTTTGGGCCACAAAATATTCCCGGGAACGGATGGTTTAAGGCGTTTTTGAGTCGACACCCTTCAATAAGTCTCAGAACTCCAGAAAGTATTTCATCCACACCTTGTTAGCATTGGAACCATTTTTCCAGTTATATTTTTCGTTGATGGCCATGCCACATACCTTACATTACCGGTCAGCAAACTATGTGTTCAGCTAGGAGTCATATTAATTGCCTTATATCCTAATGCCACACGAATTTTACAGCCAGCGGATGTTTTGACATTTAAGCCACTGAAAAATGGTTGGAATAAGAATGTTTCTGAGTGGCGCCGCCGACAAAACAGTGGTGAGTCCCTCACACGGCAAAAGTTTGCTCCATTACTAGAAGAAGTGATCCTCTCATCAATTTCACCTGAAATAATTCAAAAAGGATTTAGAACGTGTGGGCTTTTTCCTTGGGATGTAAACGCGATTGATTTCTCCAGGTGTCTAGGGAGATCATCAAAACGGCATTTAACACCTGTGTCCACTCAAGAGCAAAATTCTACAAATAATATATACTTTTTCAGAATTGGTTGGCCCTCAAAAGTTGGAAGAATTTGAAAACGCTTTTAATGGAATTGGAAGTACAATGCTTCATTCGGAAGAGTGGAACATATTATATAAAATGTTTTTGAAGTTTAAGCCGGAAGCTATAACTACAAGCAACAATTTAGAGGATAATGCAGTAAATTCCGTTGATGTGTTAGATGAAATTGATATAAACAATATCCATGAATTTATATATGATACTGAGACGGTTCCAAATGAAGTTCAGAATGAGGAGCTAAAGCTAAATAGTATCATCAATATTGGTGGTATTGACGACTACTTGGATTGGCCAGTTACTCCAGAACGGCAGGGAATCAAGCCTATGAAGCCAAAAAGATCTTTCGTAATAACGGACGAGTTATGGATAAAATCGGAACAGATAAAAAAGGATTCAAAAATTAAACAAGATTTACAAAAAGAAGAAGAAGAGGCTTGAAAATAAGAGGAAGAAAGAAACAACAAAAATGATATCGACTAAGAAAGCCACAATTAAAAAACAATCGATAAAAAAAATTCATAAAAATAAATATTAAGACATTTTTTATATATCAACCAAGAGATAACTTCTTTTTTTTCTTTATTAGCTGTTTGAAGGTATGTCAATAATTGTAAAAATATGTGGTGTCAATAGATGTACAACAGTGTCAATAATTATATATTTTGAAAGGATTTTAGAAATATCAAAATTTAACAATATCACGAATCTCTTAAACGATTTTAATACAAGCTCCTAACGAAGAACCAAGAGTGAGGGAATAAGAAAGAGCGACAAATTTAAAAAATCAGTTAGTTTGAATCGTTCCGATTTATTCCAATGAAACGTTATGTAAAAAGAGGGTGTCAATAGCTAGACTGAAATTTTGCAGTGTCAATAAATGTATCACTTACGCTATATACAAACAAAAAACTTTACTAAAAGTTATAATTTTACGTTTGTAATGCAGCAGAAAATTTAGTTTCTTTTTTTTTTTTTTTTTTTTTTTTTTTTTTTTGACATTTCAACTGTCAAAAGTGAAAGTCTAAAATTTAAAGTCTGGTGAATTTTTTCAAATTTTTAATAATAATAAGTTGTTTTTTTTTTAAATCAAAACTCACACAAATCAACTTTTACCACAGTTTTGCACCTGCAAGTTATTTATTCACCAATTTAAATAAAAGGTACGAAGTTTTATATAAATTCAATTATCGCTTAGAACCAGGCTCGATATTACGGTATTTTACTTATGAAAAATAATCGTAAAAAGCGAAATTTATCCGAAACTTCTCCCGAGACTAATAAAATCAGTAAAAAACACTCTTTATCCGAAAAAGAATTTAAAATGGAAGTTGTTTCTATGGAGAAATTAAAATCCATCCTTAATGAGATACTCTCCGAAAAACTAAAGGATCTTGCCACAAGGGATGAACTAAAAAAACTCTATAGCGAATTAACCTCTCTTAAAGCAGCAAACACAGAACTTAACCACAACCTTAATTTGATGACTGAAAGATGTGAACTTTTGGAAAATCAGTTGGAAATTATTTCACGGAAGAACAACGAATGCTCTATTGTCGTACACCTTCCTTTAAACGCAGAAACCAATGCAACTCAATTCGCTATCCAAACTTGCAAGGGGCTTCTTAAGCTAAATGAAGGTGACAATATACACATAAAACGATCCCGGGAAATTCATAACAACAATGCACAACGCGGAACTGTAATTATAGAACTTCTGTCGGCAGAAATGGTGGACAAGATAATATCTGCAGCACACCAGCTAAAGGGCTCTGGAATCAGTATTTTTCGAGAACAATCACTGCTATACAGGAAAAAGAGACAAACACTTTTGGAATTCCGAAGCAAACTTCTTGAAATTAATCCGAGCACGAAAATTATTGTAAAAGGCGACAAAATGCAGATAAATAGCTATACATTTGTTTATAAATATGCGCGAGGACTTATTGTCAAAAGTTCGACGGAATTGACGTTTATCAAACAGATGTTCGGTGACAGATCCTCTGAATTCTTTGACTGCAGCGAGGGAGTGAGGTTGGCTGCAGTTTCTAATCCGCCATCTTCTTTTGCTTTATACTCTCAACCGATGACAGCGCCACCTGTTGGTCAACATGTACAAGCAGAAAGGGTGGGTACACATTAGGGGGAAGCTGTCGTCTGCCACAATACAAGTAATTTTCAAAATTTAACAGTTCTTTCATACAATATTACAGGCCTTAAAAATAAACTTTTATTTCCTGAATTTTTTAACTATATTCAAAATTTCGATGTTATAATTTTATTAGAAACTTTTTTAGAAGGAAAAAATGAAATTGATTATTTAAAATATTTTACAAATTTTAAGATTATGTTTTTACCTGCAACTAGATCAAATGTACATGGCAGAGCCAGTGGTGGGATTATATGTGGGGTAAAAAAAACTTTAAATTGCAATTTTATCAAACTTAGTTGTACAGAAAACCGAATTATTTTTCAAATCTCAAACTATAATTTTAAATATTCAATTATTCCCGTATATTTGAACTGTAACAGCTGGCAAAATGATTTTGATTGTTTAGTAGACTTCGTGAACAACTCTGATTTGGAAAATATTATGATCATTGGAGACTTAAATGCACGAATCGGTGCATACCAAAATTCTTCAGCTCATAACTTACATTCACAGGATACGCTTAATGTTACGAGAAATTCCAAAGATGAAATTATAAACAGAAGTGGAAGACTCCTTACCGAATTTTTTGAAAACTATGGACTATTTGTGCTGAACGGGTCAACTAAAGGTGATACTTATGGAGAGTGGACTTTTTTAACCGGACAAGGACAGTCAGTAATTGATTTTTGTGCAGTATCGGCAGAGTGGCTCAACTTGTTTTTTCAGTAGAAGTTAAAGTGCAGTTTCTTAATGAAGCTATACAAATGAATTTAAATAATTTTCCCAAATTAAAATGGAATGAGAATAGTGCTCCCCTTTATAAATCACTTTTGAACCGCCACTGTGGCTCCCTACCGTCACAACCATCAACCAGGATAGATCAAATCGATGAACAAATAATTGGAGTAATTAAAACCTCAGCTCCATTTGCTCACAACCACAATACTAATTACTCCTTCAAACCGAAGAATATATGGTTTGATAATGAATGCAAAAATCTCCGTAAACTGTCTTTTGTGTATCTCAGACTATTTCGATCGACAAACTCTTTGTTTTTCAAAAATATTTATCTATATGTTAATAAGCAATACAAACTTCTTTGTGCAGCGAAAAAAAATGAATATCTTAAAAAGTTAGCAAACAGTCTAGCTGAATCTAAGAATTCAAAGACCTTTTGGAGTAATGTTCGGGAACTTGGTGGGCGTAGTAGAAGTGTGGGGAACACTCTCGAAGCTGAGCCACTAGCAGCACATTTTAAAACACTTTTGACAGCTGACGAGAGTGCCCATACTTTTTCTTATGCTCTACCCAACTTTACCGTCAGCGTACTGGATAACCCAATATCTTTGTGTGAACTGGAAGCAACTCTGATAAAGATGAAAAATAACAAATCACCGGGAATTGATGGAATTCCAGTAGAATTCTACAAAAATAGTACTGATCAGTTAAAAAATTATCTTGTGCTGTATTTCAATAGATTATATAATGAATCATATTTGCCAAACAACTTTAATAAAGCAGTTATTTTTGCCATATATAAGAGTGGAGACAAAACCCTGCCAGAAAATTACAGAGGAATTTCTATGCTAAACACCTTAAGGAAGATTTTTACGTCAATTCTTTATGACAGACTTACCAAATGGATCGAGGACAGAAATCTACTGAGCATGTTTCAAGCGGGATTCCGTCCGGGCTTCTCAACAATGGATCATATATTCGCGCTTACCAGTATTGCCAAGAAGTCGATTGAAAAAAAGAAGAAATTATACAGCTGTTTCGTAGACTTCAAAGCAGCTTTTGACAAGGTCAACAGACAGGCTTTGATATACAAGCTTTCAACGCTGGGAATTTCCCGAAAATTTTTGTTGATGTACTTTAATTTTCTTGTCTCATCTTGTGCATCGGTATGGGATGGGTCCGATCTTTCTAACTGGTTTGAAACAATGGCAGGTGTTCCCCAAGGCTGTATTTTAAGTCCAATTTTATTTGCTTTATATATTGATGACATTTGTGATATACTCCCTGGAGGAATACTTTTTGCTGACATCCAAGTGAAAGTCCTGCTCTATGCTGACGACTTAGTCTTACTCGCTGACAACCCCTTCACCCTCCAGTTGCAAATCAACAAACTGAATACCTTTTGCGAGAAGTGGGGCTTACTCATCAATATAAGTAAAACAAAAGTTATGATTTTTGAAGCACATCAAAGAAGGAGGCGTCCCGAAGAAAGCTGGTCTCTTAATAATGTAGCCATTGAAGTTGTAAAAGAATTTAAGTACCTAGGAGTTTTAATTACGCATAACCTAAATTTTTCGAAACACGCAGAACAAAAAAGTAGTGATGCTAAACTGGCTTTGAGCGTAATGTGGCCCAAGTTCTTCGCTAACCAGGAAATCGATCTGGTGTCAAAATACCGCGTCTTCCAGACAACCGTAAACACATGTATGTGCTACGGTGTGCAGGTGTTTGGATATTTATTCTTCGAGTCATTTGAAAAAATGCAAAGATATTTTTTTAAGCGTTTATTCAAATTGCCACACTCAACCCCGAACTACGCCATCTATGTCGAATCTGGTATAACTCCTCTATTCACCCAAAATCTTAAAGCCAACTATGAATATTTAATTAGAGTTATGAAAAGAAGTGGAAGAAATCTTCACAAATCTATTTTGATAAGATTATTACAAACCAATGCCTCCCCATTTAAGGATTGGAATGAGATGGCCCTATCACATGAAGTTAATCTATCTATAACGGAGTCAAATGTTGATGAATGGAGAGGATTGTTTGCAGAGCTCACGGCTAAAATAGATGAGAAAATATATAGTCAGTACCTTGGCAGAGCGGCTACAACAACATCAAGGAATACATACAGGAATCTCGAGCACCAATTGACATCAGAAACAAACTATTTCAGCAACAAATTTTCGGTCGAAGCTATAAGCCATATATTTAAAGCACGTGTTGAGCTCTTTAACTTAAACTCTAGGCCTCATCGAGTTGACCTGACACAAATTTGTAGTTTATGCAATAGAAGAGAAAATGAAGATGTCTACCATTTCATCGCAATTTGCCCAATACTGCAGGAAATCCGGCGTTTATATTTCCAACAAAGTTCTCTTTCTTCAAGTCGGTTGTACGAAATTTTAAACGGAGTTCTAGGATGGAATACTTTATATAATTATTGCAAACATGCCCTAGCTTTTCGAAACTCTTTATTAACTTAAATTTTGTTCGTTTAACCAGCTTTTACAGTTTAAAGGATCATTATTATTTATTTATTTATTTAGGGTTTCAAATCACTTAAAATTGATAATTATTTATTTATGCTTCAAGTCATTTAAAATTTGGTAAATTTTTGTGTTTCAAATCATTTTAAAATTGGTATATTTTTGTGTTTCAAATCATTGTAAAATTGATATTTTTTAATTGTTATGTTAAATCTCCACAAATATTAAAATTGTAAACTTTTGAATTTAACTAATATATAAAAGTATCTGATTTAATATTGTACAAAACCAGTTACTTTTCTTTTTATTCTTTATTTATTTGAATTAATTACTAAAATGAAATGTTATTCCAGGCAGACGGCAGATAGCCAGGTCCTTATTCTTAAGCAAATACTTTTTGTAAAGCATTTTTTTAATAAAATAAAGAATTATAATAATAATAATAATAATAAATCAAACAAACAATACAATATTTCAGAAAACAGAATGAAATCATTTGAAGCCTCTTAAAAGGGAATTGCTAGCTAAGATAATAACAATGACTAAACAAAATTTAATTTTTTTTTATTTTTCGTTCTCAAAAAAAAATATAGCCAAGAATTTATAAAAAAAAAAACTTAAAAGAAATGTACATAGTTCTTAATTTTAAAATGTTAAAATAAGCATTTTCCTTGTTTTTGTATTTTTCTTGTTTTCAAAAAAAAAAAAATAGAGCTTAACTTGTTTCAGTTTTAAATTTTGTATTTTTTAACTTATTATATATTGTTTCTGCATATTGTTATTATTTTTACTAAAATCGGAGCAATAAAACCCACAATACTTATTCTTAGTCAAGCAGTAGCCATTTCTTTGGAAAGGAAGGGACTCTTTTTCAAATTCTGAACTCAAGGTATTTGAAATGCTTGAAACATTTCAAAAAATTGTCAAAAAGCGATTTATTATGTATTCTTCATTTAATAGTTATTTAAGTAAACACTGATGGGCTTGTTTCTTTACTTAAACTACACTCAAAAGTTGCTTCAAACTTTTCAAATTCGTCAAATTTTTCTAATATAAACCAATGGTTTGTATAAACTCCCTGTTTTTAATATTTCACTATTATTTCTTCCACTTTTAGAAAAGAAACATATTTTAGCTAATTTCTGAAAAGCTTTAGAAAGTTGAAAGGTATCTCGGTTTTTCAAATTCATAAGAACATATTTCGTTTTTTTCTAAGGTCACTAAGAAAAAATATATAATATATTGTTTGAATATTTTTTAAAATAAATTCACACTTTAAAAATACAAATTAAATGAATTTAAAATTTCTAAATTTTGTGAAATATTGAAAAGAAATTTTTTGTATTGGTAAAACAAAATTTTAGGTATTTGTAATAAATAATTAAATCGTTTATTATGCACTGCATATCCATATTCCGAGAACCAGCAGAGTATCATACATTTTGTATTTGTATTTTTGTCGTTTATATCAAGAAGTTTTGAAATGACTTTCTCAAAAACGCAAATATATCTTTTGTTTGATTTCTTTACTTTATAGCACAACTGACAAGAAATAAAAACAAATGTCAGATTGTACAGGGTTATCCATTTTTCGGCGACAATTTTGTTTATTAACATAACCACCGAGTGAGGAATGTGCTTCGTAGCTGAAGAAATTTTTTTTCGAAAAATCGCAGTCCACCGTCTGTTGTTCAAGCACACATTCCAGGTTGTGTGTGAATGGTCAGCTGGCTTCAGTTGTTGTGTGAGTTGGACTTTATATAGATGTAGGTGCAGATTCAAATGCAAAATACGCCATAATGTGCCGTAAGACAGTCCTAATTCTTGAGAACGACGAAGAATCGACATATTTGCGTCGTCGGCAGCACTTTCATTTACAGCAGCGATATTTTCAGTGATACGAGCGAAACGATGATGCACAGGCCTTACAATATCTGTAACCAATTTCTTCACATTTTTGTCAATTACTTGCGTAGTTGGACGATTATTGCTACGGCAAAATCACCCTTTTTTGTAGGTTTTAACAATTTTTATGCGTTCCGAAATAGTTAAGTGATCCATTTTTGTAAATGTCAGACTTTCAACTAAAACAACAATGGTTTGATAACTTAGTTTGACAGATGTCGAAGTCCAAACTACCTTTACAATTTTTTTTACTATGAAAACACAGGTTTTTGAAATCTGGTAATTTTGAAGAAAAATCAAAAATTCAATTGACGGTTCTTTTTTACAAAAATATAAAATTCGACAAAAAAATAAATTAATGGCTTAACCCCTCAAATTTTTCGACAGAAAATAGTCTTAACTACAATTTGTCATACATGCTTTTCAAAGTTCTTTAAAAATTTAGCTTATTGTAAAAAGTATCATAAAATTGAACTTTTAAGGACAAAAATGTGAGTTATCAGTGGGAGTCACATTCTATCCTCTCTTCCTTAAAACTATATGCAAACAAACTGTAATACGCGGTTAGTTCAGATAAATACAAAAATTAAGGATGTGTATAATAAACATTTGTTTTCTTTTATGCTTAAGTTTAGGACTGTTCCAATGCCAATTTTTTTTAGAAATCGAGAAAAATTACACAAAAATGACTTTATTTGTAAATGCATTTAAAAAAACACTCAGACTCTATTTTTCAAAATTGTTCCTTTTTTACTGCTGCTGTAAACTTCTTTCATGCCGTTGACGCAATAAATTGGAAAATTAGCACACGCAAAGAAAAATGGAAGATCATATTTTATATATGTAATTTAAAAAATGCGTATACGCCTAAGTGTATCATAAAGTTTTAAATGGAAATAATCCACCAACACTCCTGGAAATCCAGGGACGATTGCGTAATCTCTAGAAGTTTGTGGCCTAACACAAATGAAAATGAAACTCGGTATATTCTATCGCTGAGTAAAAAGAACATTAAAATCTTGATAGGTGTACTAACAGGTCATTACACCATTGGCACAATGGCTAACAGGATAGGGGCTTTTGCACCCGATTTTTGTAGGAGCTGTCAAGATGAGGAGGAAACAGAAACCATTACACACCTGCTCTTTGACTGTCCGAACCTCCAAACCAGCCGACTCCGTCATTTCGGAAACAGGTTTGTTGGAGAACTGGATGATCTAGCACAGGTCTCAATGGCAAACATGGGGAAACTTATAGATAGCACAGGCTGGTTCGTTAACGAGTCAGTATACGCTAATCGGCAAAATTGAGGAGCATCGATGCATACTTTTACTTTTAAAGGGGATCACAATGGACCAGGCCCCCGTGTACGCAACAGCTCCATGCTGTGCACACCCCTTATCACCTAACCTAACCTAATCTAATCCACCACAGAACCTTGGGCTTTGCATATAATTAACATAAAAAAAACATTTACTAAACTAAATTGAGGGAGAGTTCCAAAACTAATACGATTTTCAGTATTTTCTTAAGTCCATAGTGGATTAAATTTTCCTTTGTAGAGCGCATTTTAGTGATGTTAAATTACATTGATTAGATTTAGATTAGATAAGATTGGTTTTTATTTTGATAACATTGATCAACATATTTTTTTATAAAGTTTAGGTACAAACAAAACCAAAAAGCATGGCTTTATTGCCGTCTGCCTAGTTGACAAATCTTAAAAAAGATAACATACATATGTACATCAAAAATATATTTTTCAAAACTTTCATTTATAATTCTACTTCTATAGAGAAGAGCTGGCCTGCAGAATTGATATAATTTTTTAACTTCCATATTGTTAAGCATTCCTACTTATTTCTTTAAGAACTGGACATATTCCAACAAAGTGTAAAACATCCTCCCTTTCCTTTAAATTGCACAATGAGCATATAATTGGTAAGTCATCTCTATCAGGTATAAAATTCAACTGCATAACTTCACCTCTCAATTTAACCATCATTGAAATTTCGTCAATGCTATAATCATCTCTAAAATAATTCCTCTCTTCCAAGTTGTGATTTAGCTGACAGTAGAGCTGCCTGTATATAGATCCTGTGGCGTCAGTCGCATGTATTTCTCTCGTTGTTTTATGTCCACTGCAGAAATGAGCTGGTATAAAGATTCTAAATCATCCTGATTATTATACAAAAGGTTAAGTTCCATTCCACATTCTCTTGCCAAATTTATCCAATCATCACACCAACTTGTTTTTGTTCGTATTACTTGAAGCGCTGCTATCTTCGGAAGCCTATTACTGCTCATCTTCATAACTCTCAAGATGTAAACGACTTGCATTTTTAGGGTTCGTATGAACATAGGTGATAATCCTGATTCCAACATAATACTCGTAACATAGTTGGATGTATTTGATGGCAGTCTAAAAATTCGTTTAATAAAGTATCGGAGAAGTTTCTCAACTGTTTCGTATTGTTTCGATCCCCAAGTTTGTGCCGCGTAAAACATGGCAGACTCAGATACCGCTTCAAATATCTTGAACTTGCTGCTATGTGCTATACTTTTGTTAGAAAAACATCTTTTCCAAGTTGCACTTATTGCACTTTTAGCCTTAACTATTTTTCGTTACCATCTCTGACAACATTACTCGCACACAGGAATGGTTGAGAATTGTAAGTCACTAGGCCCTGGTTCTTCA
The DNA here is from genome assembly GCA_920104205.1 of Eupeodes latifasciatus. Lineage (NCBI taxonomy): Eukaryota > Metazoa > Arthropoda > Insecta > Diptera > Syrphidae > Eupeodes > Eupeodes latifasciatus. The sequence goes on along the minus strand of OV049925.1, from coordinate 132,977,568 downwards.
TGGACTGTTGCGCCACCTAATTTATTTTATTTTATTTTTCGTTAAGTGAACTCCAAGGTATTTGAATTCCGTGATAACTTCAATGACCTCTCCATTATAGAACCATTTTTGTTTCGCTGAATTGCGGCCTTCTCCTTAAAGTTTTGGACATATTATAATTCACCATCAAACTCCAAAGCTGACAATATTGGTACAGGCGGTTTATCATTAACTGTAATGATTGGGGTGATGCTGCCTAAAGAACAATGTCGTCCGCAAACAGCAATGCTTTTATTATTTATCCGGCAAAGTCTATGCCACCTGATAAGAGGTCTGTAAGATCTTCAATAAACAAGGAAAACAGACTCGGACTCAATGTACAGCCTTGTCTGACTCCTGATTGTGTTTTAAACCATCTCGACAACTCTTCTCCATTCCATACCTTAGCAATTGTATCTGCATATAGATTCTGAATAACTCTTCCGAACTTCCATGACATTCCGTTACTATACAGCTTGTAGATAAGCGCATGTCTACCGATCATTTTAAATGCAGATTTAAAATCAACGAAAAACGTATATAGCTTCTTGTCCTTATTCAGGAACGTTTCTGCGATACTTTAAAGGGTAAAAATGTGGTCAACAGTCGAATAACCTGTCCTAAAGCCTGCTTGAAACTCTTTTAAGAGCTTGTTGTCTTCTATCCATTTATTAAAACGTTTTTGCAAAACCAGCGTGAATATTTTATACGAAGCATTTAGAAAGGATATTCCTCTATAATTACATTGTATTTCTAAAGGCAAACGAAATCTAAACAAATTTATCAAAACAACATTCTTTTGGTCTTCGATATCTGAAAAAAAAAACAAACACTTAAACTTAAATTTTCCTGAAATATTGGGCCAAGTTTCCAGTGTTGGTGGTCAAGCATCGCAGCCTCTTTTCATGTTCATAACTCTGTCTAAAATTGGAGTCTGAAATATCATATGTACGGAAAAAAAGAAGCAATTAAAAGTAAATCAAAAAGCAAAACGCAATTAATTTACAACATGAAATTCAATAGAACATCATGCACCCAATTAGGTTTATTGTTTGGTGCACCCTAATGAGGCACAATCCAAACATATACACACACAAATTCACTTATACTCACATTCATACACGCATATTCAAACAAACACCAAATTGCTCCAACTAGCAGTTCAATTAGCAGTCTATTCAGATTCTTGAATAAGCCGCCGCATCCACATATTGCAGCAACGCCAGCAGCAGCTGCACTATACCGCCACTCTATACCATCAGCCAACGCAAGCTTATAAATGCACAAGAGCCAGAGAGTAAGTACAACACACGTTGCGAATATATAGTCTAGTAGTTTTGTTGTGTATCTATAGGATACAAAAAAAAGTGTAGGTTTGCACTCATGGGAATAGGTTTAGCTATTCACAGACTATAAACAGACACACAACGCAACTGACGAAGAAACATTGCATGGCATGATGCATCTAATAAGTTTTCTTTTTTGTTTGCAAAATTCCATTCTCAGTGCAGCGGAGCAGCAGCGGCACAATGCGGCGGCTATTTCGCACCTACACACATATTTGGTTCGCATATCCTGAAAGAACAGACAACCTGCAGTTTAAAGTACTTCAACTTCAACTGCTACCCAATTACCGACAAAAGGCTTAATTAGATACTAGCTCAAGGTAAAAAGGGCAGACAAATACTCTTAGTCATAATGATTATTATGTTTTATAACGCACCTCAAGATCCATCAAAAACCAAATTTATCTGTCAATTAGGAACAGATTAAATTTATTATACTGCCTATATGCATACATCAAAATAAAAGGCTTTTGATTTGACCTTTGAACTGGAAGCGTTGCCGTTAGTGAAATGGCATTAAATTGAGATCCTTTGGCTTCATACTTTTTCTTCAGTCTTTTTCATTGCTTCAATGATGATATTCATTGAGTTTTTGGGGTATTGTTAAAATATAGGGTGAATCAAAAGTGTTTTCGTAATTTGAAAATAAAATGATTATTATTTTTCCAAGAAAATTGGGAGAATTACTAGAATAAACTACTGCGCTTGCACTTTCTATAGTAAGCGCACATCCAAGGGGATATTACTACCCTTATTATTTAGAGCCACAGTGTGAGTCCTAGGAAGAGGAGAGAAGGTTTGAAAGGAAGTTTCGGTGCACATTGGTTTTGAATTCCTAAGTATTGCAATTGTAAGACAGAGTGTGGTAAGGCATTCCACATTCGCGTAGTACGGCTAAAGAAGAAATCTCTGTACTTGACAGTACGCCCAAATTTGGGCTCGACGAAATACTGATGAGCATTTCTAGAAGCGCGAGTATTACAGTTGAACTGTTTTAGGGGAGGAATGCAGCTAGCTATTTCTGAAGAGCATAAACCGTTAAAATAACGGTACAAAAGGGTGAGACAAGAAACTTTACCACGATGTTCAAGCCACGTAAATTATCTAATGATGGTATTATCATTAATTAATCTAAATTCTCCTCGATCAATGCTGTCCAAGAGGCTTAAATAAGTTGCCAGAGCACCATCCCAAAAATGGGAGTAATACTCAAGCTTTGAACGTATATAAGTCTTGTAGATAACAGCCAGATCAGATGGGGAGACGAAATTCTTGCATCGCCTTACCTTCCAACACCTTCCGGCATTTTTGGCGACATCGCGTATGTGATTGTTCCACAAGAGATGGTTGGCGATACACATACTCAGAATATCGAGATGTTCTGTCTACTCGATGCAAGTTCCATCCCTAGATAATAGTAAGAAGGGTATATCTCATTTTAACGAAACAAGATAGCTTTAGAGAAGATCAAGCTTACTGAATTTAATTATGAAAATATTTTTTAAATCTTATTGTGTCATTTTACAGACTTCAGAAACAATGTCCTTGTTTCCCACGATAATTACGAACACTTCTAAAAACTGCATCGCAGAATTAAGCAAACAGATCCTCAAGAACGTGTTCTTTAAGCAAGTATTAGTTGCTGAAAATTGAAAATGTCATGGCAGGTGTCTAGTGTCTTATAGTTTCAAACAAAATTAACTGGCCACTGTACTTTGAAGACAATGCCACCAATACTGTTACCATAAATGTTGGAAAATATCATTCTTACTTACTTACTTAAGGTGGCGCTACAATCCTATATGAACTAGGGTCTCACCCAACAAACTTCTCTTCCACTTGTGCGTGCCACCTAATCCTTTGCTGCGTTGTCCTGCCGGCGTTGATTCAAAGACTTTTTGGGCCGGATCATTGGCTTCCATGCACTCTTCAAACTCAGTCGTTGGGCTTTTATCCTTCTGGCTAAATCCCACTGTCGCTGTTCTCCACTCACATTCTATGCATACGGGGCAGTAGATCACGCGAAAGTATTTTCTCTCGAAACCACCAAAGGTGCTTTCATCCGCATTTGTCATAATCCGTAATCCTTGCTTCTTCAACGTATAACAAGTCGGTGATGATAAGGTTCTTATGTGCTGGAGAGAGGGCTTTACTACTCAATTGCTCTAAGCCCAGAGAAACAGCGGTTAGCAAGAGTAGTTCTTCGTTTGATCTAAGCTATCGTTCTATGGTCGGACATTTTTTGAGACCATCATCGATTGGTAAAAGTCCTAAAATGTGCTTAAAAATGGCGCTACTTAAGTGGTCGAATAATTTCCACACTAAAAAAAAAACTGGTACCGGTGACCAGATTTCCCGCTAAATTTATCCAGAAAAAGTGGTTTTTAGATTCCTACCAGGCGTCTTGGTAAAATTTACCAGGATTTTCTGGATTTTCTGAATTTTTGAAGAATTCCTGGTAAAATACACCAGATTTCTGGTAGAATATACCAGGAGAATTATTTTTCCTGGTAAAAATTATACCGGGAATAGACCCAGTATTCAGGTAGAATATACTAGGAATATTTGTTTTCCCTGGTAAAATTTTCCCCAATATTCCTGGTAAAAATATACCAGAATTCTGGTAGAATATACCAGGAATATTTTTTTTTTCCTGGTAAAAATGTACCAGAATTCTGGTAGAATATACCAGGAATATTTTTTTTCCTGGTATAAATGTACCAGAATTCTGGTAGAGTATACCAGGAATATTTTTTTCCTGGTAAAAATATACCAGAAATCTTGTACAATATACCAGGAATATTTTTTTTCCTTGTAAAAATGTACCAGAATTCTGGTAGAATATACCAGAAATATTTGTTTTCCTGGTAAAAATGTACCTACCAGAATTCTGGTAGAATATACCAGGAATATTTTTTTTCCTGGTAAAAATATACCAGAACTCTGATAGAATATACCAGGAATATTTTGTTTCCTGGTAAAAATGTACCAGAATTCTGGTAGAATATACCAGGAATATTTTTTTTTTTTGGTAAAAATGTAGGTACCCCAATTCTGGTAAAATATAACAGGAATTTTTTTCTGGTAAAAATGTATACCAGACAAGAAAAAATATACCAGACAATAAAATTCCTGGTTTTATTTACCAGATAAAAGATAATTTTTAGACTTCCGGTATTTCTGGTAATAAGTACCAGAAGACTGGTTTTATCTACCAGTAAAAAAATATACCAGACAACAAAATTCCTGGTTTTATTTACCAGATAAAAGATAATTTGTAGACTTCCAGTATTTCTGGTAATAAATACCAGAAGACTGGTTTTATCTACCAGGAAAAAATATACCAGAAAATAAATTTCCTGGTTCTATTTACCAGATTCCAGATAATCTTCATTTTACCAGGAAAAAAAATACTTTCTACCAGGACGCTCTGGTAATATTTACCAGAAAATTTTCTGTCAAAAATTTTACCAGGAAACCAGATTTCTGGTAAATAAAACCAGATTTCTTTTTACCAAGAAATCTGGAGTTATTTACCACGAAATCTGGACTATTGTACCAGTTTTTTGGCTGGTATTTTCTACCAGATTTTGCCTACCAGACAAATTTTTTGAGTGCAAAAATTTAGAATTTCAATGGCAACCACGTTCTCCCGATTTGACTTCACCAGACTTTTTTCCTGTAGGATTAATTGAAGAGTGAAGTGTACGTAATAAATAATAAAAAAGCCACCACAGCGATTCCCAAAAAAAACTTATTAATACAAAATAAAATCTACGAAAGTTATTATTAATTCAAAAAAAGGACTTTTGATCCACCCTGTACAAATTGATGAATTCAACCCACACTTTCATGCGTGATATTTATACAACAAAAGACTTCTCAATCCACATCCACACATATGAATGAACATAATGTTCTATGGAATAACTGTCAAAAAATAAAACGCCCGCAATGATGGCGGTAAGGCAACGCTTAGAGGAAATTAGCAAAACTTTATGCAATTAAATGAATTTCGACAGGAGTTATAATTGCTTCCTCTATGTTATGTGTCCTTCATCAATGTTCTCGTCTGCTTCTTGCAAATAATATAACGCTCTTGTACGAGTGCATGTTGTGGCATCACTCAACTTCTCTTCGTATAATTACCAAACTTTTCCCTTTTTGCTTTTTGAATATGTCAGTGCGGCTGCTGTGTGCTGTGCTCGGGTGTTTGGGTGTGTGTTATCTTCCACGCGAATTGTTAAGAAAGTTATTAGAGTGCGCCAACTATTTGAATTGGAGGCAAACCGACCAACCAGCATGATGCATATACAACAGGACCAGACCATTTATACAGGACCTTGTATAACTTCTATGGGGCTGTCATCTACGGTTTATATAGTCAGACTTTTGTCGGAGCAGTTTTATTGTTCTCATATATAATTTCAGTTTATTTGTATTTACTTATGTCTGTTAACGACTAGAAGGGAAGGGATGGCATGGTGAAATGTCAGCTTCGTCAAGTAGATTCTAATAGATTTCCTAAGTACTGTGAATTTGAGGAGCAGCCTACAGTGTGGGTGGGAAGAGAAATAGACTCAAAGCCAGAAGCTTCACCGGACATTCAAAGACGTTAACCTTAAGCGTTAGAGTGTTTGTTATCAGTTTTTTCTACTCTATTTTCGGATGAAGAAAGTGAAGTGCTCCCGACCAACGATGACGACGAAGTGAGATGAGGCTATATACACCTAGCTTCTACCTACAATCCTTAATACCATCTTTTTATTTTGAAAAACTATCAAGAGGACAGCTGCTGCTGCTGCTGCTGCCTCTAGTGCTGCAAGGAGCCGATAGCAATCAATTATTAATGAGAACTTTCAAACATTTTATATGCAACTTTCTTGAGACGTATTCATGCATACCTACTATACACACACAAAGAGAAAAATAACCATTTCCTATACCTATGTGTATTTGTATATGCCAAAAATGGACATGAATGCACGAAGGACATCATCATCTCATCTTAGACGGAATGGACATTTATTATTTATTCAACATCGACAAACTAAAAGTGCAAATGGATATATCTACCTTCTTATATGTATGTATGTATGTGTTTCGTTTTTTTTTTCCTTTAAAATTTCGTGTTTCGGGGCATTATATTATTTGGGCGGTTCGGTTGTTAGGAATGAGGTGGTATTGGCAGCAACGAGTATGGATGCCTTTTGAAGGAGGATGAATGCATTAAAATGTCTTTTTCTTAAGTGCTGTGTGCATGGCGACTTTGATGCCTTGAGTTAAATTCAATTTATTTACAGTGCATTGCTGTTGTTAAGATGCTATATAAATATTTAACTCTAGGAACTTACTCAAACATCAAAATAAATGTAATGGTATTCTTGGAAAGTTCGCATATACATATACATATATATATTTGTATGAAATAGTATATGCCCGAAGCACACGAACCTACTTTTCAAATTGAAAGGAAATAAAAAATATTTTATTAAGTCCAGCTATATTTTACGACTTGATCTAATGAGGTCATAAAACTGATGTCATTCGTTTTTTTTTTCTTCTTATTTCTTACAACCATGACTTTGGAGTTGATCGTATTGCATGTGTCGCATTAAATATTTTCAGAAGAATTGACTGAAGGACGTAGAATTAAGAGGCCGGCCGTTTTCGGAAAAGCCATTTACGTCTTACATGAATTCTTTGTATTTTTAAGAGTAAAACACAATTTTAAATTATTCAAAAATCCGAAACGCAATTTATATACGAGGTGTGTTCAAAAAGTACCCGGAATATTCGTTTTTTTTTCAAAAAAAAATATTTATTTATTCGTTTACATCGATGTGGTCCCCTTCAAAGTAGTCCCCCCCAGATATAATACACTTATGCCAGCGTTTTTTCCAATCTTCGAAGCACTGTTGATATTCACTTTTTGATATGTCCTTGCGCATTCTCAGCGATTCGGCCTTTATTTCTTCAATCGAGGAAAAACACCGTTATTGTATGAGTCTCTTTAACTTTGGAAACAGGAAAAAGTCACACGAAGCCATATCTGGTGAATATGGAGGTTGGGGCATGACTACGGTATTGTTTTTGGCCAACAAATTACGAACAAGAAACGACGAGTGAGCAGGTGCGTTATCGTGGTCAAAAATGAATTGTTTTCCCATAAATCTGAGCGTTTTTTCGGATTGCTTCACGCAAACGTCGCATAACTTCAAGGTAATACTCCTTATTAACCGTACGACCTTGTGGTAAGAACTCTTGATGCACTATGCCATTATAATCGAAGAAAACAGTAAGCAAAACCTTCACATTTGATCGAACTTGACGTGCTTTTTTCGCTCTTGACGTTGGATACTTCCACGTGGACGATTGTGCTTTGGTTTCGACATCATAACCGTACATCCATGTTTCATAACCAGTTATGACCATTTCAAGCAAACTTGGATCGTCGTTGACGTCATTTAACAGCTCTTGAGCGATGTTCATGATTGTTTTTTGGTCAAAGTTCAGCAGTTTCAGCAAAAATCGCCGAGCTCATAAAAACACGTCGAACCTTAGCAACTACCACAGACAAAGTAAACAGTGAATATAGCTGAAAATTGCATAATACTTTAGGGGCATGTATACCAACACAATAAAAAAAATATTATTGACCTTCGAACTCTCCAGACCCGCGAAATCTAAAAATTCCGGGTACTTTTTGAACACACCTCTTATATACCATCAAAATATTTACGTATAAGGCTGCCGAACCCAACTTTTGAAATTTTGACTATCTTAAAGTGAATTCCAAAAAATGTCCACTCTGCAAAACATTTTCTAAATTTTGGTATAAGATTAATTTCGAGTGTATACTCCGTTGAAAACTTGGGGCTAGTGACTCACAACTCTCAACCATTCCTATGTGCGAGTACTATTATCAGGGATGGAGGGGACCTACAGTTTTAAGCCGAATCCGAACGACTAAATTGAGAAAGCACTTTTCATGACAAGAATTACTCTTGGAGAATTTGTAAATTCCTCGCAAGAGGCAGTACCTTTGAAAAAAAAATTTAGATGGCATAGGCAGGGTTCGAACCCAAGACATTTGGCATGACAGTCCAACGCACTTTTTTTTCTTTTTAAATTCATTTTTATTACTTCAATCTTAAACCTATCTTAAAGCTAGACAAAAATTCATAAAACTAGCCTAATTAACCATAACTTACAACTAACTTACTGGTCCCATACGGACACTCTAAGTTATAAACTATAACACTTAATACTAATGCCTTTCGGCCCTAAGATCTATTTTACTTCAATTAAATTTTATTTATTTTTGTATTTATTAGAAAATTTGAAAAAAAAACTAATATCAATATCCTTTTTTTATTTTTACTTAAAAACTACTTAAAATTATGTCCTTAAATAAAACTTAAAACTAACTTAAACTAACTTCTACCTATAAACTACTTAAAACTAGAACAACCAGAGCAGCAAATCTAACATTTTGTTTTCATATTTTGTTGACCTTTTTTTTTTCTTAGTCCATGTTTTTTTTTTTATTTTATTTTTTATTATTTTTTTTTATATTTTTTGTTTGTTTTTTTTTTTTGTGTATTTTTTTGTTCCACCATGCCCAGGGCCGGCCCAAGCCAAACTTGCGCCCTGTGCAAGATTTGTAGAAAGTGCCCCTTTTTTATATTTTTTGTACACATAAACTGATACACAAGCATAAGCCTTTCCCAGATTACCCAGGAGGTAGACTTTCAATGCGTTTTTTTTTATTGAGGTATACCTAGGAGGCCTAAACCAAACTAAAACGAAGCGAAGAAATGAGCAGAGGGGAAACTTTTAAACTTGGAAAATTACTTTTCTGGCCTTACATTTTGCAAATTCAGAAAAGAGATCATCAAAGTCTAAAGAATTTAATAATTTCTTTTCAATGGACATTATAGATAAACCTACCAATCTCTCTTGAGTCATGGTTGTCCTAAGATAATTTTTAATAATTTTAAGTTTAGAAAAACTACGTTCTCCTGAAGCTACCGTGACCGGGATTGTATTAAGGATTTGGAGAGCAGTCACTAAATTCGGAGCAAAATCTTCAAGGTTTGAACTAAAAATAAAATTTAACACATCTAAACTTGAGCTTTGTGGCGTAACAAGCTGGGATGTTACGGTTAACTCTTGAAACAATTCTTCTCCATCTAAATATTTAAAACTAATTTATGTTAAAACATTCTGCAAATTAAGGCATGAAGCACGTAGGTACATTTTTATTTTTTAAACATTCGCTTATGTTACTAAAAAATGAAAAATTGATACTATACGTATCAAACCTTTCAAATATTTAAAACAAAAATTCAACTTTGAATCTTTGTTTCGGCTAATATAGTTTCTGGACATTCATCATCATAAAGTATTTTTCTCCGTTGAGATCGCAATGATGAAGCTACAAGAAACATATTTGGTATTTCTAGGGAACTAGCAATACGCTCGGTTAATTGAACATACCTACTCATTAAATTTTTCATCGGAACGCATTAAAATCAAACTGTTTTTTGTATTTTCTAAAACTGTTATGCCAGTTGACAGATTAACGGACGGACTTTGCAAATATTTACTAGTTTAATTTATATTTTCTAAAATATCAAACCAAATTAGCAGGCCGCAAATAAATGTAAAATCAAAAATTTTATTTCCTAACGATTCTGCAATGTTTTTTGCCTCTAGATTTCTTAATTCTATAGGACTTCATATATTTCTTGAACTTGAAAAAAAGTTAAACAAACATTGAATTGTATCGAAAATTTTAACTGCATAAAATGAGAACCGAGCAGCATCATTAACCACTAAATTTAAGGAATGCGGGCAACATGAAACCAAAAATGCTCTTGGTTCCAGGTTCGAATTCGATTCTGAACACCCGCTTCTTTTCCTTCCATATTCGAACCATTATCATAACTTTGGCTTTGACAGTTACTTATTAAAATGTCATTTAATTCAAGCTTGTCTAAAATAACTGAGTCAGTCACATTACGGTCTTGTCACAAAATATGTCTATTAAAAACTGATAGCTATTTATTTAATATTAATTAACCAATAAAGCGAAAAAACAATCGAAACAATCTGCATTCTGCACCAGACTAGATATATGTACATTAAAAGTAGCCGTTACAACAGTCATTAACTTTCAAAAAAAAACTGCCTGTGCAAGAACAATTCGACTCCACATAGAATCATCCCTCTTTAACTTTTAAGCTCTATGCTCCTTTTCCATTCTATTAAAAATTTCATCTCCTGTAATCAGGCACTTAACTCTTACACAGTGTGCAAGTGCAATAAGAAAACCTGCACGCTCTGACCCATATGATTCCGTATGAATAAGTTTTTTTTTAAATATCTCCCATGTTAGTTTCGATACTCAGTGTGCAAAAAAGAAAACTTGCACATCAATTGACCATACCTACCTTCCTACATACCTAATTTCCAAATATTTCACCCTGTTCATACAAGAGAAAAAATCTCAACACAAAAAAGTTCCATGCCACCTCATATGTGCAAGATATATTTCATGCACACCGAGTCCCAAAATTAACATAGAGAGTATGACAAAGCAAAATACTTATTCATATCGACTCGTATGGGCTAGTACGTGCAGGTTTTGTATCACGCACCGTACCTGAATGTGAGTTCTCATCTACAAAAAAATGCCTCCGAAAAAAGAGAGCAGATAGGTTGCTGTGCTACCTTCTACTACAAATCAAAGACAATATATGGAGTGTTTTTTTGTTGTTTTATTTTGTAGATGAGATGTTTTTTTGAGATTATTTTAAGAATGTTTGTGGTTCAAAAAATGGCAAATAGTAATACATATTTGTTTGCGCAAGATTAGATTACATTTTCTTGCTCCTGGCAATGCGCCCCCCAGAATTCTGCGCCCTGTGCATTTGCACATCTTGCACATATGCTTTGTCCGGCCCTGACCATGCCTAGTCTACTTAAAACTAAAACCTAAAACTATAAAACAAGTATGTAAGCCGGCCAAGGCTTAAAACCCCATCCCGGCTACCCACTATCAAGTGCCGATTGAAGCCACCAAAACTGGTTCTCCTGGTTCACCCTATCAGTTCGGTATCCCGTTCGGACACAGCCCAACTGAACCGAAGGAGCTCCGCTCCTTCTTGTGCCCGGTTATACAGGAGTCGCCTATCCACGGTACGTCGTCTGACGTGGTAGATTAGCGGAACTACCAATCTATCCTGTATCAGACCGCATCTATCTAAGAAGAGGAATGCTTCTGGTGGAATGAAGCCGCTCAAGCGTGCACTCTCAAAATACTCGTCGTTCGGATAGAACGCCCCGAAAATTAAATTGTTGGTCGAAGACATAGCTCTTGCAATGTGATCTCGAACGAGTTTTATCACAAATTGTCAATTCTGTTGATTCGAGCCCCGTTGTATAGGACCTCCTTGGAATATTAATGCACGTAAGAAGATTCGCCTGTTCGATAAAAGCCGGTACAGCGTCATAAACACTGCCGCTCGAACACCTAAAACATCTCCATCTGGGAAGGGGCAACGTTGAACCACACACGACAACCATAAACGATCATCGGCCGTATGAGGGTCATGTAGCAAATTACCTTCACTCTGGGGTCAAGCTGACTGCTAAAAAACAGCCGTTTCGTCAGAGCGAAGGCTCCTCGGGCCCTGGTCAGAGCAGCATTTATATGTCTGTCGAAATACAAATACTGATCTAACCAGATACCGAGGTACTTCACTACACTTTTGCTCGCTAATCGCTGTCCATGAAGATCAACGACGACCATCTTGCGCCAATTCTTGCACGTATCCCTCGTGGCCCTAGCCAACGGAGTCCGGAACAGAATTGTCTGCGACTTCTGGACATTTATTTTCAGTTTCCAGTCGTCGCAATATCGCTGAATCTTGTTGAAATCACGCTGAAAGAGAATTCTAATAACCTCAACCTTTCGGGCCGTTCTGTACGCAATAAGATCGTCGGCGTACGCAATTGCCTTTGCAAGACTACCTATCAGATCGCTGGTTTAAATGCTGAAGAGAATCGGAGAATTCAACGCTCCCTGTTGAAGACCATTTTTAATTAAGAATGTTGTGGTAGAAGTTACATTGCCACTTTTGACAACAAACTTTCAAACGTTAAGCATATCATAAAGGATATACAACAATGGCTTGCTTATGCTAAGCCTGCTCAGTTTTAGGTAAAGACCCTCTAACCATACGGTGTCAAAGGCCTTTTCCAAATCAACCAGAACAGCACCTACAGTCCAACGCACTAACCATCATGCCACGGGTAATACGGTATTCCGTCATACTAAGTTAAATAAAAAGAATCTGAGATGCGACCAACATTGATAACTTCCCAACCATATCCGTCTGTAGATTTATCTAAAGCTTTATCAAAATATTAATAACAATATTTTGTGTGAGATACAAAATTTGGAGTGTAAGATACAAAACTTTTCTAACACTTGAGTCAAAAAACATTTGTAGTTTTTGTAGGTTTTGGTGTTTTGTAAAAAAAGTTGTCAATTGAACTTTTCTAAAAAAGTAACTAAAAGTTAGCAACAATATTTTGCTCCTGATAAAATAACTTTGAATTAAAAATCTATTTTTGTGAGCGAGATTTTTAGTCGGCACCATTGTTTGCGTATTTTAGTAGCGTTTTTTGAAAGTTTTTATTAGGTACTCATATAAAAGAAATATAGCTTGGATTTTTCTAAGATCATTATCTTACTATAATTTTAATTTTTTATGAGAAAACTTACTTATACAAAAATGATTGAACGTCGAAAAGAATATTTTCGTTTAAAGCTAATATCTTTAATTTTTAAAAAGATATTTGCGTCGGAAATCTATTTCTACCAAGACTTAGCAATGTTTATTTAGTTGTTTATATTGTGTACGTACGTCCGTACGTAAGCGAAGTTTTTTTTGTCGTCCTTACCTCAAAAACCAGTCGAGATATCGACGTCAAATAAATTTTGTTATACAGATAATAATGCAAAAAGGACTCTCAAAAAAATTGAGTGGGTGGTTTTTTACCATAGTAATTTAAAAAAAAGCTGAAAATGTTAGTAAACACAAAATATCTCACGAACCAATAACTCTAGAGACTTGAATTAAATTTTAAATTACATATTGTAACGTGATACCAATTAAGTATGTTTTTGGAAAAAAATCCAATTAACAGTTTTTTTTATAAATCAACAAACAAAAAATAAAAAAAAATATTTATCACCTTGAAAATTTTACAAACATAAAATGATTTTATCTCCAAAATGATTTTGTGCAACGAAGAATAACGTTTTTGACATCTGGTAAAATTTTGAACAAAATCGAAAGGACAGTTTTTTTTATAAGAAATAAAAACATAAAAAAACATTACTTAAAAGTTCTTAAAATTTTATTTTCGACTCAAATATCTTTTCAAAAATTAAAAATATTGGCTTCTTCAAACTAATTTTATCTCACAGAAAATAGTGTTTTCGACATCCAGTAATTTTTTTATAAAAATCCAACAGTCCGTTTCGTCATAAAAAAAATAAAGTCTACAAAAAATAGTACCTACTCAAATATGGTAAACATTGATGTTCGGTTTTCGATATCTCGTGAACAAATTCATTTTATTCATCCAATTTGTATTTGTTTATATATAAGAAATACTACTAAAATTGGTAAAAATTGGTTTTCGACTAAAATTCTCGTTATCAAAAATAGATTTCGAAATCAAACTATTTCATTCTATGCAAAATATTGTTGGTGATAATTAAATCTTTAAGAATAATTCAAATGACAACTTTTTTAACAAAACACGAAAACCTAAAAACTTTTAAGCAAGACAAATCGACAGACGGGATGGTAAGTTAACAGTGTGGGTCGCATCCTAGCGTCTTTTTTAAAATTGATATAGTAGAAAAAATCGGCCACTCAATTTTTTCGAAAGTCCTTTTTCATCTTTCTGTGTTATTATCAGTAGAACAAAATTAATTTGAAGTCGATATCACTGCTGGTTATTGAGATATGAAGGACGAAAAAATCTTTCCTAACGTACGAACTTACATGCATGTGAATACGCAGGCATCTATCTAAAAGTCTTTGATTTAAATTTTAGGGACCTTGAAACGTCGAAAAATACCAAAATTTTCAAATCGCAAAAATTGGACCGATTACATTAAAGCGATTGATTTTTGTTCATGTCAGCCCTAGAGTTTGAAAATTTGTATTATTCATCATACAAAACTCCCTAAAAACTGAGAATTATCTCATTTAACGATGGGTACATCTATTTCCATTCAAAATGACTTAAGTCTTGAAGTTCTTATATTTTTTTTTTTACCAATGAAATTAAAAAGTAATTGATTCCAATATTTAAATTGAAACTTTTGTTTTTTTTTTTTAATGATTGACTTTATTTGTCTTTAATTTGAGATTCACAACTTTTAAAATACAATTTCCTTACAAAGAGACTAAAATTCTGTTCAGTGACACATTGTTTTGATTCGAGTTTGAACCTTAAACAAAAATTTCTTTTATTTTCCAAAAACCAACAAGAAATCTTTTAAAAAATTAAAATCTTTTATTTATTATAATCAAAAATAAAATAAAAAAAAAAAAAAAACATTTTTACAATGCCTTGCAATTATGAAGAAACATTATATTCCATCATTCAATCTTTCCCTTGTGATGCAGTGCTTATGACATTTTTCTATTTTATCCCAATTCTTCTTTTTAAACCTTTTCAATCTAACATACCTCGGCACCATGCTACCGCCCGCCCCTCAATTTGCAGTTTTGCTTCATCATCATCATCAGCAGCTTTGATGTTAAAACTGGTGTGTTTCTGAAAAGCTGTTAAAGAGAAATCTCTTTTGACCATTACCAGCGTCAACACCATATCACCACAACATAACATCAGCATCAAAAACAATAACGACAACATATCCGTCGTCGTGCATCGTGCATCGTCGTCCTTCTTCCTTCTGATGATTGTTGTCGTCGTCGTTGTCGTCGACTTAGTGTGCATGAGAATCCTTAAATTAGTCTAACAGGAGCATTAGCTTCAGAGTATGTGCGAACATAGATTACACATACATATAAGCAAAGCATCACGTTTAAGCTCAGGAACTTTGCCTATATTTTCCTATAGTTGTTTGTTTAAGTATAGAAATTGTCACGGGGGTGGAGAAATTTAAAGGAAAACAACAAGAAGAACAAGAAAAAAGGGTATACATCAGTCAAAAAAAAAGCACACTCATGTGGTGCAGAAACCACCGACAACTGGTCCGGTGCAGCCCCTTCAAAAAAAAAACGGTAATTAGGTCCTTTGTGCGCCTTTATAATTAAAACCTTAGGTACGCCATAACCCAACGAACCGTATAAAATGAGGCTGTCAGTTGCTTTTGGAGTTCCTTCCTTCCGTTTTTGTTTTTTAGAAAAAGGGGGTTTCTACTACCTACATACTTCCCTGCCTTTCTTTTTTCTATTTTATTTTCAGTATTTTTGGAGTTTTACGTTACGGGACATTGTGTTAGACATTGTGATGTGGGAAAATTCAAAAATATCTCGTTAGTTCGTCTTGGGTTACCTGGGTTGGTCATACATGTGTACTCTATAAAAATGTACTCCTATATGTAAATACATTCATATGTGTGTACCTCTATACCACCATCAGGATTTATATATGTATGTATGTATATGGGTGTTGTTCAAGCTTTTGAGGCCTGAAGGCTTCTTAGGCAATTAGTCGACAGACTCTCTGGTAATTCGTTTGCATGAACAGTCTAAGGTAATTGCATTAATTTTTGCTCTGTGTCTGTCCTCGTTCATTCATTAGTCGTTTTTGGGATATTTTATAGTTTTAATTGTGTTTGTTTGGTAGATATAGAAATGAGATTTCATATGTATGTATGTACTTGCATAAAATGTAACTTATTTTGATGATTTAACCTAAGGGCCTATAACTATGCAAACAAAAAAAAAAAGAAGCTTCCACAATTTTACCGCATGACATGAACTAAAAACGCACAAGATAAAATGCACAATAAGGATAACGAAGAACTTATGTTCTTACATGGTTAAAGGCTAAACAAAGTGTTAAGGTAAACATATTATGGAAGATTTAAGATTTTGAAAAGTTTAATCAAAATGTTTGGAGAGAATTTCGAGAAACTTTAAAATGACATTTGGAAGAAAAGAACGTCAAAATATTACTCATTTAGGGAGTCATTTTTATTTGTTTGCGTGCAGGTGTTACTTTAATGGTCCCCATCAATTAATGAGTGGCTACGAGGGGAGCATTTTTGTGTTAAATAGAGAAAGATTCTTAATTCGATGGTTAGTGGTTACCCATTAAGTCGTAGCAGATAGAAATACTTTAGCACTGCACTCTTTAATTACATCAATAGAAAATTGAGTTTCTGACATTACTTCAAATCCAAATACCATTATTCATTGTGCTATTGAAAAGTTTGAAAGATAATCTTTTGATTAGAGTCAAAAGATTGCGATTTATTGAAAACTTAAGAATTCGTTTAATTTTTTTTGCTGCGAATGCTGCAGCTTCTAAAAATGTATTTACTGCAGATAACGTAGACAAGAACTTATTAAATATTAAATAATGAAATTTTATCGATCCTAAAATATCGTGCCAAAAACAAGCTTATATCGGGTGATTTGTTAAGAGCTTGAGAACTTTTTTTTAAAAAAAAACGCATAAAATTTGCAAAATCTCATCGATTCTTTATTTGAAACGTTAGATTGGTCCATGACATTTACTTTTTGAAGATAATTTCATTTAAATGTTGACCGCGGCTGCGTCTTAGGTGGTCCATTCGGAAAGTCCAATTTTGGGTAACTTTTTCGAGCATTTCGGCCGGAATAGCCCGAATTTCTTCGGAAATGTTGTCTTCCAAAGCTGGAATAGTTGCTGGCTTATTTGTGTAGACTTTAGACTTGACGTAGCCCCACAAAAAATAGTCTAAAGGCGTCAAATCGCATGATCTTGGTGGCCAACTTACCGGTCCATTCCTTGAGATGAATTGTTCTCCGAAGTTTTCCCTCAAAATGGCCATAGAATCGCGAGCTGTGTGGCATGTAGCGCCATCTTGTTGAAACCACATGTCAACCAAGTTCAGTTCTTCCATTTTTGGCAACAAAAAGTTTGTTAGCATTGAACGATAGCGATCGCCATTCACCGTAACGTTGCGTCCAACAGCATCTTTGAAAAAATACGGTCCAATGATTCCACCAGCGTACAAACCACACCAAACAGTGCATTTTTCGGGATGCATGGGCAGTTCTTGAACGGCTTCTGGTTGCTCTTCACTCCAAATGCGGCAATTTTGCTTATTTACGTAGCCATTCAACCAGAAATGAGCCTCATCGCTGAACAAAATTTGTCGATAAAAAAGCGGATTTTCTGCCAACTTTTCTAGGGCCCATTCACTGAAAATTCGACGTTGTGGCAGATCGTTCGGCTTCAGTTCTTGCACGAGCTGTATTTTATACGTTTTTACACCAAGATCTTTGCGTAAAATCTTCCATGTGGTCGAATAACACAAACCCAATTGCTGCGAACGGCGACGAATCGACATTTCACGGTCTTTAGCAACACTCTCAGAAACAGACGCAATATTCTCTTCTGTACGCACTGTACGCATTCGTGTGGTTGGTTTAATGTCCAATAAAGTAAACTGAGTGCGAAACTTGGTCACAATCGCATTAATTGTTTGCTCACTTGGTCGATTATGTAGACCATAAATCGGACGTAAAGCGCGAAACACATTTCGAACCGAACACTTATTTTGGTAATAAAATTCAATGATTTGCAAGCGTTGTTCGTTAGTAAGTCTATTCATGATAAAATGTCAAAGCATACTGAGCATCTTTCTCTTTGACACCATGTCTGAAATCCCGCGTGATCTGTCAAATACTAATGCATGAAAATCCTAACCTCAAAAAAATCACCCATTAGTTCACACAGGAAGTGATATGTTGATATGATATTTTAGTAAGCCTAAGGCTTCGGCCACGCAATGAGCGACGAGCGACTGAGCGACCGAGCGACGAGTCGCTGAGCGACGCAAAAAAATTAGAACACATGAGATCGTATGGAGGCGGCCACATAAACCCTAAGCGACTGAGCGATTTATTAAGCGACAGAGCGACGCACGTCGCTCTGTAATCAAATCTGTTTTAATTTTTCAATCGATCGCTGAGCGACGTAGAAAAAAGATGTGTACAATAAACATTGAAAATTTAATTTCAGCTGTCCAAAAGCTGTTCGATTTTTCTCAAAATTTTACCAGATGTTGAAAACGTTATTCTTCGTTATACAAAAATGTTTTGGAGATAAAATCATTTTTTGTTCGTAAAATTTTCGAGGTGACACATTTTTTTTTCAGTTTTTTTTTTTTTTTGATTTAAAAAAAAACCGTTTATTGAAATATTTTCCAAAAATGTATTGGTTTTGTATCACGTTACAATAAATAATACAAAATTGATTTCGAGGGTTAACCAAAATGTTCACCTTTTTTTAAATTGCTATGGTAAGAAAACCACCCACGCAATTTTCTTGAGAGCCCTTTCTGCATTATTATCTGTATAACAAAATTTATTTGGAGTCGATATCTCTACTATTTCTTGAGCTATGGACGACGAAAAAAACGTCGCGAACGTACGGACGTACAAACGCACGTACACACACAGACATCTCTCTTAAAATCTTTTATTTAGACTCTAGGGACCTTGAAACGTCGAGAAATGTCAAAATTTTTAATTCGACAAATCGGACCGATTACTTTCTATGGGAATATAAAAATGTCACCGATAAAGGGTGGGAAAAAGTTGGACAAATTTGTAATTGTTTTGTTAAGTTTTTATTTATTTAATCTTTAATTACAAATAGTGTTTTTTGTTCAAAAGATGGTACTGACATACGACAATATTGCAAAATCGATCTGGAAATCTGCGAAAATTCAGAAATAAATGATGAAATTCACCATAATTTTCCCTTTCACGATTTATGGGGTGTACACCAAATCTACGGAACCTCGATCTTATTACAGATCTATTTTTTTCAACTAATCGCTCAGCGACGTGTCGTTTAGTAAATGGCCACCCATCGCTCAGATTGGTCGCTCAGCGACTCGTCGCTCGGTCGCTCAGTCGCTCGTCGCTCATTGCGTGGCCGAAGCAAGATTTCATCTATTGCTGAAAATGAATTTTAATTAATTACTGACTTTTTCTGATCACAGCTATACTTGGTCATTCAACATCTGCAAAATAAAAACAAACATTCCATATATCCCACTTCGCAACTCATTTTATACAGGAGGGATTTCAGATTGGGTCAAGAAAATAGATGATTTTCTTCCTTCATATCTTGATGCCAATTAAATAATTCTATTAAAAGGACTCAATTTTTACTTGCGACATAAGGAAAGTATTACATACATATGTATATGTCAAGTTTTGTTTTCGTAAGAAATACGAACTCGAGATTTTAAACAAAAATGACACACAATGGTAGAAAAGTTAAAAAATGAAAAGATGATTCCGTTGATTTGTCTCTCCTCGCTTTTTCAGTCGATAGAGTTCAAACTTGAAATCTAAATGATTTAAGCAGGACTAAATATTCTTTTCATATAATGATTTTGGAAAAAAATCGAAATTTTGAAGTTTTTCTAAAACGACCATTTTTTTGAAAATTTTCTCAGACATTTTTTTCTCAACTTGGATCCTTAGGAACTAATGAACTAATTCAAATACTTTTTTTTCTAAACAAGCTCTTGTATTGTCTAAATAATATTTGATTATCAAAAATGTTCACGTTTTTGGAGTTTTTTGTGATGCAAAAATCAACACTTCACAAACGATTCAAAAAGTTTTAACGATATTTAAATTTTTAAAATTAAATTTATATCCAATTACAATCATACCAAGAATATTTCTAAAAAAAATTCAAAAAATTGATATGTAACAGTTCGTTAAGTTTATCAAGTTTTTTTTTCGAACCAATAGCGCTACCGACTTCAATGTAAATTCATATAATGTTTTGTGCAGAAAAGACAATTTTTTTAAAAGAAATAAGAACTTTCAAGATATGGTACTTAAATTAGTTAAAACTGATGTCCGATTCGAATATCTCCAGAATAAATTACTTTATCATATCCAAAACTTTTAGTTAATTTTTTGAAAAAATTCAATTGACAACTTTTTTAAAAAAAACCTGAAAACCTACAAAAACTTACAAAAAACTGCTAAGAATTGGTTTTCGACTCAAAAATTATAAGAACTAAAAAAAGATGTTGACTTTAATGTTATTAATATTTTGGTAAACTTTTAGAAAAATCGACAAACGGAAAGGAATGGGAAAATATCAGCTAAGCTTTAATTTCAAAACCGAAGAATGAATGACCCTATATTTTGCATTAGATGAACTCAATATTTGTCCTTTGTTCTGAAGATGTTCTAGTCAAAAATTAATTTTCACTAATTTTTAATAGTTTTTAGTTGATTTAGTTGTTTTTTGTTCGTTTTAAGAATAAGCTGTTATTTGGATTTTTTTATTTTACCAAACGTCAAAAACGTAAGTTCTCTTTCCTTCCCATAGGAAGTTATTGTAATCTGTCCGATTTGACGAATTGAAAATATTGACATTTCTTGACGTTTCAAGGACCCTAGAGTCGAAATAAAAGACTTTTAGAGAGATGTCTTTGCGTGCGTGTGTGCATACGTTCGTACGCCCGTACGTTCGGGAAGTTTTTTTCGTCGTCCATAGCTCAAGAACCAGTAGAGATATCGACTTCAAAAAAATTTGTTTATACAAATAATAATGCAGAAAGATGCAGAAAGGATTAAGAAAAAAGAGGCTGGGATGCGACCCACACTGATAACTTCCCATCCCGTCTGTCGATTTGTCTTGCTTAAAAGTTTGTCTATATGTATCAATTTTAACCAAATTTGCGTACTATATTTTGTAGATTTTATTTTTATGAAGAAACGGACTGTTGGATTTTTATAAAAAAAATTACTGAATATCGACAACAATATTTCCTGTGAAATAAAATAAGTTTGAAGCCAATATTTGTAATTTTTGAAACGCTATTTGAGCCGAAAGTAAATTTTTACAAGTTTAAGTATTGTTTTTTTTGTTATTATTTTTTGTAAAAAAAAACTGTCAATTCGATTTTTCTCAAAATTTTATAGAATGTTGAAAACAATATTTCTTAAAAGATAAAATTAGTTTGATGCTAACGTCTCAAATTTTTGAAAAGATATTTACTTCGAAAAACAATTTTTACCAACTTTTATAAATTTTTTTTAGGTTTTTATTTTTCGTAAAAAAAACTGTCAATTCGATTTTTCTCAAAATTGTTTCTATTGTTTACAACAATATTTCTTATGCGTTTAAAGTAGTAAGAAGCCATTATCTCAAAGTTTTGAAAAGATATTTGACTCAAAAATCAATTTTGTAACAATTTTTGTTAATTTGTTTTTCGGTTTTTAATTTTTTGTAAAAAAAATGTCAATTCGATTTTTTTCAAAATTTTACTGAATGTTGACAACAATTTTTTTTGAAAGATTTAAGTAGTTTAAAGCCAATATCTCCAAGTTTTGAAAAGATATTTGAGTCGAAATTCAATTTTTACCAACTTTGAGTAATGTTTTTTTAGGTTTTTATTTTTTATAAAAAAAACTGTCACTTAGATTTTTCTCAAAATTTTATCACATGTCAAAAGCATTATTCTTCGTTGTACAAAATTGTTTTGGAGATGAAATCATACTTTTGTCGTAAAATTTTTGAGGTGACACATTTTTTTTTCTGTTTTTTTGATTTATAAAAAAACCGTTAATTGGATTTTTTTCCAAAAATATACTTCTTTTGTATCACGTTACAATATATAATATAAAATCTAATTCAAGTCTCTAGCGTCATTGGTTCATGAGATATTTAGGGTTAACCAAAATTGTCACCTTTTTTTTAAACTGCTATGGTAAAAAAACCACCCACGCAATTTTCTTGAGAGCCCTTTCTGCATTTTTCTGCCTTATTATCTGTATAACAAAATTTATTTGAAGTCGATATCTCTTCTAGTTCTTGAGCTATGGACGACGAAAAAAACGTCGCGAACGTACGGACGTACGGACATACGGAAATGAAATGTCAAAATTTGCAATTTGACAAATCGGACCCATTACAATAACTTCCTATGGGAAGTTCAAAATTGCGTGGGTGGTTTTTTTTACCATAGAAATTTTAAAAAAAGTTGAACATTTTGGTTAACCCAAAATATCTCACGAACCAATAACGAAAGCGACTGGAATTAAGTTTTAAATTATAAGTTGTAACGTGATACCAAACTAGTATATTTTTAGAAAAAAATCTAATGAACGTTTTTTTTTATAAATCAGAAAAACTGAAAAACTGGTTTCAAACTAATTTTATCTTATAAAATTGACATTTTTTTTTAGAAAAAAACAAAAACCTAAAAAAAAACAATACTAAAACTTGGTTAAAATTTACCTTCGGCTCAAATATCTTTTCAAAAATTAAAAATATTGGTTGGAAACTAATTTTATCTCACAGAAAATATTTTTTCGACATTCAGCAATTTTTTTTTAATAAAAATACAAAATTTCCATAAAAAAAATAGTAAGTACGCCAATTTGCTAAAAATTGATGTTCGGTTCTCGATATCTTGTGAACAATAGAAGATATTGACTTGAAATTAATTTCATTCGTCCAATTTGTGTTTGTTTATATATAAGGAATATAAACTTTTAAGAAATGCTACTAAAATTGGTGAAAATTGTGTTTCGACTAAAAATCTCCTTAATAAGGAATAAAAACTTTTAGGAAATGTTTCAAAAATTGGTAAAATTGGTTATCGACTAAAAATCTCATTAACAAAAATAGATTTTGGAATCAAACTATTTCATTAATATGTAAAATATTGTTGTTAATTTTAAATTTTTTAAGAATAATTCAACTGCTAATTTTTTTATAAAAAAACACGAAAACATACAAACAACATACAAATCGGCAGACGGGATGGGAAGTTATCAGTGTGGGTCGGCCTCTTTTTTACAATTATTACAGACAAAAAAAGTTTTCATATTAACAATCGTCGATAGTCAACTTGAAATTTGGCAAAATTGTCGCATTGACTACCAAAATAGTCAATATGACAGCCTTATTTTAAAAACTGACTACTGGATAGTCAATAGAACAATTTTCAATTGTCAATTTTGGGTTGTCAATATGACAACAAAAGTAGTCAATGGAACAACTTCGGTAGTCAATATGACAATTTGGTTGTCATATTGACTACCAAAATTGACTATCGAAGATTGTTATATTGACTACCCGATAGCCAAATTAAATTTCGGGTTTCCAAAAAAATTGTCATATTGACTACGCAATTATCGTATTGACTTCCGCAGTTGTCATATTAACTACCGCAGTTATCGTATTGACTACTGCTGTTGTGATATTGACTACCGCCGCCCGGTGCCATATTGATTACCGCAATTGTCATATTGACTACCGCAGTTGTTGTTTTCAATACCGCCTTAGTCAATATGACAACCGTAGTTTCAATTTCCCTCAATTAAAGTTGTCATATTGACTACTACAGTTGTCATATTGACTACCAAATTGTAAAAAAATTTCGGATCTCAAAATTGACAACCGAAAATTGTCCTATTGACTATCGCGGTTATCGTCTGAAAATTGACTACAAAATAGTCATATTGACTACCAAAATAGTCAATGGATTAACTTTTCTGTTCTGTGTATAAGAGAAATTTAACTTGTATTATTATTTTCTTGGAAAAATTAAAAACATAAATCATTTTCACATTTTTGTACAACAAAAATGAAACCTAAAAAAGGATTTCTGCTTTGCCTTCCATAACTTCAAGAATGGAAACAAAAAACACCTTAAACTTCAATTTTTGAATGTATAGTTCAGGGGTCGGCAAGTAATTTTAAGTGGGGTCCAGATACGGTTGGAAACATTTCAATCGAGGTCCAGAAAAAAAAACTAAAAAAGTTGTGTAGTTCTTATTTTGCTTCATTTAAGTAACTGTAATATTAATAAAAT
Organism: Eupeodes latifasciatus; assembly: GCA_920104205.1. Classification (NCBI taxonomy): domain Eukaryota; kingdom Metazoa; phylum Arthropoda; class Insecta; order Diptera; family Syrphidae; genus Eupeodes; species Eupeodes latifasciatus. The sequence goes on along the minus strand of OV049925.1, from coordinate 132,953,064 downwards.
TAATAAGAAGAATTACAATGATAGCCTTGAGCCAGTTTTTTATAGTTTGGTTCACGCGGGGAGCAGCAAATGCGAAGAGTGTCATCAAGATGGGCGTCTGATAATCTCGAACGATATTTGTTCTTCAAAAAATTCATTTTTGAGAAAGACGATTCGCATATACATATATGTATGTCGAGTCAATAATAGTAGCCCAGTTGATAGCTAGTTTTTTGCAATTTTGATATTTTTCTGGAACATTCTTACCCCAAAATTCTTCAGTGGATGCAGTTTTAAACATTTGCAGGGAAATATCTTCTTGAAAGTCAATTAATTCCAATTGTACTGAAGAATAATTTCGCAGGCACTTCAGTCCATTCTGCTACTGCAGTGACTTCATAAGGCAATTTAAGGAATTGAGATAGCTTCCCAATCTCTGCAAAATTTTGGAATCTTACAGCAAATTGGCTTTTAAGATCGGATAGAAAAATTGAAAACACTGCAATGTCTTCTTCTTCAGAGTTCTTCTTTTTATATTCAAGAATTGTTGGGAAATTAATAAATTCTTTTTTAGTAATATCTTTTTCGAAAACATCCAGCTTACGACGAAAAGCGGACACGCTTTGTATTTATTAAGTCACATATTTATTTCCCATTTCCTTGTAACTGGATGTTAAGCCCATTTAAATATTTCAGAACATCTTTTAGAAAAGCCAAAGCTAGTACATTGCACTCTTTTGTTATGAACTCCAAGTGCTTCCTTGCTTTCGTCGTATCTAAGTTTTGCAAGAAGGAGATAACTTGCTCTTTAATCATCCAGAAACGTTCAATAACGAAAAATTATAAAACAATCGATATCGAACGAAAGCTCCGTAATTAGATCTCACAATAAAACTGACAACCGATTCGACTGCAGAGAGAATTTTACTTACAAAAAAAGCGATTGTTTACATTTTGTATGTCAATTTAATTTATTTGTCTGTAAATACGTGCTTAGCCGCCATATTTAAAATTGCCTTAAGGAGTTGCAAACTCATTTGCTTGTGTGTTAGTGAAGCATTTTTTAATTTTGTTTAAATTTACATGCATAATATGTTATTAAATTGAATCGGTAGTTTGAGCTAAGTTTGATCTTTCGTGGTTCCGCGGTCCGAAGTTTGACATTTCGCGATCCGTTTCCGGACCGCCGCCGTCCGCCTGTTGCTGACCGCTGGTATAGTTAAATATTTAAGGGCAACATTAGGAGGTTATCAGTGTTGATATTATTTTCAATAAAATTCTAACCGCACACACAGAATAATGAATGGTGTGGGTTTAGTCTTATGACCAAAACTGTCAATTAGTGCGTTCTAAATGATAAATGAGCAGTGATACACGCAAAATATGTAAAGTAAGTACCTTGCCTGTGCATAATGTCCTTTTATCTATATCTTTAGAAGATAGACATTCCAGTTTTTTGATGACATTAATGAATATGGATAGGTAATTATTTTCCGCTTGGATTTTTAAGCAAAATCGCATTTACTATAGCTACGTGCGTCGTCGTCATCATTTGGAAAATGAAAGGGTCGAAAATTTAAAATATCACCGAGCAAAATTACACGCAATTTTTTTTTCCTAATGAGAGAAACACTTGGTTAGGTAAGGTAAACAGGGTCTTTTTGTGATATAAAAGATAAAAGCTAAAAATTAGTTCACTGATGTGTAGAAATCTTCTTCACGAAAACGCACAACATTGCCATATATTCGCATTGAAGGCATTGGATGAACAATGCGGTTTCAATTTGTGACAGTACAAAATTGTGCATAAATGAGGGGAATATGAAACTGCATAACAAAAGCCATAACAGATGAATGAAAAACGCACTGAAATACTTGAAGTCTTATTAAGTGATTAGAATTGAGAGTAATACGAATCAGGTTGTATTTTTAATAAAACCTTAAGTCTTACAGATAAATACATGGGGAGTTAAGCTTATACATATTGCACATAATTATAAGCGTAATATAAGCGTTTTTTCATATTATGCAGTTGTACGCAGTTATAAGAAATGGATAATTAAAATTAAAATTGTATGTTACGCGTTTATTCAGGGATGATATTTTTTGTCAAATTCGCTGTATTACAATTGGGGGTTACTTGTGCAGCCATTTGTTTGACTGAATTTCAAGAAACCTGTGCCTGATGTGTTGCTTAGTGCGTTATAGGTTTTTATCGCCAGAGAGCTGGATTAAATATTCCTTGTATTCATCTAAAACACCTTAAAATCTAGAAAATTAATTCGTTTTCATCAACTATGCATACTACTATACTATATTTTTTGTAGTTTTAAAAACAAAAAAGAGACTAGGATGTGATCCACACTGATAATGATAACTTTTTTACTTGTGACAAGTTTTGCATTCGTACAAAATTTTGAAAATGACATTACGATGGTAGAGAAGTCGAAAAAAGTGGGTCCCTTGATTCCGTATGCCTGTCTGTCTATCTGTTCTGGCCCCTATAGCCCAAAGCATTGGGTCGATTGACTTCAAATTTTGAATTTAAGGTTTCGCGCCTATTTTTTATAAATCAAAAAACCTGAAACAAAAAATTTGTCACCTCGAAAATTTTACGAACAAAAAATGGTTTTATCTCCAAAACAATTTTGTACAACGAAGAATAACGTTTTCAACGTCTGGTAAAATTTTGACATCTAATTCACAATTTTTTTTATAAATATAAAAACCTAAAAAAAATATAACATTAGAGATTATGGCTTCCAACTTATTTTTTCTTATAACAAATAATATTGTTGTCAATATTTAGAAAAATTTTGAGAAAAATCGAGTAAAAAAAAATTAATAAGAGTTGGTAAAAATAAATTTTCGACTCAAATATCTTTTTAAAACTTTGAGATATTGCCTTCAAGCTAATTTTATCTTTTACAAAATATTGTTGTCAACATTTATTAAAATATTGAGAAAAATCAAATTGACAGTTTTTTTTTTACAAAAAATTAAAAACCTACAAAAAAAATTAAGAAAAGTTGGTAAAAATTAATTTTCGATTTTAATATCTTTTCAAAACTTTGAGATATTGGCTTTGAATTAATTTTATCTTTTAAAAATTATTGTTGTCAACATTCAGTAAAATTTTGAGAAAAATTGAATTAACAGTTTTTTTTTATAAATAAAAAAAACCTTAAAAAAAATATTACTCAAAGTTGGTAAAAATTGATTTTCGACTCAAATACCTTTTCAAAAATTAGAGATTATGGCTTCCAACTTATTTTATCTTATAACAAATATTGTTGTCAATATTTAGAAAAATGTTGAGAAAAATTAAATTAACGGTGTTTTTTTACAAAAAAAAAATTAATGAAAGTTAGCAAAAATAAATTTTTGACTCAAATATCATTTTAAAACTTTGAGATATTGCCTTCAAGCTAATTTTATCTTTTACAAAATATTGTTGTCAATATTCAAAAAAATGTTGGGAAAAATCGAATTAACAGTTTTTTATACAAAAAAAATAAAATCCTAAAAAAAATAACAAAAGTTGGTAAAAATTGATTTTCGATTTAAATATCTTTTTCAAAACTTTGAGATATTGGCTTTGAATTAATTTTATCTTTTAAAAAATATTTTTCTCAACATTTAGTAAAATTTTGAGAAAAACCGAATCGATAGTTTTTTTTTATAAATAATAAAAACTTTAAAAAAAAATATTACTCACAGTTGGTAAAAATTGATTTTCGACTCAAATATCTTCTCAAAATATAAAAATATTGGCTCCAAACTTATTTTATCTGACAGAAAATATTGTTTTCGACATTCAGTAATTTTTTTATAAGAATCCAACAGTCAGTTTCTTTATAAAAAAAAATAAAATCTACAAAAAAAAATACGCAAAAGCTACTAAAATTGGTAAAAATTAGTTTTCGACTAAAAATCTCCTTAACAAAAATAGATTTTGAAACAAACTATTTCATCATATGCAAAATATTGTTGGTAGTTTTTAAGATTTTAAGAATAAATTAACTGACAACTTTTTTAACACAACACGAAAACCTACAAACTTTTAAGAAAGACAAAGCTTTATCAGTGTGGGTTGCATCCCAGCATCTTTTTTTTTTCAAATTCAATATCTTGAAAATGTGTCATAATTTTTTTACGAAATTGAAATGTAGAACGTATATTTATAAGCTCTAAATAACTGTAAACCAAAAATAGTACTTAACTTAAATTAAAAAAAAAATATTTATACAAAATTAAGAAAAAAACCGCTCTAACGAAAATTTTGATAAATTGAGGTTTTCTAGAGAAATAAATTGGCGTTTAAATTTTTAAAACAAACTTTCTTTCAGGTATATTATGAAGATTTCAAATTCAGTTAATATTTTTGAACTGACTCTTTGGATACATGGGCAAGTTTCTGCAACTCAGCCTTGCATTTTATGTATTTTAGAAATTGTTAGATTATTTTTTTTTCTGTCGATTTTCAATTTTTTTCAGATATGTTTTCGGCATGCAGTTATTTAGTGCTATTACGTTCACATTTCAATATCTTTATAAAATTTTTACCTATGTATATGTATTGAATTTTGAAAACCAAAAATGCTATTTTTAAAAATCCAAAAACAAATTGGACATTTTTGATAACCGCATATATTATTTAGACAATATAAGATCTTCTCGAGTTCCCGAAAAAATTATAATGCAAAATAGTAGATCTTAGCAGTTGAATCCCTTCTGAAACAATATAAAAATATACTAAAAGTAGCCAAATTAAGAAAAAAGCGCATAGAAAATGTTATAAATATTTAGCGGGTCGTTTTTGAGAAAATTTGAATTTTTGATTTTAGACCAAAACAATTTTATGGAAACTACAATCTTTAAAATTGTTGAAAAATGCCTAAAGTGAAATTGCATAAATTATTACAAGATATTTACAAGTTTGAACTCAATCAACCCAAGTTGTGAGATATTTTGAAAATAAAGAACTTAATAAAATTTTTCCTGATTTTGAAGAACAGTTTATTTTCAATAAATTTCTTTTAAGAATATACTCGTAACTTAATTAAAGCTCAAATCCTGATTTTGAAGTTTACTATTGTTTTTTCTTTTCTTCAAAAATAGGCTTATTCTTAAGAACAATATCTTTAAAATGTATTTTCTTTATATTTCAGAGTCTTAAAACGAACATTATAAATTCCAAATTAAAGATTCATCTAACAAAAGTATGTCAAATTTATAATTTCTATACAAAAATATTTGTTTATTAACTTCCCATAGGTCGTTATTGTAATGGGTCCGATTTGTCAAATTGAAAATTTTGACATTTCTCGACGTTTCGAGGTTCCTAGAGTCGAAATAAAAGATTTTTAGACAGATGTCTGTGCGTGCGTGTGTACGTACGTTCACGACGTTTTTTTCGTCGTCCATAGCTCAAGAACCAGAAGAGATATCGACTTCAAATAAATTTTGTTATACAGATAATAAGGCAGAAAGATGCAGAAAGGGCTCTCTATAAAATTGCGTGGGTGTTTTTTTTAACATAGCAGTTTAAAAAAAGGTGAAAATTTTGGTTAACCCCAAATATCTTACGAACCAAAAACGCTAGAGACTTGAATTAAATTTTATATAATATATTATAACGTGATACAAAACAATTATGTTTTTGGAAAAAAATCTAAAAGCCATTAGCTTTTTTTATAAATCAAAAAAAAACTGAAAAAAAAATTTGTCACCTCCAAAATTTTACGACTAAAATATGATTTCATCTCCAAAATAATTTTGTGCAACGAACAATAATGTTTTTGACATCTGATAAAATTTTGGGAAAAATCTAATTGACAGTTTTTTTATAAAAAATAAAAACCTAAAAAAAAACATTACTCAAAGTTGGTAAAAATTGAATTTCAAATATCTTTTCAAAAACTTGAGATTAAGACTTCAAACTTATTTTATCTAATAAGAAATATTGTTTTCAACATTCTGAAAAATGTTGAGAAAAATCGAATTGACAGCTTTTTTACAAAAAATAAAAAACTTAAAAAAAATTTATAAAAGGTGGTAAAAATTAATTTTCTACTCAAATATCTTTTCAAAACTTTGAGATATTGGCTTTAAACTACTTTAATCTTTCAAAAAATATTGTTGTCAACATTCAGTAAAATTTTGAAAAAATCGAATGGACAGTTTTTTTTACAAAAAATTAAAAACCGAATAAAAAATTTAACAAAAGTTGGTAAAAATTGATTTTCGACTCAAATATCTTTTAAAAAATTTGAGATAATGGCTTATAACTAATTTTATCTTATAAGAAATATTGTTTTGAACATTCTATAAAATTTTGGGAAAAATCGACAGTTTTTCTTTACAAAAAATAAAAACCTAAAAAAAAACAATACTAAAACTTGGTACAAATTTACTTTTGACTCAAATAGCTTTTCAAAAATTACAAATATTGGCTTCAAACTTACTTTATTTCACAAAAAATATTGTTTTCGATATTCAGTCATTTTTTTATAAAAATCCAACAGTCCATTTTTTTATAAAAATTTGATAAAAATTGATACATATAGACAAACTTTTAAGCAAGACTAATCGACAGACGGGATGGGAAGTTATAAGTGTGGGTCGCATCCCAGCCTCTTTTTTAAATCGAGATTTGATTGAATAAAATTTAAAGTAGAGACTTCTTTATAAAATCTAAAATAAAAAAATAAATGTGCTGCGCTTACCAATTCCTTTTTACCGTTTTTTTAAATGAATTATTGGTCAGATACTTACCTTGAAATTATCTTTCTGAAATCTGAAATTATCAACTACAACAATTTCTAAAATATGTCAACATATCAATCTTATATTTAAATGTAGCTACATATGTAGTTTTATAAAAATTATTAAACATAAAACATTGCATAGATTTTTGAGACGTCATTCACACATACCTGTTTTTGAACATTTTTGTGCTTACTTTAATGATATTATATCAATGAGGTCAAATTAAAAAAAAAAGTACAAAATCTTGATTAAATACATCCTTATTAGCAAGTACTTATTTTATTGTACATCATTTTATTTGTTCAACATCTTCTTCTTTAATATGCTAAAAGCACCAAATTTTATTACATTATTGGTTCAATACAACAAATAATAAAATGAGGTTTACATTTCCACTTAACACTTATTACAAAATCTCTTAACAATAAAACGATATAATGAACCTACCTTAAAACTTTTAAAAATACTGACCCATCACACGCATCACCTGCTAAGTATATTTGTGAATAAACTTCCGAAAGACGTCAATGCAAATTATTATTTGGGAACAAGACGCAATTCTTCTTCATTTAATTACACACCACGAGTTTCTATTATCACTTTAGATAAAATTATTATATGAAAAGTTATTTGTTTATAGCACATCAACATGGATTTCAAATTTGACGCACGAGCTGAGTCAAAATTATGACCTTTCACGTCTTCTTTACACGTATTTTAGACGGCAATGTGAAGATGAGGCAATTTGAAGAAAAACATCGTTGTGAAGCAGTAATAAAGGACACATTTAAAAAGATTCAGTTATCAGTTACCAATTCAGTGTTGGAATTTTAAATAAAAATAGATGTTTTTGATCAAGCTTGTAATAAAATCGATGTGGTCTTGAGAACTGAAGAACTTAAGTTTTAAAGATTTCAATCAATGCAATCTTTAAAAACTTACTTACGCAATCTTTTAAATTTACTTCGAAAGTTGGAACTTAAAAAAGTGCAATCATCGATCATTTGACGTTGAGAAAGATTGCAATCATCTTTTCGATTGATCGATTGCAATCATTTGAGGCATTCATTTGCATTCATTTAAAGTATTTGCGCGTTCTTTTCTGTTTTCTCCTCTATTCAATAATCGAAGGTAAAAAGTAATTATCTTGGGTCACACCTCTTTGTTATTTTGATTGTATTCAAATACGTACAACAATGTTTTATGTGAAGGCGGTTTCCACCACCTTTCATATACCATCTTCAAAAAGTGGAGTATTATTATTATATGTATTATTATTATTATTCCTTTATTTCATTAAAAAATATTTTTTTACAATTTGAAAATCAAAATAATATATGAACATGGAAAGATTGCCTTCTGCCAGAAAATAATATTTACTTTAATAAAATAAATAGTTGGTAGTTTTTCATTAGATTTCTTGTTAAAAAAAATATAATTTGTTGTTTTACATTCGCTCAAACAGAAAAAAATAAATGATTTTTAGATAACTATTGATTTTTCCGTTTTAGTTTAAGTTTTTATAAAGTCATATTATAAATTGTTTAAGAAATTTGTAAATTAGTATTTTTAGAAAAACAGAATTAAAAAAAGAAAAAATTAAAAGGTTGAAAAGCTTCTTCGATAATTTAAGGCATGGACACAGAACATGGGGAGATTTGTCCACCCAACGGATCCGTTCAGTACACCAAACATTTGTTCTCTAGAGCAGTGATCGATTTACGCCTAGGCCCGTGAGGCCTGGGCCTAGGGCGGCATAATTTGAGGGGTGGTAAAATTTTTGTGGCGAAAAACAGTAAAGAGACAATCAATTTTAAAAATTGGTTCAGATTAGTTTTTATAAGAAATTGTTTATAGAATATATTATAATTCAATTCATTAATTTACTTCTTAATCTGCATGGGTAAGATCTCAATTTTTTAATAGATCAATTATATAGGTTTTATTGAGTAATGTTCTTTACTTTCTGTTCCTTTAGTGAGATTAATCTCACGGGTATGAAGCATTTTGAAATTACTAAAGCTGAATAACTTCTCAATTTGTTTTAAGTGTGAAATAAAAATACCGTAGATTTGCATGTATTGAATATCATTTTGATATTCATTCAAAAGTGTCAGAACATTTTTTGTTCATGAAAATAATTTTTTATGAAAAATAAATCCCGTCTTTTTTCATATTCAATTCTTTTAATCATAAAAAAAATTGGTCAAGAAAATTAAAATTTTTATCAGAAATAGAAAAAAATCATTCGATATTCCACATAATTTACAAAAACCTTGAATTAGGCGCCAGTTATAGCTATCATTGGTTTTCATCATTGAAAACAAACATTGGAATTTTTTTGACAGGTCGTTTATAGCTTTCATTAAAAATTTCTGTCATTGAAAAATTTTTCCTGATTGAAAGCCACCGAAAAATTTTTACTGACAGAAATCTGTCATTGGAATTGTGTGAAATTGGAACACAAATCAGTGGAACGATTCGTTTTACTTTTGAACATAAAAGTGTCAGCTGTTCAGGAAAATGAATTTCCGTCCGGAAAATAGAAAAATACATTTTTAGAGAAAAATAAATGTGCAATTAAACTTTTTTTTCTCAAAAAAAAATTCTTTGTGTGATTTCCGATCGATCGGTATATAATTTTCATTTCTAATCAAAGGGAAACACGGTCAAATTTCGATTCAAAAATTTTTCCGGATCAATTTCAATGATAGCTATAACTGGCGCCTTACATCTACAAATGTCAATAATTTCTGAAAATGCAAGTGCAAGAATTTCGAATTTTTGTATGTGAACTGATATATATTAAATTCGTCGACTTATGATACAATTACATTTATGTGCTTATTATACATATAAAAAAGTTTTAAGAATTTTATTTATTATCCGAGTGTTTTATTTATGTGATCGTAATCTCAATAACTTGAGTGAAGTGGGAGTATTGTGCATTGTTGTGCTTTTAAGCAGTTCGGGTGTGTGTATTTCACATGTTTACAGAATAAAAGAGCGCTACGCTTGACAGGTACTGACCAGCGTTACCAATTTACTTCAATTTTCATCATTTTTTACAAAATTGAAATAAAACACTAAACGCAACTTATCTAATGATAAGTTCAAAACTCTATAGTGGCCGTTCATAAAATACGTCACGCTAAAATCAGCTTTTTCTGACCCCCTTCCCCCCATTGTTACGCTGTGTCACGCTTTCTGTGACCCCCCATTTTAAAGCTCGAGCAGTAGTTCACGGGCGTGTTGATCAACGTCTAATAATAATAAAACAATTTGATAAAAAAATAGCGTATTGGAAAAAAATTGTATACCGAGTAATTGCAATTATTAAATCACTAGCAATAAGAGGGTTGCCACTTCGAGGAAATTCAGAACGAATAGGAGATCCCCATAATGGGAATTTTTTAGGAACAGTAGAGCTTCTTGCTGATCCATTTGATCCATTTTTATCTGAACATTTAAAATTGTATGCGCACCCTGGTAGTGGAAATATGTACGTCGTATTTGTCTAAAACAATCTATGAAGAAATTATATTGTTAATTCAGTATAAAGTACTACAACAAATTTCCAGTGAAGTGCAATCTGCTAAGTATTTTGGTATAATTGTAGACTCTACGCCTGATATTGCACATGTTGATCAGCTTACTATAATTATCAGATATGTACGTGATAACGGTGAGATTGTTGAAAGGTTTCTAGAATTTCTACCAAATATCGGCCATAAAGCTAAAGATATTGAGGATGCTTTGTTTAAATCTCTCGAAAATAATGGTTTGGACATAATGAACTGTCGTGGTCAATCTTATGATAATGCAAGCAATATGTCAGGTATATATTCAGGCCTTCAGACACGAATCAAAACATTTAATCCTTTAGCAGATTACGTGCCTTGTGCGGCTCATTCTTTAAATTTGGTAGGATCATGTGCAGTTGAATCAGTAACAGAAGCAGTCGACTTCTTTTCTACTTTGCAAGAACTATACAATTTCTTTACTATATCTACACATCGTTGGGAGATTTTAGTGCAGCGTACAAATTTGAGAGTTAAGAGTCTTTCTAAAACTCGTTGGTCTGCTCGATATGATGCATGTTACGCATTAGAAAAAGAGTATTCTGCAATAATTGATGCACTGGAATTTATTGCCGAAAGCAGGGATGAGAAACCGACTACGCGAGCTGAAGCTACAGGATTGCAGCGGAAATTACAGAATTTAGAAACAGCAATCCTAGTCATTGTTTGGAACGTAATTTTAAATCGTTTTAATGCTGCTAGTACGAAGCTTTAAGAATCTCAAGCTGATTTATCATCCGTTGTTCAAATCTATAACTCTCTGGCTCTATTTCTCAAGAGAGACAGACAATTTTCTGATTATGAAGAAAAAGCCAAAACACTATCTGGAGTTCACGATTATTATCGTTATGATACTCATCGCAAAAAAACCAGAAGAATTCAGCCAGATGAGTCACGGGTAAATGAAAGAACACCTTTTTCTGGACAAGAAAGTTTTCGCACTAATGTTTATTACCCTATTCTAGACACTCTGAGTGTACAATTGGCCGGGCGTAAAAGTGCATATGAAAAGCTTTACGAAAATTTTATTTTTTTTTTGATGATTTATCCGAAATAGATACAAACGAATTGAAAAATCTTGCCAATAAACTAGTCAGTAAGTATCCTGACGATTTGGAAGAGACGTTAGGCAATGAATGTATTCATTTACATTTTCAACTGAAAGATTCCTTAGCAAATACAAAAAATATGCAATGTAATGCATTCACGGAGTCTTCGAGATGTTTATCCGAATGTGGACATTGCTCTCCGTATTTTTTTGAGTATTCCGGCTACAAATTGTTCAGGAGAAAGATCTTTTTCCACTCTAAAACGCGTAAAAACCTATTTACGCGCAAGCATGGGAAAAGATAGACTTAATGCTCTTGCATTACTGTCAATTGAAGCTCAACTAGTCCAAGAAATTAATTATGACGATATAATCGACGTTTTTGCGCGGACCAAAGCCAGGAAAAAGAAATTTTAAAATTAATTAATATTGAAAAAAATATTTATGGTTTCTCTGTTTAAAGTTTATAACTTATTTATCTGTCACGTTTATTATTTATATTTAAAAAATTATATTTCAATAAACAAAGTTATTTAAAAATAAAAATATTGGATCAAAATTAATGAAATTCAATTTATCAAAAAGGGCGGCGGCGGCGCATCGAACGGGGCTTAGGGCGGCAGCAAGCCTAAATCCGTCAATGCTGTAGAGAGGACACTATTGTTAAAAATAGAGCGTTCGAATTTCTTGTAGTATCGGACAAATAGCTATGAAATGGTAAATATCGTCACGCTCATTTCTGTTACAATAATTGCAAAGGAGAGGTAGATCTGACCGATGCGGAATATATATAATTCAAGTTCAATATTGCTCTGAAAATTTTACCTATAGCTCTCGCAGAAAGTCTATTATTGAAAATATTTGAATATTTGAAAGGAGTGACTTAGATTTCTATAAATTTCTCTTGTTGACGATGATGATGCTCTATTTAGATATTGAAGACTATTTTCATCAACTTTTGCGATAACATTCGAAAATATATCTTGCCAATTATCTATGTTAAACTCAGTCAGTTCAAGAGAAACATTATGCAACCGGTATTCAAGTTGAGTCTATTCCTTAAATGGCGATGATTCTGTTCGCAGAAGAACCTTCATGATAGATGTGTGAAGATTCGAACTTGTTAGAAAATCTGCATGCAATTTCAAATTTTTAACATAAATCGGCGCAATTCCAGACTCAACATGAATTGCCTAGGTTGGAGTAGAACTAGGTAACAGAAATAATCTTTTGAAAAAATGCGTTGTATCAACTCAAGTTCTTCAAAATAGGTGTGACCAAAAACTTGAAAACCGTAAGACAAGCAAGTGTTAATGGTTGCTTGGAAAGCTCAGTATTTAGATCCTAAGTCTATGTTTTTGTTTGAGAAGAAAGTTGGCCACATTATGTTGAGAGCTACTTTAGCTTCTTTACTCTTATGCTGAACATGTTTATTGAAGCTTCCGTTAGCAGACATCAACACTCCCAGATATTTGAATTGATATACTATTTCAATAGGTTGGTTGTTAAGGAATCACCTTTCTTCTCTCAACCTTGGGCTGAGGATACATCCTTGGGGAACACCTCTGCAGTCGTTTGAAACCAATTTGAAATCTGGGCCCCATCCCAAACTGTCGCATAAGTTTTACATACAAATTTTTCGTAGATATTTAGAAATTTTCTAGATATACCAAGTGAGGGCATTTTGTAAATGAGATCTTGTCGATTGACGGTATCAAATGCAGCTTTTAAGTCAATAAAGCATGCATACATCTTCTTTTTCTTTTGAATAAATTTGTTAGCAATACTCTATAAACCAAAAATATGGTCAACCGTTGAAAAGCCCTCACGAAAACCAGCTTAAAACATACTTAAGCGATTGTTTGATTCTACCCAATTGATAAGTCTTTTGTATAGGATTCTAGCAAATGGAATGGAATTTAATATTGAAATACCTCTGTAATTCTCAGGTAAGCTGGCATCATCTTTCTTAAATATTGAAAATATAACAGCTTTATTAAAGCTAGTGTAAACGCAAGCGGAATCGTCCAAAGATGACTTTTTTAGAAAATCAACGAGAATGCCATCAATTCCTGGGGATTAATTGTTTTTCATATTAAAAAGAGCAAGTTCCAGTTCATCAAGGACTATTACAGAATCAAGCACATCATCGGTTGTGTCTGGGCAAGCGTAATGAAATGAGTGCAAGTCATCTTGACATGTCAACAAGGATCGGAAATGGGATGCCAGAACTTCAGCTTGTAATACACTTGAAGACATAATACGATTGTTTCCACCCAACTCCCGTACATTATACCAAAAATTCTTTGAATCCTTACACCTTTCTAAGCTGGTCGCTAAATTAAGTATGTAATTTAACTTTTTAGCCTCGCAGACCTGTTTGTATATTTTGTTAGTTTCCAGATATGCAGACTTAAATTGGTCTAAATAACTTAAGGAAAGCGAAAGATTTTTGTCTCAGCCTCATACATTCGGAATCAAACCATTTTTTTTCTGAGTTGCAGCTGCTTGGGACTACTAATACGGGAAGCAGATGATCTAACAATTTTGTTTATTTGTTTTCCTAATTGGTCAATTGTAGAGGGGCTAGGGGGTGGCAGCGACCCAACGTGAAGGTTTAATCTTTCTTGGAATCTCTCTCCCTCCTGAGGTATCCATTTGAGCCTTGGAATTTTTTCTAAGCTTAGGCTATGTGTTTCATGCAAGAAGTTTGCATTCACCAGAATTGGTAAATGAGACGTAAAAGTTGCTAATAATACTCGTACTTTAAAATTATTAACAGCCTGAATCCAGTCACCAGTGGAGTATAAAAAATGACACTTTTACCTTTTTCAAAGAACTGAAAACAAATCAATTTAAATATTACCTTCTTTTATGTGTACCTACAGTACATACACATATATGTATGTATGTATGTATGTAAAAATTTGTAAATCATTAACTTATCAAATTCTAGCTAAAAGCTTATGTCCAATGTATATAAATGATTAAATAGTTATATTTCTTAACCTACCTATACTTGCATACCCACATATCTATCTGAAACACACAAAAAAAAGAACAAGTGATGCTTTTATGTCCAATATGCCATTAGCCTAATCACTCGTCGAAATATTAAGAGCACATCCATCCATCCATCCATCCATCTATTCTCCAAAGGACTTTTTTTGTATAATTTTTATTCTAACCCCCTGCCATTTTCCCGACCACCATCCCCTACCATCAACCTACCAATAATGGCATATAGAATCTCTTTGGAGCCTTTTTTTGTTTGCTGTTCCTCCAACCCTCAACCCTCTTTATCTCTTCCCTCCAATGCCCCTCTCGACCCCTTCCATCTTCTAAATGCATTAAAAGATTCATGATACCGGCAAAACGCTTTTATCATATCAAATTGGCTTTGTTTGTTACCAGGGGGTTGGTGGGGTTGAATTCAATGAATATATACATATGTATGTACCCCTATATTTGTATGTTCATTGTGTGCGCTAGGCGAGCGAGGGGGATGTGTGTTGTGTGTGCAAAAGACGACGACGATGACTATGATGATTGCGATGACGACAACAACGACGATGGATAAAAGGTTTTGAAAGCAGCCAACAGGACCAAGAGCAGGAGCAGCAGGGTTGAACGAGCATAGAGTGAGTGACTAAGTGAATTCGCAAATAATAATAACAACTAACAACAAAATATAATTGCACCAATACTAAGACAATAAAAAAGGATCGAAAAAAACAATCTAAACTTGTGGTTGTATATTGTGAAAAAAATAGAGAAATTTCTACTCTCTATTTTTCTTTCTCTTCTTCTATGGCGGCAGCGACGATAAGAGTTTTTTCTCTTCGAAATCTTTAAACATCAGGATTAGGAAAGGACATCTTCAGGGCAGGAAATTCTTTTTAGAAGCCTTTTATAGGAAAATGCATAATAATTGTGTATACCTATACAGTTCAATATAATACGTTACGTACCTGCAGCTCTTTATTTATTCTCTTGATTTGTGTCATAGTGTTGACATTATTTGTTTGAAATTATTTCTAATTACAGTCTCGTATATCTCATCAATTTTAAGTGAGAAAAAGGATATTTTTTGTTTCAAACCGCTTAGAGAAATGTATCGATAAATTGAATGTAGGTATGACATATAAGGGGGGAAGGGGGAAACCCCCCGGGCCCGGGATTTTATAGGGGCCGTAAAATTGAAAGCAATGAGAATATACTCTATATTTATCATCAACATACCAATTTCCACTTATTTTTAGAGGCCCGAAAATTTAAAATCATTCATGCTTTCGCAATCGGGCCCCTGTTTGCATGTTATCTGCCAATCTATCAGTCACAAGCTTGCCGATCTGGGCCCCTGATTTTTATTGGCGTACATTTTTGTTAATATTTAATGGAAAGTTGGGCAACTCTGAACTATTGAAAGAAAGTTTGTTTTGCTTTTCTTAGATTTAATTTTCTTAGATTTAACGTAAATTTCAATTTTATTTTATTTTGAAAATTTTTAAAGTCAAAATAAGGGGCCCGGCAAATTAAAACAAAACCCAAATATTTATTTCGGTTTCTGTTTTTATAAAGTTTCTTTTCTTCTATTTTTGTTTCTGCTGTAAACGAAATTTTTGATTCGGTTTCGGGGGACCGGAAAATCCCACACCAGGGGACTAGGAATACAAGACGATAGCAATCTTATTGATAATTTTTTGGGCATTTTGGAATTAATTAGTCATTATGACCCCTTACTTCAGGAGCACTTGGAAAAAGTAAGAATTTCACAGAGCACAAACGTTTCCAAGTCCACTACCTTTCCGTTGAGATTAAAAATGAGTTCATTAAAATTTGTGCCCAACATGTGGATTCAGCTATTTTGAAGGAGATTGAAAACGCCAAATACTTCGCATGTGCAGCTCACAGCCTTAACTTGTGTGGGGTCGATTCAGCGAAATGTTGTACTGCCGCAATCACATTTTTTGGAGTTGTTCAAAAGTGTTTCAAATTGTTTAGCAGCAGTGCCCAACGTTGGAAAATTCCTAAGAAAAATGTGCCCGGATCCCTTCACAAACTTTCCGATACAAGATGGTCAGCTAGAATTAAGGCAGTGAAACCATCTGAAAAACCTTAGAACATCATTAGAACCCTTAAGTGATATAAATTCAACTGCTGAAGCTCGAAGAGATGTAAATGGCGTTTTAAAATATATGCACAAATTTGAATGAGTCCTGATGTCTTCGATTTGGTGCAAGGTTCTTAGCGCTATAAGTGAAAGAAGTATTATTCTTCAAGCCAGAAACATGACTATTGACGTTGAAATTCGAAATCTTGATTTACGATTTCAACTTTATTCGAAACGGATGGGATCAAATTTATCTGAATGCAAAGCATTTGCTTCTGGATTGGGGGATTTTCCAGAATCGTTCCCATCGAACCGAAAAAGGCAATTAAAGAGACATTTTGGAGAAAATCGAGGAGCCGGAGAGCAAATTGAAACAGACGAACAAGTAAATTTCAAGAAAAACACCTTTTACGTCATAGTTGATTCAATTATATCTGGAATTTCTCGTCGGTTCGATACGAAGAAGAATTTGAATGCTACATTTTCATTTTTATGGCAATTTTCAACAATGGACGAAATTGAGATTAAAAACTCCGCTACAAGGTTCATCCAAAAGTATAACTCGCATGTGTCTCAAGAGTTGAAAGAAGAAATAATTCATCTATAACACATTTATAAAGCCAATTTTGAAGCAGAACTTCCGCCATTGAGTTTGCTCAATTCTATTTATTCCCAGAACTTGGAGACGATTTTCTCCAACATTTGTGTTGCTCTCCGTTTGTTTTCCACCATACCTGTAACCGTAGCTAGTGCCGAACGTTCATTTAGCGTCCTTGCCAGAACAAAGAATTTTCATCGTTCGTGCTCATCACAAGATCGTGTTTCTGGACTTGCTACACTATGTATCAAAGCACCTTTGACAATGAAATTAAATTTCGATGTAATTATAAGTTGTTTTGCTGCTCAGAAAGCTAGGAGAGCTCGTTTGCAAAAAGAAATATTTTATTGAATGCAAACAAACTCTAATGAAAACATTGTGATAATATTTTAATATAAAGAAAAACAATAAAGGGTACCTATTTAATGTAAACCTTTTAGAATACATCATTTTTTTAAAGACAAATTTCAAATACTTTTACTTTGCTCTATTTTATTTTCATAGTAGGTAATAGATCTTCCAGCAATTTTTTTTTTTTTAAATAGTTAATCAACCAACCAACATGTCGTTGGCAATATCGAATTGAATGTATGATTCTGTTCGGAATCTGATCTACTCGCATGTAGAATTATTTTCTATCCATCTTCCATTTCAACTAAACTGGACTATACCCGTGAGATTGATTTGATGATTAACACTTTTTTTTCGGTTCACTTTGCAAACGAAAAATTATTATTTCCGTTAATTCCAACCAATTTCATGCTATTCGTAATTGAAATTATCACATACCATATCAGTAGGCATGAACTTTGAAAAAAATGGTAAATAAGGGGGGGGCCCGAGATTTTTCCGTCCCGGGCCGGAATTCCTCTCGACGGCCGGCCCTGCCTATGTTCAGTAAACGATCAACCAACAACCTTATAAAAATTAATAAATAAATTAGGTATTGCAATAGCTCGTAGAGAACCAGAGCCTTTTGACTAACTACTCTCAATCATTCTTGTGAGCGATTTTGTTTTGTATAATTAACCAAGCACCAAGCACCCAAGCGGTTATTAATACCCTTAACATGTTTAAAGTTAAACCACAGTGCGAGCTTTAGGAAAATAGGAAAGGTTTAGGGAGGAGAAACCGGTGCACATTGGTCTTAAAGTTTTGAATATCAAAATGATAGGGAAAAACAGCGCTGGGTAAATCATTCCACTTTCTCGATGTGCGGTTAAAAAAAGAATTTCTGTACTTGACAGTACGTCCGAAATTGAGCTCAAGGTTAAACTGATGTGCATTCCTAGAAGTACGAGTATTACGGCTGAATTATTTGAGGAGGAGAATGCAACTGGCTAATTCAACAGAACACTGTTTATAAAATATCGGTAGAACAACGAAAGGCATGAAACATTTCGGCGGTGTTCGAGTGACGTAATTGTATCGGTTATAGTTCTATCGTCTATCATTTTCAAAGCTCTTTTTTGGATCTTGTCCACTGAACTTGTTTTTGGGGCACCTGCCCAAATATGCGAGTTATATTCAAGTTTTGGACGAATGAAGGCTTTGTAAATTAAAGATCAGAAGGGGTGACAAATTTCTTACACCGTCGGAGAAATCCTAAGCACCTCTCAGCATTTTTGACAATGTCAAATATATGTATAATCATTCCATAAGAGGTGATCTGTGAACACATACCGAGTACTGAAAGTTGTTTAGTTTCCTGAATACAAGTGTCACTTATGCATAGCGGCATCAGGGGGGGTTACGCTTTAACGACAGGAGACAGCATTGGGTTTTTGAAACATTTAATTCTACGCGGTTTATAATTCCTCTTGGACAATACTGTCAAGATCGGAATTTAATGAGTTGACCAAACGCTGCCGTTGGAGCTCCAAATCCGAATGACAAAGATGTGAATCCAGAAAGACAAAAGATCGTTTATGAAGATAAGGAAGAGAGTCGGAGACAAAACGGACTCCTGGGGAACACCAGCATTTATTTTATGAATTTCACACTTGAAACCATGCAATACAATTTGTATTAAAGTTTAAAAAAGATAATTTCTAATCCAACGAAGAAGAGATTTATTAATACCAAAAGCACGCATTTTCGATAATAGAGCTTGGTGCCAAACTCTATCAAATGCCTTTTAAATATCAAGTGCAATAATCTTAATTTCTCCAAAACGATGTAAAGATTCCAATGTTCGGTGAGATAAACCATGAGATCACCAGTTGACATATTGCTTCCGTTCTTCGAGATATTTCTTAAGGTGATAATTGATCAGCGTTTAATTGACCTTGGAAAAAAGGGACGTGAGTGCTATTAGACGGTAGTTGGAGGGGGAGAACGATTCGCCTTTTTTAGGGACAGGCTGTACAAATGACAGGAATGGAGGGGACCTACCGTTTTTATGTTGAATTCAGACGACTAATTTGAGAAAGCACTTTTCATTAAGAATTAACTTCGGGAGTATTTCTCAATTCCGCAAAATTTCGCAAGAGGTAGTACCCGTAAAAAAGGTGTCACAGGCAGGGATTGAACCCAAGACCTTTGGCATGACAGAGTTATGCTCTAACCATCATCACCCTTACTATGAAAACCTTAGTTGAACAAATTTAAGATCTCCCGAAATTATCATCATCAAAAATTAAAATCTGATCAAATACGTCTCGTATTTAATGAATGTTTTAAAAATATTTATCACAAATTTGAAAAAGTTTGAAAGAAACATAGATTTCAGATTTGTATAACAGGGTCACCTGAATAAATATTAAACTATTCTCGAAATCTTGTAGATTACAGCAAGATCAGCCACAAAAGGAGTCATTAATACCCTTAACATGTTTATAATTGTGCGAGCCATTAGAAAAATCCTGAACTAAAATGCATCGTTTTTGAAAATGGCAAATCAAATATTTGATCATTCCATAAGATGGAAATTGTGATACATATGTACATATATCGACTAATTGAAAGCTTGTTAAATCCTAAGATGAAAACGCAGCTCGACAACGGCATTTTATTTCTACAAAGTTAATAATTTATCATTGATAAATGCTATTAAGATCAATATTTTATAAGATTATGATTAGAATCGGTGTGAATTGAAAATATAATAGGAAAAGTTGAGGGCATTGCCATTGACAAAACACTTCAATGAATGCTTACAAGAGATCGAAGATGAAACCTTGCATTTCTTTATAATGATTTTTAAAATATTAAATATCATTTCGTTTCTCTTCTGGGAATTTATTAGGTTTTGAAGAATTATAAGAGTGTTAGATTTAATAAAGTTCGGTCAGAGGCGAAGAACTAATATTGTTACTCAAATGGCACTATCTCAAAATGTTGCTGCTTTTTAACTTGCTTTGGTCTGTCTTGTCATTAAAATTGTTAAGAAATTTGAAATATCGGTGTAAGCATGCGATTTTTCACTAAAAAACAATGGAACGACATTTGTCCTTAAGTTCACTATAAAACACCAACTAAATTGTTTAATAACCACTAAAAAAAATAAAATAAAAATAAAATAAAAGAAATTATTGTGAATTTTGCTTTCTAGTTCCTCTTTTTAATAAATCTACATTTAACTTCTATCAGTGTTAGCAATTAAAGATAACCAACTCTAATAAAAATCCCTTAGACAAACATTTTTTAGTCTTCATTTTCATGAATTCAATTTCAAAGACTTCATTAATAAAACCAGAATTAACACCAAATCATATAAATAGCTACCCCACGTCAAACACCCAACCCACTTGTCAACCAAAAATAATAAAACACATTTCTCACCCCCCTTTCCCCCCCCCCCCTTACACACCAAACAGAAAAATTCATGAAAGATATTTTTAAAGGCGAAGATATTTTCGTATTCCTACTCGACTTAATTGGCATTCATTACTACAGGATCAAGCGTATACAATGCTCTGCTCAGTGTTCACTCTGTACAAGGAGTAAACCAAAGAGACATATTGACTGCGGGTTGATGCTGTGTCCTCGATGGTAAAAAGAAGAAATACAGAAAATTAAATCAAACCCAACGTTTTGTGTTTATTACGGAATTTTAATACCTATGTACATAGGTACATAGGTAGTAGCATGGTAGATGAAGTATGGAAGTGTCATTTCCGTAGCGGAAGGTTCGAAAGGACCAATTATTATGCCCACTTGTCTGATGATTCTTCAAAAACAACGAGATGGCAATTCACCTCAATCCCGGCTTAGATTGATCTGATGTGACTTATCTTTTTAGCATGCAACACCCCATCATTCTCATCATTATCATCAGGTTCATTATTTCGGGGTCCCCTTTTGTTGGTAGATAGGAATATAATGTTTGCGGGTACATATCTGATTTGTATTAATTTTTTGGCAAACTTTAGCCCCTCTCACTTTGCTTCGTCTTGTTTTATGTATGTACTTACCAGCTACCGCAAATAACTCGGCAATTTCCTTTGTGAGACATGGCGGTTTCCACATTCGCCGCGAATGCCTACAAGATTCCTTTAGATCGCTGATGCTGCTGCCTCTTCCCAATCCACAGTCTCTATACAGTCCCACAGAACCCCAAACCAAATCCCATCCACCACCATGGACACTCTACCTACTCTACCATCAGCTATACCTACAGCAAATGTTCGACAAGCAGAGGCACACAAGGAGCGGAGCGCACAGAGCATATCGCCTTATATCTTCCGTTAATTGGACCCAATTAAGATAGCAAAGAATGCTTTTATATCACGCTGCTTTCTTTCGATTTTTGTTTTTTGTGTGTTCTTATTTCCACCACTACCCTACCCCAGCAGCATGTCATCCTCATGGTTGCGTCCATGTCCCCATCCCAGTCCCCGACCCCTTTATCAACCACCACCACTACCATTCTGTGTTTTATTCATTATTTTATTTTATTTTTCTTGTTTCCTTTTGCTTGCCATTTTAATAACGTCAAAAATGCAGCAGGCACCTTTTCTCACTCGTTCTACTCCACCTCCTTTCGACAACTCTGTACAATACCTCAGCCTTATACTCTTCATCATATCACACTTATGGATATGGATGGAGCATGGCTGAGTTGAGTATGAAATGAAATAATATTCAAGAAAGAGCAGAAGAGCTTGTGCAGGCGAAAGAGGTACTAAAGATACTTACACACGAGCGAAACGAGAAAACCAAAACAAAAACATAGAACATAACAATGGAAAATTAGCGCGCGCGAATACCAGAATACGGTTAGTCAGGCGGGAGATGACGACGAGCGACGTCATCAGCAGGCGGGACAAATCGACAAAAGGAAGTTTTGACATCTTAAGAGCAATCAAATTCGGCTCTTAAAAGAGAGAGAGAATAGAAAAGAGATATAGAAAGAGAGAGAGAAAGTGAAAAGAAGAGAAACAGAAAGAAAAAAAGAGTGTGTATGTGGTGTGTGCTATTTAATTGATCTACCTTATTCACTTTGTCGGCTCAAATATGTATAACTATCTCTCTCACAATCAATTAAACTAATTGATATTTTCACACACAAACTCCTTCAGTTTCGATATTATATTTATATTTTCCTTCCACTCTGTTTCTGCTGATGCAGACAGAAGAGAAAGATATGTATATGAATGTACTCTTGTCTCATTGCAGTGCAGGCAGAGACATAAAGTACGGACCGACCGACCGTACTGAGTACTGAGACAGAGCCAGAGCCAGAGCAGAGCAATGTCAAAGAATGTGACAATATGGGTGGTGGTTGTTCCTTGTTCGTTGTTCTCGCTTATTATGAATGTCGAAGTGGGATCCATGTTGGAGCTTGGAGCGGCTTCGGCGTACACAAAACTAAAATGAAAATAAAAATAAAAAAAGCAAAACAAAACAAAAACAACAAGAAATAAAATAATGACGGGCCCTCTTACGGCATCGGGTCCACAACCCGAGACTAGTCTAGTATTGTCTGATGATTCACTTGGACGAAAGTGCTAAAATTTTCCTCCTAAATACGTGTTATTGTTTAAAATTTTTGGGTCAATCCGAACAAAGTTAATACCTACAACAAAAATAATAAACCATTAACTTATATCTTAGACGAACTGTCACCTGAAGTGAACTTATATTGTTGTTATTATTACCTGGTCTAAGGTTCGGTTTGCATTTTGAAAGCCGTGCCGGTTAAATGAGTCTCAATCTCAAGTTGTCAGTTTTGACAATCTACTTACCGTAACTTTACTTGTGTTGCCCCGGCTGCCTGTCAAAAGAAAAGGGCCAACATTAATTATTGAATATTCAATTCCATTTGCAGAAAAAAGACAAACCCTATTTCTGTGTCTTCTTGTTGTCTGGATCTGGAGTGAGAAAAGAAAAGAATTTTTTTTGGAAGGTGCTGTCACTTTAAACATGAAAAGACAGTAAAGACTTTGCGTCTGTCAAAAAAGGAAAAGTAAAGCATAATCGTCATTAAAAAACCGAAACAAAACAAAATATACAAAAAAATAATTCCTTATCTTTTCTGTTTTGTTATGTTGAGTCGTCAATTTGCAATTTAAGAAGAGGTGAGGTGAGTGTGTTGTGTTTTCATCTTGAAGTCGAAAATACCTACAATTTGTTGTGATAAAAAGAGAAGGGCAATATAATCGTCAATCGAAGAAAGAAAAGGAGGTTTACCGGTTAACTAAAGTGCGTGGTGTTAAGTGTTTGTTTTTATTAATACTTTGTTCTTAAGCTAAAGTTAGTGGTTTCGGTCTCCAGTATTTGGTGTGGTTAAAGAGTTCAGTGAAGTCTGCCTTCTGCAGCATCCCACAGACAATAATGCAAGTTAGCAGTACTAAGTTATTCATAAGCTGTCCCTAGATATTTTTAGAAGAGACAAAACAATTTTATAAATGCAAAAAGGTAAGTGTTAAAATCTATTACCTAATGGTTTTTGACAATTATTTTTGTCGAATTATGTATTTATTTTCTAATTTGTTTTGTTGTTAATGTGTTTTCTAAAAATGTAAGAAGAACAACTGTCAAAAAGTTGAAAAATCGAAACTTTTCGAATTTATATGGTGAATAAGGTAGAGAGAAGAATTAAAGGGAATAAAGAAATTTGTATTGGGAAAATGGACGGGAGGAATGAAGAAGAAAAACAACAAAAATAATATTTATTAAGAGCACACTTTTGAAGAGAACCATTCAACAGCTTTGGTTTGATATACGAAAAACGAAACAACAAACGAACGAACCAAACGACACAAGTTATTGAGTTCGTTCAAGTGAACTACTGCACAGTGGTTGTTGGAAGTATTGTTCCCTAAGTGGTGTTTTAGTTTTAGTTTTGTTTTTATTTTGTTTATAGGAGAGGTATAAGTAATGTAATTTGGTGTAGGAAATATAAAGTGGTTGATGAATTATTTATTTAATATTATGGTCTTTCCTAGAGGAAATTATTTTAAGTGAACCGACGCAAGGTTATATACATAAGTATGTACTATGTAGGAAGTAAAGGTACATGTTTGATTTTAAGAACATAAACACAAGGGTATTCAAATAAGGGATTTGTTTTGAAATGAAGTGTAATACACTGGCAGCCATAACAGCTGATTCTTTTAGTTTTGTTGTTAGTAGTACTCCTAGGATTGTTATGTTTTCAAGTAACTTGGGATCATCAAAATCCTTTGTCATGAAGAAATTATTGGCTATACATTTTTTTTTTCGAGACAATAATTTATTTATAATTCGTTAAATACTAACGTTAACAATTCTTAATATATACTTAAACTAGACTGTTGAAAAATAATAATTTGCAATTTATACTTTTTATATTATCATTTGGCGAATTAATACAAGAGTAAAATTTATTATAAATGTCAATTAATTGATTTAAGGGGCTATGTACACCATAGTTTGATCTGCTAAAATTAGTATTCAATGGTTTCTGGAGTCTTATACTTGAACGACTAAAACTAAAGTTTAAACTACCAAGAACTGTTTATTATTCCAACAATAAAACAAAACTGCAATTACTTCCTATGATTTGTCAAAGAAGGAAGATTTATGAGACAAAGTCTTTGTGAATAAGGCGGTAATGTATGAATATCATGAAACCACGGAAGGGATCGTAGACAAAAACCCAAAAATCTTTTCTGAATGGCTTCGAGTCTTGTGACGTGTACGGCGTAGTAAGGTGACCATACTGTACAAGCATATTCCAGGACTTAATGTCATCAGCATATATTAGAACAGACGAATTTTGTATGATCGAAACCAAGTCATTTATAAATAAAACAAATAGAATAGGACCAAGGTGACTACCCTGGGGGACACCAGAATTCACAACAAATGAACTTGAACACTCATTATTAAATTTAACGTCTATCTTGCAAATATGAGGAGATCCAGTTTATGAAACAGTCGTTAAAACCTTGCTGTGATAGTTTTAAAAGTAATGTTTTATGACACAATTTGTCAAAGGCCTTGCTGAAATCAGTAAAGATACAATCTACTTGTTCACGTTTTTCAAAAACATTTAAACAAAAGGACGTAAAGTTAAACAGATTAGTAACAGTTGAACGCTTTTTAACAAAACCATGCTGGTTATCACAGATAATTGAACTACAGTGAAAAGAAAGGACGCTACATACGATTGACTCAAACAGTTGACACAGATAGTTTAGCAATAGGTCGGTAGTTCATTATTTCGTTTTTAGGACCTTTTTTGTGTACTGGTATTATGAAGGAGCTCTTCCAGATAAAAGTAAACAGCGAGTTACTTAAAGACGTGTTAAAAAGAACACATAACGGGTGTGCTAAATACGCAGCACATTTCTTTAAAATGGATGATGGTACACCGTCGGGACCAGGACTAAAACATTCGTCAAGTTGTAGGATACTATTAAGGACAGTATCTTCACTTATAACGAAATTGATAGAATTTAAGTGGGGGAAATTTAAAACAGTGGTAGATGTGTTAGGAAAACTAATAGTATTATAATCTACAAAAGCATCTGTGAAGTAGTTTGCAAACATGTTCGCAATTATTCTCGGCTCATTACTATTTAATGACTATAATCAGTCATTAAGTTAAGTAATGACTAGAATCAGTCATTAAGTTAGGGTACCCACATGTTTTCTTCTTACGATTAACGTATTTCCAAAAACTGTCAGGATTTTTTTGAAGGTTTAATTCAATTTTCCGAATGTAGTCGTCATATAGGGTGTTAGAGTAGTCAGTGGAAAGTTGTTTTATTATAATGAACGTGCTATAATCATCATCAGTTCTTGTTTGATTATACTTTATCCAAGCTTTGTTCCTTTTGTTTTTTTAAGTTTTTAACGTGAGAATCAAATCATGGTGGAACACTCAAGTGTAGAAACAGTCCAAAAGAGTTAAATAAAAAATACTACACATATTGTCAATATTTAAGTTACAAAATAAGTGATCCCAATTGATCGTACATAATAAGTTAAAAAGGTTTTCAAAATTACACCTACTAAAGTTGAATTCTAGTTTGTTGTTATCAGATAGCATATGAGGTGAAGCCATGCTTAAATTAAGTGCAATGTCTAATGCAGGATGATGGCGATCTTTTTCCACAATTTTTACAGCAGAAGAAATCACAGCTGCTTCAGAGCATATGGTTTCGGAGAAAAATACCAGATCGAGTGTTTTTCCAAAACGGTTCTTCACACCGTTGAGTTGACTTAAGCCACATGAAGACATACCATCTGTTAATAAAAGCTCATTTGAAGATGACGCGTTTATTGGAACGTAGAAATTATCATCGTCAATTTGAATCCTATTGAGATTGGGTAAATTAAAATCACCAACAACCAGTACTTTGTTGTAAATGTTTTTTTTTTAGAGGCTTTTAATCGTAAATTCTACGTTATGTCAAGGTTGTTGAACCAATATCGATCTCGTTGGGTAAGATTGTGTAGCTTTGTACTAATTCCACTTTAATGATCAACATTTTTTTACCATTAAAATATTGGCCAAGAGTATCAAATCTTTGTAATCTTAACACCAACATTTCATTAAAAAAAAGAAACTTAGTTTGGTTTTTGAGCTCATACATTTTCGATTGACAAATGTCGTATAGGTAGTTAACAATTTTGCTGTAATAATAACAGTTTTATGTATTGTGGGGGAATTTTATTAATAATTTGGGTAATTTGCTGAATACACAGCAAGTAGTCACTTAATAGTATCTAAAATAGCATCACATAACAAAATTTTTACAAAAAATCATGATCTTTTCATAAATAAAAAAATCTGACAAAAATAGGTATCTATTAAGAAGCAGAAAACAATTGATTTACTGCTTAAGAACTTAAGAACTTAATTTGAAACAAGTTATTTTAAAAGATTATCAAAAAATCCACACAAAATTCAATAAAATCTAATCTTATATAATCTAATCTTATTTCATTTTTCTTTGTTAGTGTTAGAACTTTTTAAGTAATGTTGGGATCGGATAATTAAGAGTTATAGATACGTTTTATTTTCAGAATGCACTTAGTAAGTCATGAGAGCGGAAGAATATTTAAAATAAAGCTGCATCACAATATTTAACAAAAATTCATGATGGAAATGTATAAGAAATCGGAGAGAAATAGGTATTAAGATGCAGAAAACAATTGATTCACTGCTTAAGAACTAAAGCATTCAATTCGAAAAATATTAATAAGTAAAATCCATAAAAGATTGAATGAAAAATAATATTGGTCACCCGGGCGTATACTTATTAACTTCCCATAGGAAGTTATTGTAATGGGTCCGATTTGTCAAATTGAAAATTTTGACATTTCTCGACGTTTCAAGGCCCCTAGAGTCGAAATAAAAGATTTTTAGAAAGATGTCTGTGCGTGCGTGTGTACGTACGTCCGTACGTCTGTACGTCCGTACGTCCGTACGTCCGTACGTCCATACGTCCGTACGTTCGCGACGTTTTTTTCGTCGTCCATAGCTCAAGAACCAGAAGAGATATCGACTTCAAATAAATTTTGTTATACAGATAATAAGGCAGAAAGATGCGGAAAGGGCTCTCAAGAAAATTGCGTGGGTGATTTTTTTACCATAGCAGTTTAAAAAAAAGGTGAAAATTTTGGTTAACCCTAAATATCTCATGAACCAATGACGCTAGGGACTTAAATTAAATTTTATATTATATATTGTAACGTGATACAAAACAATTATATTTTTGGAAAAAAATTCAATTAACGGTTTTTTTTATAAATCAAAAAAACTGAAAAAAAAAATTTGTCACTTCGAAAATTTTACGACTAAAATATGATTTCATCTCCAAAACAATTTTGTGCAACGAAGAATATCGTTTTTGACATCTGATAAAATTTTGAGAAAAATCGAATTGACAGTTTTTTTACAAAAAATAATAACCTAAAAAAAAATAAAAAAAAAGTTGGTAAAAATTGAGTTTTGACTCAAATATCTTTTCAAGACTTTGAGATATTGGCTTTAAACTACTTTTATCTTTCAAAAAATATTGTTTTCAACATTCAGTAAAATTTTGAAAAAAATAGAATTGACAGTTTTTTTACAAAAAATTAAAAACCGAAAAAAAAATTTAACAAAAGTTAGTAAAAATTGATTTTCGACTTAAATATCTCTTCAAAAATTTGAGATTATGGCTTCTAACTAATTTTAACTTATAAGAAATATTGTTTTCAACATTAGGAAAAATTTTGAGAAAAATCGAATTGACAGTTTTTTTTACAAAAAATAAAAACCTAAACAAAAAAATTAATAAAAGTTGGTAAAAATTGATTTTCGGCTCAAATAACTTTTCCAAAATTAAAAATATTGGCTTCAAACTTATTTTATTTCACAGAAAATATTGTTTTTTATATTCAATAATTTTTTTTTAAAAATCCAACAGTCCGTTTTTTCATAAAAAAAATAAAATCTACAAAAAATAGAACGCAAATTTGGTAAGAATTGATACATTTAGACAAACTTTTAAGCAAGACAAATCGATAGACGGGATGGGAAGTTATCAGTGTGGGTCGCATCCCAGCCTCTTGTTTTTTTTTTAATTGTATCGGCTTCGTGTTCCCAGTCCCTTTATACAATTTTTGAATAATCTTATGATCCGGTAATTGGGAACTATTCATTTTTTACTTTTGATATGAACTAAGCAAGTCATTAGAGCGGAAGAATATTTAAATAAAATCACAACATGTAACAGAAATTCATAATTTAATAATTTTAATAAAAAGAAAATTGGAGAAAAATAGGTATTGAAGAGGAAAGAAACAATTTTGTTACTACTTAAAAATTAAATAGCTCAATTTGAAACTTATTATCACGAAAAATCTATACATTATTCAATGAAAAATAATATTGACCACTTGGGCGTATACTTACTTTTTTTTTATTGTACTTTGTTCGTGATTCTAATTATTTTATATTTTTTTTTTTAAATAATCTTGTGATTGGAAGCCATTAATTTGTTTTTATTGTTAATATGAACTAAGTAAGTTATGACAGCAGAAGATAGATGTTTAGTTGAAATCAAACACATTTTGTCGATTTTTTTAAAATTTGTATGTCATATAAAGAATCTGAATGCTTGCATCAAGAATTTCAACACCAAAATAAAATTCAAACAATTTATAAACTATTATGTACACTTTCAGTTTGAATATGGGTTATCTAATTTTTATTATGCAGTTTATACCTAGTTGGCTTGTGTTTTTATTTTTGTTAGTTTAATTGGATTTATGAAGGTAATCGCTTGTCAACTTAGGCTTTCTTTATTAATACTGTATGCAACGTTTACATTCCCACTGATGATGACTGTATACACTTTCTTTGGTCTCTTTATTTATTCTTTTTGAATTGTATTTATTTTTAAAACATTGACTTATGATTAGTTTTTTTTTGTATTGATTTTATAAGTAAACAGAAAATCTTTTGGGAATGACTTATATTTACTATTTTGTGTTCAGATTTGTTTAGAAAACAGAGGTTGTGTTAGCATTTTAAATCACGAACCAAAATACTTTTGTTTCACTATATAATAATGAGGATATTTAATTTTATGTATGGCACTTTGTTCATGTTTAATAAGAAAAAATTATGCTCTGAAATTTTATGCTCAAAATATTAAAAATAAAATTCTAAATTTTTATATGTGTGCCTTGCAAAGACTGATTGATATCCATTTAAGGGCAAGTATTGATACAAGACTTCTGTCTTCGTCTCAACATGCCTACAGTAAAGGTAAATCGGTGGAAACAGCGTTACACACCTTAGTACGCACCGTCGAATATTCCCTCCATCATAAAGAGTTCACTTTGGTTGCTTTCCTTGACATCGAAGGTGCCTTTAACAACGTGGACACATCTGCAATGACATCTGCACTAACATCTCTAAATGTAGAAAGTTCGCTTCGGGAGTTAATTCATTTAATGCTTACTAGCAGAATAATTAACTCAAAACTGGGCAACTCTTCTGGCAGACGATTCGTTAGTAGAGGGACACCACAAGGTGGTGTTCTATCCCCTCTCCTCTGGAACCTAGTGGTGAATGAAATCCTAACTAGTCTGGATGCGGAGGGTTTCAGAGTGATAGAATATGCGGACGACGTTGCTATAGCAATTTCAGGGAAGCATCTTAACACGTTAAAGAACTCTTACAAAATGCCTTAGACAGACTAATACTTTGGGCTGATCGGTGTGGACTGGGCGTTATCCCACACAAAACTGATTTAGTCTTATTTTCGAGGAGATACAAAATTTCATTTGTCAACCCTCCCCATATATTAAATGAATCCAATTAAAATTCTCAGACGAGGCTAAATACCTGGGTATTGTCTTAGATAAAAAACTAAATTGGAAACGCAACGTAGAGGAAAGAGTCAAAAAAGCTACTGTAGCTCTCTTTTCTTTCAAAAAAAGCCATCAGTAATAAATGGGGCTTACAACCCAGAATCACTCATTGGCTATACACATCGGTAATCAGACCGATTTTAATGTACGGTGTGGCAGTATGGTGGACTGCTTTAGAGAAAGGTATAAACCGGGATAAATTAAATAAAGTCCAACGTTCAGCTTGCCTATGTATAAACGGATCGCTTCGCACGACCCCATCGGCGGCACTGGACACCTTACTCTACCTAACACCTCTTGACATTTTTAGCAAACAAATAGCTGCAAGCTCTGCTATTCGCCTCAAAGCTTCGTCGCAGTGGACTAATATCAACATTGGCCACTCCATAATTCTTAGGTATTTAGAATCAATTCCAAAGCACACAGACTACACCATCCCCCAACTGCAATTCGACAGAAATTTCCAAATTTCTATACCTCCCAGATCTTTTTGGGAGAATAGGACATTCCTGGAAGATGAGTCAATCCATTTCTATACAGATGGGTCAAAAATAAAAGAAGGGGTTGGTGGAGGTGTGTACTCTGAACGACTGAAAATAAGTCTCTCTTTCCGCCTTCTCAATCATTGTAGCGTGTTCCAGGCGGAACTTTTGGCGATAAAGGAAATCTTGTCCTGGCTTAAAGAAAACGTGATATCCACATCTGATATCCGTATTTTATCAAATAGCCAGGCCGCTGTCAAATCTCTGGACTCTGTCTCTACAAACTCTATAACAGTTCATAACTGTCGATCATTTCTAATGGAGATGGCACAACAGTTTAATAATCACCTTTGCTGGGTGCCGGGCCATAGAGACATGCCAGGTAACTTTAAGGCAGATGAACTCGCCAGGAACGGTACAGTATAGCCCATCCTACCACGTTTGGCACGTACTGGCATACCTATCGCTACTTGTAAACTGTTGCTAATGCAAGACGCTGTTAGGAGGGCAGGCACCAGGTGGAACAACACTGGATTTAAAACGTTCAAGGTGCTTGCTCTCTCTAAGCAGATCGCATATAAGCTCGATAATAGGTGTCATAACCGGACACTGTCTAGTAGGAAAGCACGCCACGAGATTAGGCGTATTCTCAAATGATTTTTGCAGAAGCTGCATGGACAAGGAAGAAACAGTTCTTCATCTTCTCTGCACATGCCCTGCTCTGGCTCGAAAACGCAAGAATTACCTAGGAGAATTCTTCTTTAACGATCTAAAGATCTAAATCATATCAGCATAATCAGCCTCTCACGTTTCGTAAGGGACTCAAACTGGTTCCATTGAGCTTAGGAAGTAACCTCAAGATTCATGTGGTATCACAATGGGCCATTAAACTGGCCTAAGTGTGTCCGTTTCCATCTTGGACAGCCACTATAACCTAACCTAACCTATATGTGTTCCTCCTGGGAGTATTCACCATCTTATACAAAGCAATAGAGCTAAATTCCTTCTAAGAAGTTAATCACGTTTTTAGTTTCAATATTGAATAATTTGTATAGAATTAAATTTATGTAAACATTTTATGGAACCCATTTTGAAAGTAGATATTAAATTTCCATTCAAAATCTGAATCATTTGTTTTTGTATGTTGATTTATTTGTTATTTACAAAATTCTAAAGAAGTCTTAATAAAGGTAAATCAATATCTATTTATTGATAGTATCATCGTGTATTGTATTTTCATCATAAATATGTACAGAGATTTGTTTTTACCCCCAAGTTTTGAATGTTTCGACGCAAAATATTCATAAGGTATTAAGAATACAAAATGGTGATAGTAAAAACATTTTTTTTCAGATAGAATTTACTAAAACAAGATAATTCACACTTCGGTTAGAATTAATCCTAATGAATATTTGATTTTATCAACAATGATAATTTCTAGAAAAATAGATAAATTATATTTTTACTCTAAATCTTTTTACACACTATTTTCAGCAAATATTTTTATTTGAGATAAATATCAGATAAAACTTCTATGTAGCTATAAACATAAGACAGGGCAATAAAACTGATAAAAAAGTACTGATTAATTATTGTGCTCTAGCTTCTGAGTCATAAAATAAAAAGTGTATGTATTTTATCTATATACATATTCGTAAAGGGTGCCCCAATTTATCTAAAAAAAAACAAAAAACAGAAAAGCAAAACAAATCCATACAAATGAGTTTGATAAAAAAAAATTAAAAAAGCTGTTTATTTAAAAATATTTAAATTCTCAAAAAAAATTATTTATTCCAAAATTTGAATAGCTTTTTCTTTAAATTAATTTGTATACAAAGGTATAAAATTTTTCATTTTTTTTTTATATTTTTGCATGCAGTTATTAAGTACTTTTGAATACATAAGGTTTAGTTTAGCATTAGAATTTTGTTAAAAAATGTTTACATCGAATTCAACAACCAAAATTTGACAATTTTGATAATCAAATATTATTTAGACAATATAAGAACTTGTTCAAAAAAAAGTTATTTAAATCCATCCATTAAAATGGAAAAATCCAAGTCAAAAAAAAAAATTAAGAGACAATTTCATAAAAATCTTTTAGCCGTTTTTTACAGAAAATTTAAATTTTCTATTTTTGACTAAAAATTTAATAATTTTTCGCCTAACATGAATCTGTTTCATTTTCCAAATTTGAACTTAATCGACCCAGTAGTTTAGGCTGTAGAAGCGAGAATAGACAGATGATATGCATTTGTTCACTTTTAGCTTTCACTGTTTTCATCCTTCCTCTATTATCTTTATGTCCGACTTAGCTGTTTTTAACTTCCCATAGGAAGTTATTGTAATGGGTCCGATTTGTCAAAGTGAAAATTTTGAAATTTCTTGACGTTTCAAGGTCCCTAGAGTCGAAATAAAAGATTTTTAGAAAGATGTCTGTGCGTGCGTGTGTACGTACGTTCGTACGTCCGTACGTCCGTATGTCCGTATGTCCGTACGTACGTACGTACGTATATGTCCGTACGTTCGCGACGTATTTTTCGTCGTCCATAGCTCAAGAACCAGAAGAGATATCGACTTCAAATAAATTTTGTTATACAGATAATAAGGCAGAAAGATGCAGAAAGGGCTCTCAAGAAAATTGCGTGGGTCGTTTTTTTACCATAGCAGTTTAAAAAAAAGATGAACATTTTGGTTAACCCTAAATATCTCATGAACCAATGACGCTAGAGACTTGAATTAAATTTTATATTATATATTGTAACGTGATACAAAACAAGTATATTTTTGGCAAAAAATCCAATTAACGGTTTTTTTATAAATCAAAAAAACTGAAAAAAAAATTTGTCACCTCGAAAATTTTACGACTAAAATATGATTTCATCTCCAAAACAATTTTGTGCAACGAAGAATAATGTTTTTGACATCCGATAAAATTTTGAGAAAAATCTAATTGACAGTTTTTTTTATAAAAAATAAAAACCTAAAAAACATTACTCAAAGTTGGTAAAAATTGAATTTTGACTCAAATATCTTTTCAAATACTTGAGATTAAGGCTTCAAACTTATTTTATCTTATAAGAAATATTTTTTTCAACATTCTGAAAAATGTTGAGAAAAATCGAATTGAAAGTTTTTTTTACAAAAAATAAAAACCCAAACAAAATTTTTTTTAAAGTTGGTAAAAATATATTTTCGACTTAAATATCTTTTCAAAACTTTGAGATATTGGCTTTAAACTACTTTAATCTTTCAAAAAATATTGTTGTCAACATTCAGTAAAATTTTGAAAAAAATCGAATTGACAGTTTTTTTTACAAAAAATTTAAAAAAATTGTTAAAAATTGATTTTTGACTCAAATATCTTTTCAAAAATTTGAGATAATGGCTTCTAACTAATTTTAACTTATAAGAAATATTGTTTTCAACAATAGGAAAAATTTTGAGAAAAATCGAATTGACAGTTTTGTTACAAAATATAAAAACCTAAAAAAAAAAATTATAAAAGTTTGTAAAAATTGTTTTTCGACGTAAATATCTTTTCAAAAATTTGAGACATTGGCTTCAAACTAATTTTATCTTTTAAGAAATATTGTTTTCAACATTCTATAAAATTTTGAGAAAAATCGAATTGACAGTTTTTTTTACAAAAAATAAAAACCTAAAAAAAAAACAATACTAAAACTTGTAAAAATTTACTTTCGACTCAAATGTATTTTCAAAAATTACAAATATTGGTTTCAACTTTTTTTATTTCACAGAAAATATTGTTTTCGATATTCAGTAATTTTTTTAAAAAAATCCAACTGTCCGTTTTTTCATAAAAAAAATAAAATCTACAAAAAATAGTACGCAAATTTAATAAAAATTGATACATATAGACAAACTTTTAAGCAAGACAAATCGACAGACGGGATGGGAAGTTATCAGTGTGGGTCGCATCCCAGCCTCTTTTTCAATATAGTTTTCGGACTGTTCACGTTTGCTATCCAAAAAATAGTCCAAAAGATCCAATTCGCAGCTAGGAGGCGGCAGACCTACATCCCCAATAAAGTCTTCAATTTTATTTAAATAAGTTGGTTAAAATGACTGTAATTGATCGCTGTTGACCAAAACTTTGTTTCCGGCCTCATATTCAAAAAAAAAAAAATGGTACAATGATGCAACCACTCCACACTCCCATATTGTCACTTTCTGTTAATGTTTTGTATTGGTTTTCACAGCCCCAGATGCTGCAATTTGTTCTGTAACCACTTTGCAATCTCGTCAAAAAATACTATTTCTTATTGCCAAAAGTTTGTATCCAATTCAAGTTGCTCTAAGGCACTTACTTTGGAAATATACTTTTAATATTCCCCAACGTTGTTCAAACGTCTGTCAAAGGCGTGGTATTGAATTCCAATCAACGTGTCAAGCAGGAAACAGCTATCAGTGTTAAAATATCCAATGTTTTAAAAAGAATTGTAAAAAGACCCACTCTTTTGATTATTTCGCTTGGAACTTTTTCTGTGATATCCCGAAACACCTTAAGCTTTTTTCAAATAATTCGTCTTCCTGTTACATTATTAATACTTTAGAAAACCTACAAAATATAAGCCCTACATGATCATAAATATCAGGTTTTTCGAGAACATTTTTCAATATATTTGAATAAATCTTTTCAACCAAAAACACATACAGTGGTGGACACGAATTTAGCACTTGAAAAGAGTACCTACAAGTAATTTTCTCCTTTCAATTATTTATTACTTGCAAGTAACGGTTCATTTTTATGTTGTTACTATGACTACCTTATATGGTAATAAAAATGTGTAAATGATTGAAAAGTAAAACACCGTTTTGCGAAAAATGAAGATTGTTTGTGATTTGCGTTGTTTTTAGCTGGACATACATTTAGCCCGTTTTGCAATCAAAGAGTGTATTTTTAATTTTTGTGTTTTTTTTTTTTTTAAAGAAAATAATAATTTTTTAGGTAGTTAAATATTCCTTTAATGATCTATAAAATAAAAAAAAATGAATTAG
The DNA here is from genome assembly GCA_920104205.1 of Eupeodes latifasciatus. Classification (NCBI taxonomy): domain Eukaryota; kingdom Metazoa; phylum Arthropoda; class Insecta; order Diptera; family Syrphidae; genus Eupeodes; species Eupeodes latifasciatus. The sequence goes on along the minus strand of OV049925.1, from coordinate 132,916,667 downwards.
TCATGGCAAAAGGAAAATGTAGCTCAAAGGAAAAAAGAAGTCTGATCTTGAAAATGAAGTCAAAAGGGCGGACGGTAACAGACATTTCTAAGTTGTTAGAATGCTCCAGGAAGCTGGTTTATAACGCCCTTCGTCATTTCAAAAATTTGGAGTGATTGAAAACGTTAAACAAAACCCCCGGGCCAGAAAGACAACTACAAATGAAGATAGAATTATTTATAGGTTATCGACTAAGGACCCGTTCAAGACCTCCAGAGTGCCATTCAAAGCGAACTTTCAACGAACTATGGAGTAAATGTTTCCTCAAGGACCATAAGACGCCGATTAAATGAAAACAATCTACGTGGGTGCGTTGCCCAGAGAAAACCGCTTGTATCAAAAAAAATCTGAAATCTAGGTTACAGTTTGCCAAAGCTCACCTAAAACCAATTAGTTTTTGGAAAAACGTGTTCTGGAACGATGAATCCAAATTCTGCCGGTTCGGATCGGATGGGAAAAAATATGTATATGGCGTCAAAAAAATATGATCCAAGGTACACCATTAAGACGGTGAAACACGGTGGAGGTAACGTTATGGTCTGGGTTGCTTTTTCAATTCACGGCGGCGCGGCGCGTTGGCCCCATCGTAAAAATTGACACCAAAATGGACCAGAACTTGTACAGAGATATCCTGTTGGATCATATGATACCCTACGCAGAAGACAATTTGCCGTTATTATGGCGCTTCATGCACGATAACGACCCTAAACACACTTCAAAGTTAGGGAAGTGTGCCTTAGAGGTGAATAAAATCGACGTTTTGAAGTGGCCAGCACAATCACCCGATCTTAACCCGATCAGATCTATACAGATGGGTCAAAAACAAAAGAAGGGGTTGGTGGAGGTGTGTACTCTGAACGACTGAAATTAAGTCTCTCATTCCGCCTTCCCAATCATTGTAGCGTGTTCCAGGCGGAACTTTTGGCGATAAAAGAAGTCTTGTCCTGACTTAGAGAAAACGTAATATCAACATCTGATATCCGTATTTTCTCAGATAGTCAGGCCGCTATCAAATCTCTGGACTCTGTCTCTACAAACTCTATAACAGTCCATAACTGTCGATCATCTCTAATGGAGATGGCACAACAGTTTAATATTCACCTTTGCTGGGTGCCGGGCCTTAGAGACATTCCAGGTAACTGTAAGGCAGATGAACTCGCCAGGAACGGTACAGTACAGCCCATCCTGCCACGTTTGGCACTTACTGGCATACCAATCGCTACTTGTAAACTGTTGCTAATGCAAGACGCTGTGACGATGGCAGGCACCAGGTGGAACAACACTGGATTTAAAACGTTCAAGGTGCTTGCTCTCTCTAAGCAGATCGCATATAAGTTCGATAATAGGTGTCATAACCGGACACTGTCTAATAGGAAAGCAAGCCACGAGATTAGGCGTATTCTGATGATTTCTGCAGAAGCTGTATGGACGAGGAAGAGGAAGAAACAATTCTTCATCTTCTCTGCACATGCCCTGCTCTGGCTCGAAAACGCAAGAATTACCTAGGAGAATTCTTCTTTAACAATCTAAACGATCTAAATCATATCGGCATAATCAGCCTCTCACGTTTCGTAAGAGACTCAAACTGGTTCCATTGAGCTTAGGAAGTAACCTCAAGATTCATGTGGCATCACAATGGGCCATTAAACTGGCCTAAGTGTGTCCGTTTCCATCTTGGACAGCCACTATAACCTAACCTAACCCGATCGAGAATTTGTGGAATGATGTTGAACATCACATTGAGCAGAAAAAAAACCAACCAATTTAACACAATTGTGGCAGGAGATTCAAAATGCTTGGTATGCAATTCCAAAGTCACGATGTGAGGCTTGGGTTGAAAGTTTGCCAAGAAGAATTGCTTCTGTACTGCAAAATAAAGGGTTCCCTACCAAATACTAAGAAAAACTTAGAATTGATAACGGTAAGTAAAATTTTATCAAGAAACTGTTGAATGTGCTAAATTCGTGTCCAGGCGAAAAATTGATGTTTCTACATTCCATACTTTTTTCTTCTTACAGATGTTAAACATATTTAATGAAGTACTATGAAAACATAGTGATATGTATATGTAATGTAAATAAAATATAACTAATTTCATAATAAGAAAACAAATTGAAAATTAAATGGTTTTTATTTTCTTTAACAAGTGTGCTAAATTCTTGTCCACCAAGTAAGTACTTTTTTTTTAAGAAATATAAAAACTCAAAGAAAACAACTGCTGCAAAATCTCAAAAACATTGATATTGTTGTTGTTTCGTCGACTTGCTACATGCTATATCAACAAATAACAAGAAACAACAACAATCACAGCATCCAGCTATCAGCTTTTGAGCTAGTGCACACACAATGAAAGACAAAAGTTAAAAAAAAAAAAACAAAATCTCTACTAGTCTTTATTGCAATTTCCGTTTTCATTTGTTATTGTTTTAATCAATTACCATGCCCAGATTAATATTCATATTTATATTATCATCTTCTTCTACTTCAAAAAAAAAAAAAAAAACACTGTATCTTGTTTTTTTTCTTCTTCTTCTTCTTTATCAAAAGAATGTGATGTAGATATGTAAATATCTTTTATATACTCATAAGATACATTTGCTCATAAATTCTTCAGTCACAGTCATCACCCTCAAAACAATCGTCATCAATTTTAGCATCACCACTCGCTAAGTTGTTTTCTTTCATCACATAAACAAGATGCTGATTATTATAATGGGGTTTTGTATTATCATTATTTTTTTTTTTTTAAACAAATACCTTTTCTCGTTGCATAAATAAAAATAATAATAATAATAATAACACAACAAATGTACCTATGTGGAGATATATGCGCGGTGTAGGAATAACATTAGAAGGTATTATGGCGAGTTAATGAAATATAAACGTCAAAACTCATAATACTTTGAGCTGTATACATTCAAAACAACCTTACAGATACAATTTTGCATTAAGATAGATATAGATATATAGGAAAGTGCCTTCAATGAAAACAACAAAAACAACAGCAACAAAAAAGTAAAGCAAAGTCAAAGTCTCTTTCACTAAGTTTAGTATAATATCAGCTGGTTTTTTTTGATGTTTCCTTTATGATACTTTGCTTTGCCTTGCTTTGCTTTTTTTTTGCCTTTTTGCTTTGCTTAATAAATTCTTGTTGATATATTCTTCCTTATAGAATTTATTATTATTATTATTATTATTATTACAATCAAGTGTGTAACAGATTTGTCTACACACAACTTGTTGTTGGCAAAATAAAGTAAGATACTTTTGTATCTATAGGTTTGTTTTTGCGCTCAAAACTGCATAGAGTCTATTAGTATGCATTTTCGAAAGAGAAATGCAAGAGAAATAAAATGTATAAATTGCTGAAGAAAATGAAAAAGAAAAAGATATTAAATTGGATTAAATATGTGTATATAATATACAAATGTACCTATTGAATTCGTTTTTGTTTTGAGGAAAACGTTTGGCATATTTCCTTCTTTTTCTTATGAAAAGAACACAACTAGACGACGACACCAGTGTTTGGTGCTTAAAAATACATTTTTTTGTTTTATATTATTATTCTTGACTTCGAGGAATACAATATAATATTTAATCTAAGTGAAAGTTCTTTATTTTTATATATTGTTTGTATCTTCCTGATGTGTGTGATATAAATCAACGTTAAACAAAAAAAAATAAAACAATAAAAATACAAATTTGCCAAAAAATGATGTTTAACAAGATCAACGTGACTTCTTGCCATTCCTACACTCATCTCTTAAATCCGAACGATTCAAAAATGGCGCTAATCAAGAGTAATCATAATTCATAAATATAGTAGATTGTTGGTCGAGCGTGAATGCCTCTAAATTGTTATTAATTTCGTATTTCTGTTCTTTCTTCTTTTTTGTTGTGTGTTATTTGTTTAATTGCGCAATCCTAACCTCAACAACTGCGAATTTAATATGCGGTAATATGGTGAATCAAAAATAATAAGTGTATAGTAAAATTTCCAATCAATAAGCAAAAACCTTAAGACATTTTTATTTTGTTAGAATCAAGGTTTCATTAAAAAAAAAAAAATCAAATCAACAAAGCTTCGCGAGACAGATGTTTGATTTTACAATATCGAAAAAATCGTAACTTTTATAAGTACGTAATCATCAAAACACAGTGTGCAGTGAGTGTGTGGAGCAGCGAGCAGTGAGAGTGACAACAAAGGGGTGAAGTTGTGTCTTACCGCCTGATTAAACCCCAACTAACCCCCCTGGTGAAGAAAACCCCAACAACATACTCCAACCAACCATCAGAGAAACACGAATTTTTAATCTTGAAAAAGTCGTTGTAATATCATAACTGACTGAACTTACTGAGCTCACTGACTGTCTGTCTGCCTGTCGCCTGCCTGAAGTTCGTCGTGTGGTTAGTGTGTTTTTTTTTTTGTATTTGCTTTTTTGTTTGTTGCTCCCACTGACAGTTTGTTCAGTGAGAGTCAGTCGTTCTGACACAATTTAGCGCACTTAAGTAAATTCTGTGAAAATACTAAGTACATACTATAAGACGACCAGAAAGTACGAGTGTATCTTATTATATTATATCTTAGAGGTCTTTCGTTCTCGGTGTCAGTAGCTGTAGCCGTATCCGTAGCCGTAGCCATAGCCATAGCCATAGCCACCGCCGCCGATCGTCGCGATCTCTCTTATATTAATAAAAATAAATACGGTTTGCGCTTCGCGCATACATCATCATATTATAACTAATCATTATATTATTTGCGGTGTGTGTTAGTGATTAGCATTTCGCCGCGCTCGAATAATATGTGATATCAGAAAAAAAGTGGCACTTGCTTCTCAGTAAGCGGGTATACATCAATCTGGAATCACGACGAACGACTACGACTACGACGAACGACAAAACGGTATCACTGCTGTAAGTAGAGCCAGTATACCTACCGGTGCGGTGCGGCAACTACGACAACAACTGCAACAACAACAACATAAAATATATACGACTATCCCGCGAACGACCTTAAGAGCGGTTCTTGATTATACCTACAAACATACATTTAGACTTTTAGAGTATAATACATTTTTCGAAGAGGAGCGTTTTTCCTAGTTTTTTTCATTTTGTATAAACTATCTACTAAAAACGAAGCAGTGGTGGCGGAACGACATATATTTGGCGAGTTCTATCGGACACTGTGATCGCCGGTCGACGCAGATCTTATCGCACCTTTGAGTAATTGTAAATTTAAAAATGTTTTTTTTTTTTTTAAATTAATTGTTTCTTTTTTTTTATTTTTTTTTTGTTAATTCTTAAAAACCGCACAAACACGTAATGGTTTTAGTTTTTTTAATTAAATCAAATGTGCTTAAAAATTGTTAGTCACTATTTGTTTATAAGTTAGATAAACTATCTTTATCTTTTAGAAATCTTGTGTTTTCCAATAGAAAAAATTTTAAGTTGAAATTCCAGTTCTGAAGATCGAGTGTGGGATTATAGTAGAATTTACATAATTCATATTACAACAGTGATACTTTGTTTTTTTTTTTTTATAACTATTCATATAAATATTACAATATTTACATGACTTTCTTGTGACTTTTTGTTCAACCATATTTATAATCAGTGTGAACCACTTGTTAACCCAATGATAGCTTTTTTGTATGGTTTTTCCTCAATGCAAATATAGCTTTATACCTTAAGTTTCCAGTGACAATTTTGAAACAAACAAATAAACCCATTTTCAGTGACATGGATTATCTAAAATTCACAGAATGCTAAAATCGACTTTCTCAATGTTAAAGAAGTTTTCAGTGCATTTAAAAGAGATTTTGTGGAAGTGAAGATGAAGAAAAGAAATGTTATTTATACCTATTTGTAAAAAAGAAATACTTGTAGCTACGAAAGTTTGATTTCTTAAAAAAGTTTGAAGCTTATTAATAAAACTATTTCCTTTAATGCTTTCTTCAGATAACTTCAATACCATAAAATTGAATAAAGTAAATTACAAGTGTCATACCGTAAGGTTGTTCAAAACTTTAAAAATTTTACTTTCAGTGAAAAAGAATTTGAGTTTAGTGAAATTCTTATCAAGTTTAAGTCCAACACAGCTTTCAAAATAGAAGCTACATTATGTGTTTTAAGCATGTGAAACGTTTGCATTTGTTTTAAATCAGTTCTCAAACTTATCAAAGGAATTGGCAACGTTATCGTCAACCCTTCTCTAGAAGAATGGTTTCTCATTTCAGTAAGATGATTTCAAATGAGCTTATGAAACATCGCAACCATGAATGGAATAAAAAGCTTAGTTCTTTAGATAAAAACGATAAACCATTTTGGAATATCGTTAAAATCGTTAAAAATAAAAATAGAACTCTTCCATTTCTAAAAGACTCGACGTCAATATACTTGACCGACAATGAAAAGGCTGAAGAACTTGCCAGGAATTTTTCAAAAAACCATTTGGTTTCACAAAGCTTAGGTAACAGGGAGACAAATGATCTCGTAAGAGTTCAAATCTAAAATGCAAATGCTCTAAACGTGGCAACACCATTAAATGCTTTTGTTAACGAAAAAAACACAACGAGTATTATTAAAAACCTCGAAACACGGAAAGTCGGAGGCTTAGATGGTATCAAAAATGTTTATTTGAAAAACCTACCGCAGAACGGAATTAGGTACTTAACATTTATAATCAATTCATGTCTTAAACTTCAATATTTCCCCAATGTTTGGAAAAAAGCAAAAGTTGTGCCTATTTTGAAAGCTGGTAAACCTCCAGATATTTCTTCAAGCTACAGACCCATTAGCCTACTAAGCAGTATTAGCAAAATGAGCCGTTTATTTTGAAAGTGGCATAAGTCACTTTTTCAAAAAAATCGAGTTAATGGCAACATTAAATACAATTGAACGGTATCTTTTCATTTTTAAAAAATTTGCACTCAATAAGTTGAGAACTATTGAGATTTCTTCGAGAGAAGTATTGGTAATTAACGGTATAACAAATATCTTAAATATCTCGACTTAAAAAAAAAGTGACTTATGCCACTTTCAAAATAAACGGCTCAAATATATGAAAAAGTCATAAAAGATCAAATTTCAAAGTTTGTTTCAAATTCAAATTTCCTTCCTGATGAGCAATTTGGTTTTAGAAGTTGTCACAGCACATCCCATCAAATACTTAGAATTTGTAACCATGTTAAAGAACATCGTTTACATGGCCAGTCAACAGGAATGATAGTGTTAGATATAGAAAAGGCTTTCGATTCTGTATGGCACGATGGTCTTGTATATAAAATGATTAATTTTAAATTTCCAGTGTACTTGGGTAAGATCGTTCAAAGTTTCCTGTCTGGTAGATATTTTCAAGTGCATGTCAATAGTGGTATTTCAAATTTACGTTTTTCGGAGTGCCACAAGGATCCGTCCCTATACAATATATATACTTCAGATTTCCCAGTGCTTCCTTTTTGCAATTCAGCATTATTTGCTGATGACACCGCAATTTTTTCATCGCATGAATTCTCTCTCAATATTGAGACAAATCTAAAAAATGCGATTGAAATTTTAGAAATATATTATAGCAAATGGAAGACTAAACTCAATGCTGGAAAAATGCAAGCCATCTTCTTCTCCCGAATAAGAAAATCTTGTTTTCTTCCCAGCAGCCAAATCCATATTAATGGAAATATAATAGACTGGAATCAGATTGTTAAGTATCTTGGAGTACATCTAGATACCAAACTTACCTATAGGGAGCATATTCTCAACACATTAAAGAAAATTAACCTTGCTATCAATATGCTTTATCCATTTATCAACAGAAAATCACCACTATCTAACAAAAATAAAATACTAATTCATAAACTTATTTTTCAATCAATACTGCTATATGGGTGCCCTATTTGGAAAAATGCAGCAAAATCTCACATTAAAAAACTACAGATCTCACAGAATAAGATTTTGAAGATGATGTTAAATCTTCCTTGGTATCATTCCACCCTGGATTTGCATTATAGGGCGAATGTCGAATTGATTTCCGATAGGATTTGCAAGCTTAGGAATAATTTTTACAACAGTTGCGAGATTTCGGAAAATCCACTCATACAACAGCTTACTTCCCTGTGATAATAAACAATTAACTTATTTCGTATTGCTCCTTCTACATTATTTATTTTTGTACTATATGTGCTACATGTTCAATTGATGTCATTTATTTATTTTTTTGTATCTATTTGTATCATTTATTTATTTGTTTATTTATCTATTAATTTATTTATTTATTTATTATTTTTTTTTGTTTATTTAATTATTAATTTATTTATTGATTTTCATTCACGTTATTTATTTTTGTTTGCTTTTATGTACATTATTTATTTGGTGTGTATTCCTTATTGTATTTATTAATACCTTTAAGTTATTTATTGTTACTATTTTGTTATTATTTAGATATTATTTATTTACTTGTTATTTATTTAACTAGTATTACGTTGTTATTGTTATTATCTAATAATAATATATACTTTTGTGCTATAAACTCTTTAAATATCATGTATCCTAGCGTATACAAGTATGTATGTATATTAGCGTATACATATGTACATATTATTTTATTAATTTAACTTTTTTTTTTCTAAACTATATGGAGGTTTTTCAATCGTGTTTTTCCTTCTATTAAAAAATTTACTTTATTTTTTTGTTCTTTTTCTTTTTTTAAATAATGTTTCAGTAGTAATAAATATATATATATTTCATATCTCTGAATGTAAAACGTGCGGTCATAGGCTTTTGAAAAAAATTATCACGAAATAAAAAAAAACAAAAGGATCAGTTCTCAAACCTAAATAAATAAGAAACATTTTCAAACTTTTAGACTCAGGTCTTATTAGCCCCTCCATGCTATAAAAACTCCATTTGATATAGGAAACCTTGTCAAATTGTTTAAAAAAACATTAAAACAGCAATAAAAGTTGAAGTGAAATTTTTAAATGTGTAATAAAAGTTGATTTTGGTTCAAGACCTAAGCAATTTGTCATTTTCTTTAATTTCTTTTAAGTTCTTGCTCAAAACAAATGTGTTTTCGTGTTTATGCATTGAAACAAATGACAAATTATCGATTATCAAAAAATTTTGTTGTTTAGGGTCTAAAGATTTTACAATAAGAGCTTTGATTTTGATATTAAAACAAAATATTTGTTTAGAAAAATCAATGGATGTTTACCCATGGATAAGAAGAAGTTATGCCATTGCAGCACCTTAACCTTTTATGAAATTTTTGTATAACTAATGTACACGTTTGTGGCATAACTTCACTTCAATCCATCATCGTTAGGGTCTTAAATTGATTACAGTGTGTAGGCATTATATTATCATTGATGTTGTGTCAATGAATAAAATCTATCAATCAATTGTTATGAACTCTTTCTTGCAAAATCGCAACTTTTCTTGTAAAATCGCGGTTGTTCCATGAATGCTTGTATGGGCTATAGCTCCCTGTTATAGTTCATTTTAAATATTCTAATGCATTCTAAAATGGTGTAGTTTTTACTTATCAAATGCCGAAAGATGACATCTTCAAAAGTAACAAATCCCTAAACAGCGCGCGGTTCAAAATGAAACCTCCTATTGGAAAACTCAGAGAAATAAGATGTTACACAGATTTTTTTTCAAAACTACTTGCTTTTAATGTTAGTTTAAAGTATTGTTCTTTTTTATCTTATCCCGTAATATAGATTTAAAAATTTATAAAATTATAAAAATATTTCATCGAACTTGATCGTATTTTTCTAATAGTTACGTTTTTCCAGTGTAAATATTATGTTGATGTTACAAGGTTAAACAATCATTGTATAAAACAAAAAATTGTATAGCAACTTAAAAAAAAAAACACTTATTGACTCTTGTGACATAATTCAAAATACCAATGTGATACAAAACAGATGTTTTTCACATAATATGTTTCTTGCTCTCAAGCAGAGCTAATATCTGATAGTATAAAAAAAATGCCATGACGGAAAACAATATTTTTAACTTCCCATAGGAAGTTATTGTAATGGGTCCGATTTGTCAAATTGAAAATTTTGACATTTCTCGACGTTTCAAGGTCCCTAGAGTCGAAATAAAAGATTTTTAGAAAGATGTCTGTGCGTGCGTTTGTCCGTACGTCTGTACGTTCGCGACGTTTTTTTCGTCAACCATAGCTCAAGAACCAGAAGAGATATCGACTTCAAATAAATTTTGTTATACAGATAATAAGGCAGAAAGATGCAGAAAGGGCTCTCAAGAAAATTGCGTGGGTGGTTTTTTTTACCATAGCAGTTTAGAAAAAAGGTGAAAATTTTGGTTAAACCTAAATATCTCATGAACCAATGATGCTAGAGACTTGAATTAAATTTTATAATATATATTGTAACGTAATACAAAACAATTATTTTTTTGGAAAAAAATCCAATTAACGGTTTTTTTTATAAATCAAAAAAACTGAAAAAAAAAATTGTTCACCTCGAAAATTTTACGACCACAATATGATTTCATCTCCAAAACAATTTTGTGCAACGAAGAATAATGTTTTTGACATCTGATAAAACTTTGAGAAAAATCTAATTGACAGTTTTTTTTTATAAAAAATAAAATCCTAAAAAAAATTTACTCATAGTTGGTAAAAATTGAATTTCGACGCAAATATCTTTTCAAAAACTTGAGAATAAGGCTTCAAACTTTTTTTATCTTATAAGAAATATTGTTTTCAACATTAGGAACATTTTTGAGAAAAATCGAATTGACAGTTTTTTTACAAAAAATAAAAACCTAAAAAAAAATTATAAAAGGTGGTAAAAATTGATTTTCGACTCAAATATCTTTTCAAAACTTTGAGATATTGGATTGAAACTACTTTAATCTTTCAAAAAATATTGTTGTCAATATATCATTCGATATAAAAATCCAACAGTCCGTTTTTTCATAAAAAAAATAAAATCTACAAAAAATAGTACGCAAATTTGGTAAAAATTGATACATATAGACAAACTTTTAAGCAAGACAAATCGATAGACGGGATGGGAAGTTATCAGTGTGGTCGTATCCCAGCCTCTTTTTTTATTGTTAATTTTAGATTACCCTATTTTTCGAATTTTTACGCTTATACAAAAATTAGAATTGATTTTAAACCTAGTTTCGTTTTTAATACAGCGTAAAATTAAATTGTAGATTTATGTTTGACAATGCAGGCTATTTTGGTCAATTGATTTTCAATGCAAATAAAAAAACTTTATTCCAAACTTTATTTATTCAAAAATTAAATTGTTTCTAAATTATAGTTTCTTATTGTTGAAATAAGTATACATTATCTATATTTTCACTGCAAATATTTTGCTGTTTTGCTTAAAAACGTTTTATGAATCAAAAATGATTCAATTGAATCAATATAATGAAATTTCTTATACTCTTTCTATTAGTCTGTATATTCTACAAAATGTATGACCAAATCTTCTTTAAATGACATTTAAATTATACTTGAAGTCAAATTGCGTTTCAAAAGACCTTAAAAGACATTTTACATTAATGTTCTAGTTTTAAATCTTTTCAAAATTCATTCAACATACAAAAATTAATACTATGTAATTGACGAATATTTACACTGAATGAAATCAGAAATAAGAGAATTTAAAAAAACAATTAAACCTTTCATTCTGCCTTAGTTTTAAATTTGTTCTTAAATAAATAGTTTCAGATATTAAAAGTTTATTCATGCTCAAAATAAGAGAGGTTTTTTCTTAAAAATTCCAAACCAAAATCGTAAAGGAATATTTACCAAGTTAATTTATTTATTACTAGATTTTACCCTCGACTTCGTCCGCATTAGATAGTTTTTTTGGGTAGTAGTATGAAAAAACCTGAGCTGTACTTTTTTGTACGTATGTTTGAATTATGCCGCGATGGGATAGGTTAGGTTAGGTGACGAACCGAGTAAATAATAAAGTATTTAATAAACAATTAAATTTACACGACAAATAAAATATTTGCAGGATTTCTCGGTAATTTGCATGCGTCCAACAACGGCGTGTGCCCTCACGTTTGTGCCCGTTCGGGTAGACCCACTTAGTGATGTCCTCCCCCGCGCCGCACTACCACCGCCGCCACCTGCCTCGTCTACCGCGTGCAACCCCCGCCCGCGCACTCGCCCCGCGCCTCAGCCGAAACAGAATTATCAGAAGTAGAAGACAGACCCTGTGAATTATTTGTTGTACCTACATGGCTCGTGTTTGGCGATGAAAGGTTGAGCATAGCAAAGTTTAGGTTTAAAATTATTATTTGTGGAACTTGGTGGGCAGCCACAGTTTGCGTCTAACGTTGAGGGCTTGAGGTACGTGGCGCGCGAAGCCCGCGCGAAGCCCGCGCGAAGCCCGCGCGAAGCCCGCGCTAATATACGTGTATGATAAGTTTAACATGTTCGACAACTTATTTCATAAGGGTTGGGAATGCGTTGTTTTTGTTTGTAATACCAATTTTATCCAAATGTTATTCAAATCTTTGGTAATTTAGGATTGAAAGCGATCAGATTCCCCGGAAAGTAATTTTTCCCATGGGAATGCGTTGTTTTCCCGAGGTCAACAGTAACAGTAACTAATGTCTCCTATTCTCCTATTTAAATCTGTTCAGCAGTTTGGGCGTAAAAGCGATCGGCCCACCTGAATTTTCCCATGGAAATGCGTCATTTTCCCGGGGGAAAAATAGCCTATGTCCTTTTTCGGGTATCAAAATATCTCAATACCAAATTTCATGCAAATTGGTTCAGTAGTTTAAGCGTGATTGAGTAACAGACAGACAGAGTTACTTTCACATTTATAATATTAGTAAGTAGAGATACAAAAAAAATAAAATCATTGGTTTTTTAACTTTTCAACTGAAATCGTTTTGATTATGTAAAATTTATAATTTTGACATTTCTAAACGTTTCATGAATCTAGAACCTCAATCCATTGTTTTTAGTGAGAATTATTTTAGATTACCATTAATGACGTTCTTTACATCTGAAAGTTTTTATTTTTAATCGCATTAACTGTTTTCTTACCAACAATAAAAACCTTCAAGAAATACAAACAAAAATAATTAATAAAACATGATAACGATAACTATTATCCAAAATCTCAGCCAAAGGCTAGTTTTTTTCGTAATGTTTTTTTTTTGAATATTTATTTAGTTTAGCAAGTGAAAAGTTTGCTTACGCGTGCAGTTTATTTTTAAAGTGCTAATTGTCACACCCCTAATAAAAACTTGATGACCATCATTTGTCGTACAGTGGGTCCATTCATATTTAACAGCGCTCAAAATTATTTTCATTATATCGTTTAAATATTTGCTGCTATTCAATTTAACAAATATGGTGAAATTCTGTTTCTTAAAACTCAGATTGAACATACAAAAATTAAGCTTTTAAAAATACGTATTGTTTTTCACTCTGTGTTACATACAAAATATAAAGTCTCCTAAAGTTTGGCTTCATATTAAATTGTATTGTAAGTTGAGGCGTCAAGAGGCTTAAACTTTCAAATAATTATGTTTTGAAAAATTCAGCGAAAAATTAAAAAAAAAAACTTCGAAAATGTTAACAAAGATAGAATTTTGAAAAGTTGATTTTTTAAAACACGGAATTTTAAAAGTATAATTTTCAATATTTCTCAAGCTCTACTAATCTTTTAAAATAATTAGATAAGACTTGGAAATATCTCCTCTACACCGACCGTATCAAAATTGTTTTAATTTTGTTTTACTAAAAACTTCTCATTTATTATTTCTGGTCACTGTCTAAAGTTTCTGATGTAATTTGTTTATTTTTGGAAATAATTACCTGTCTCAGACTAAAAATAAAAGGTTTTTTTTTTAAAGTCAATTAAATTGCAACAAAACAAATACTTAAATATTTAATTGACATGTGTTGATTCCACTTCTAACATCTTTAAATCTTATTTATATTTATGGTCAATGACTTGAAGTTAAGCAGTATTAAAATATTGGAAGTTTTTTTTTTTAATTTGGGGGTTCCCATCTTTTCTGGTAACACGAAATTAGGGGTGAGTTGATTCTTATGAAAAGCGTGTAAATTTTTTGATTTTTCAGTTGGAAGATGCGTCGATGGTATTCGTTAAGTATCAAACTCCTTAAACAAAATTGTAGTTCAGTATTTTATGTTTAAAAATTCCCGTATAAAAAGAAAAGTAGTTCGTAAATTTTGTATTTCTTAAGGAGAAAACGATAAATCCAGCATTTTAGGCTTCTAACATTTTTTTTTGTGTAACGAAATAGTGACTACGCTTCTTAAAAAATTCAAATCTTACGTGTTTGTGCTTGTTTTTCGTTTTTTTTCAGAACTTATTTTATTTTTAATTTCAATATTTTTTCCACACAGAAAAAGTCAAGATGAATGGCCGACAGATCTCGAGTCCGCAAAGGAAAATGATCAAAAAAGACTCCCTCCTGGCGGTACCCAGCCCTCGAATGGGACAACCGAACAAGGTGGATCCCTTCATAGGCAGAATTCAGTCATCCGGTGATGCGGATGATGAACTCGGCTACACACACACTCTCATGTATGGTCGTTACACCAAAGATCTGGGAGAATATGCCAAAGACGAAGCACGAAAACTTAAAATGCTCGAAAAACGTCGCAAAGAAGAGGACAAACTGCGAGATAAGGAACGCTTGGGAGAGCATCAAGGACGTGCCTTTAAGATCGCCTCTTGGATATGGAGACACACATTGGCGCGATTCGGCGAAGATTGGGTGTTCTTGGCCATGCTGGGTGTGATAATGGCCCTGCTGTCCTACATAATGGACAACGGCATCAATATGTGTACAAACGCTCGCATTTGGCTGTATCGTGATCTTTCCACATCGCAACCTGTGATTCAGTATTTCGCCTGGGTGTCGCTGTCAGTGTGTTTGATATTATTCTCGGCGGGATTTGTTCATTTGGTTGCTCCGCAGAGTATAGGCTCAGGAATTCCCGAGATGAAGACTATCCTCCGAGGAGTTGCACTCAAGGAATACCTCACTTTCAAGACACTCATAGCCAAAGTGGTTGGGTTGATGGCAACTTTGGGAAGCGGCATGCCTCTGGGGAAAGAAGGTCCATTTGTGCATATAGCGAGTATCGTGGCCAGGTTACTCTCGAAATTAATCACATCATTCCAGGGGATCTACGAGAACGAGTCACGAAACACAGAAATGTTGGCGGCAGCTTGTGCTGTAGGTGTTGGATCGTGCTTTGCAGCGCCCATTGGCGGAGTATTGTTCAGCATAGAGGTAACCACCACATATTTTGCTGTGCGTAACTATTGGCGGGGGTTTTTCGCAGCTGTCTGCGGAGCAACTGTATTCAGGCTTCTGGCCGTTTGGTTCCAGAATGCCGATACGGTGCGAGCCATGTTCCTGACGAATTTCACTTCGGAGTTTCCCTTCGATCCGCAGGAGTTGTTTGTCTACGCGTTGATGGGAGTTGTGTGCGGCTTCCTGGGAGCGGGATATGTTTGGCTGCATCGATGGTATGTGACGTTCATGAGATCGAACAAGAGGATGAGCCGGTTTCTTCAGAAGAATCGATTTCTATATCCCGGATTGATCGCACTGATGGTTTCCACAGTGTCCTTCCCACTCGGAACTGGACAATATATCGCAGGTGAACTTAGTACTCATCAACAGGTTACCGAGCTCTTCAGCAATTTCACTTGGTCCCGAGATGATTTGACAGTGGAGCAAGCAGCCATCGTGCAGAATTGGATAACGCCTCATACGAACGTGTTCATCAATCTGCTGTGCTACGTATTATTTTTGTTTGTATTTTCCATAGTCGCATCGACAATTCCCGTGCCATCGGGATCTTTCATTCCAGTATTCAAAATTGGTGCAGGCTTGGGCAGAATAGTCGGAGAGCTGATGCATGTGCTCTTTCCGTTGGGTGTGCGTTACGGCGGGAGGGTTTCACCGATTATTCCTGGTGGATACGCGGTGGTAGGGGCAGCTGCCTTCTCAGGGGCGGTTACCCACACAGTATCTGTTGGTGTGATAGTCTTTGAAATGACCGGACAAGTCACTCACGTCGTCCCAGTGATGATAGCCGCACTAATAGCCAATGCCATAGCAGCCCTACTTCAACCGTCCATGTATGATAGCATAATCCTGATCAAAAGATTGCCATATCTGCCAGATCTCCTGCCCTCAAGCTCAAGAATGTACAGTATTTATGTGGAGGACTTCATGGTGCGGAATGTTCAATTCATTTGGCCAGAGATAACCTATCAGAAGTTGAAGGAAGTGCTCTATCAAAATCGCGGACTGCGCAGTCTTCCCCTGGTCGATAGTCCCGAGAGCATGATCCTTCTGGGGTCCGTTCAGAGGTCTGAACTGCTGAAAATGATCGAGAAGAATATCGGACGCGAAAAACGCATGGAAATGGCTCAGAAGTGGCATAAAGAAGCAGAGCAACGAGCTCGAGAACAGAAACTCAAAGAAATCGAAGCCGAAAACAGAATCCGAAGGACATCGAGATTCGAGGTACTTCCAGCACCCGATATCCTCTCACTCGAACAAACGTCCAACGAAAATATGTCCCGCATGGATACAAAGAAACGACAGACAGATCTTTTTGGAAATTCCTTCTTCAACCAACCTCGCAAGTCCATTCTGAAAAAGACTAACTCCTTCAACTTGAAGCAATGTGCTCCGATATCATCGCACAGTCCGACGATTACGCCCTATACGACAATCACCGGGTCCGAGTATCGCATCCGTTCAGCGTTTGAAGCAATCTTCAAAAAATCCACCACCCTCCAAGACGTCGCTCCACGTCCTGGCGATAGCAATCCAATTACTCCCGGCGTAAGTTCCAACGAAATTCAACACATTCAACATCCACCTAGCACGCCTGGCATCTTGAAGAAGGTCCAATTGCCCCGCGAACGTGTCATCGATATGTCACCCGAAGATCAAAAACAATGGGAATACGAGGAAATGTCGAAACCCATTAATCTCGAAGGCAGCAACGTTCAGATTGATCCGTCACCATTCCAGTTAGTCGAACGCACATCCATCATCAAGGTTCATTCGTTGTTCTCAATGGTGGGCATTAATCATGCGTATGTGACGAAAATCGGACGACTGGTCGGAGTTGTCGGATTAGCTGAGTTGCGCAAAGCCATCGAAGACATAAACAACAACAGTTTTGTGGTTACAAACAGTCAACAGCAGCCGCAAGACGAAGAAGCCCAAACGGGCATCAAGCCATTGTTAGATAAAAACAGCAAAAGTGATAAAAATGTAAATGTAACAATAACGTCCATGGACTCTGCACTTTCGAATTCCGAAGCTGGTTCTGATATTGATGTGGACTCAAAAAAACCAAAGCTTCCTGAATAAAATTAAAAATGAAAATGAATGAACAACTCTTGAATATATATCGCAATATAGTGAAATATTATATAGAATAAGTAAATTTTATGTTTATCTAAGTTTGTTTTAAGAACTTTAAAAAGCGTAGAAACGTAAAAATGATACCTAAGTATTTGTTTTGTAAAAGAATGATATTCCATTATTTTAATGTGCCTTACATTTTTTAATATTTAAGAAAATTCATAGATGATAATGATAAATATACGAAACGTATTATTGTATGTTAATGTTCATTTTGAAAACATTTTATCTCGTTTATTTTTACACATAATAAGTTATATTTACCTGTTAGTTTTAGGACCTCTATAGAGATAGTAATAAAAAAATGTATATTATTTTTTTAAGGGACATAACGAGTTTTTATTGAAATTTTTGGGAATACATTTTACATTTTAATTTGGGAACTCAATGTTTTAGATTAAGGTGAGTATTATTAGGACGAATCTTATGTTTTTCCAATACCAAGATGTGTTGGATTTGTAAATAAAGCCAACTTAAAATGTCTATCAATATAAAAATTAAGACGATAGAGATCTTGATAAAGGGTAGTCCAGGGTTCTGTCTGTACTTCGACACACAGCCGCTAAAGTTATTTCCTTCAGTTTTTGGAATTTGTTTTTAGAGTATTTTCTGGCGCTATATAAAAAGTTATGCATAGATTATTAGCTTAAAAACCGTTTATTTTTCCTTTGCACGCTCAATCTTTATCTTAATAGATGTTGAAATGATTTGTTTACTTTTTAACATTCTTTCGATGTTTTTGAAAACAAAAATAAAAAGCGCTTTAAACACAAATGATTTTTAACTTCCCATAGGAAGTTATTGTAATGGGCCCGATTTGTCAAATTGAAAATTTTGACATTTCTTGACGTTTAAAGGCCCCTAGAATAAAAGATTTTTAGAAAGATGTCTGTGCGTGCGTGTGTAGGTACGTTCGTAGGTCCGTACGTTCGTACGTCCGTACGTTTGTACGTTCGCGACGTTTTTTTCGTCGTCTATAGCTCAAGAACCAGTAGAGATATCGACTTCAAATAAATTTTGTTATACAGATAAAAAGGCAGAAAGATGCAGAAAGGGCTCTCAAGAAAATTGCGTGGGTGCTTTTTTACCATAGCAGTTTAAAAAAAGGTGAACATTTTGGTAAACCCTAAATATCCCATGAACCAATGACGCTAGAGACTTGAATTAAATTTTATATTATATATTGTAACGTAATACAAAACAAGTATGTTTTTGGAAAAAAAATCCAATTAACGTTTTTTTTATAAATCAAAAAAACTGAACAAAAAAATGTGTCGGTTTGTCGAAATTTTACGACAAAAATATGTTTTCATCTCCAAAACAATTTCGTGCAACGAAGAATAATGTTTTTGACATGTGATAAGATTTTGGGAAAAATTTAATTGACAGTTTTTTTATAAAAAATAAAAACCTAAAAAACATTACTCAAAGTTGGTAAAAATTGAATTTCGACTCAAATATCTTTTCAAAACTTTGAGATTTTGGCTTTAAACTACTTTAATCTTTCAAAAAATATTGTTTTCAACATTCAGTAAAATTTAAAAAAAATCGAATTGACAGTTTTTTTACAAAAAATTAAAAACTGAAAAAAAAATTGAACAAAAGTTGGTAAAAATTGATTTTTGACTTAAATATCTTTTCAAAAATTTGAGATAATAGCTTCTTACTAATTTTAACTTATAATAAATATTGTTTTCAACATTCGATAAAATTTTCAGAAAAATCGAATAGACATTTTTTTTTTACAAAAAATAAAAACTAAAAAAAAAACAATACTAAAACTTGGTACAAATTTACTTTCGACTCAAATAGCTTTTCAAAAATTAAAAATATTGGCTTCAAACTTATTTTATTTCACAAAAAATATTGTTTTCGATATTCAGTAATTATTTTTATAAAAATCCAACAGTCCGTTTGTTCATAAAAAAATAAAATCTACAAAAAATAGTACGCAAATTTGGTAAAAATTGATACATATAGAAAAACTTTTAAGCAAAACAAATCGACAGAAGGGATGGGAAGTTATCAGTGTGGGTCGCATCCCAGTCCTTTTTTTTATTTATATTTCGGAGTTGTCACATTTTGAAAACAATGTGATATGCCTTCTAACTTTTAAGGCTTTCAAAAAAACAACACTAAAATGTCTTTTATTAAAATCTGTCTGCTATTATGTTCACGTTCACTGTTTCTTGATATTTTTTAATCCACTCTTAATTTTTCCAATGATTATATTAGTAAGAAAATTTAATTTTTTTTAGTAAAATCCACCACCTCATAAACTATTTCTTAATTTGGAGTTAAGTCCATCTGTTTTCCACTTCCTTAGTTTCTTGAAAATGACTTCAAATTTGTATAGAATTTTCAACGTTTCAGCTCTTTTGAGGACAAAAAAAAGGAAGTTCCTAATTTAAATTTTATAAGCTTATCGTCAAAAATAGTTTGCTTGTTTTTGGAATGCATATATATTCAAAATCTAATTTTAATATTTTTGTTTGTTAATATAGCAATTTATTGGCTTTATACTTTAAAGCAATTTTTTAAAAGTAATCATGGGTATACTTATTTTTTCTTAATCCCCATTTTTGAAATTTTGTATTTGAAAATCTTTTTTTCCGTTGGTACTGTTCTAATAAAATCTAAGTTTAGCAATGAGGTTTATAGTACTTCAAAAGTAAGCAAAGCTACTATTTTTAAATTTTTGTAACTTAAAGTTAGTTTTGTGATGATTGCTACACAATTTTCAAAGTGTTAGTCGAACTGTTAACGAGTTTCGTTAGTAAAGTCAAAAGTATACATTTTGAAGTCTGTCCCACTTCTTATAATTTTCTGTGGGACACAAAAATGTGGATATAAAACGAGGCAATTCTGAAAAATGTTGGGACAAACCAATTCTTACAAAAAAAACAGAACACATTTATTCTAGGTAAGATTCAAGTTTTAAGTTCTTCGTAAATTTAAATATTTTTTGAAAAATAGTGAATTAGGTGGATTCAAACCGAATTTGTGCAAAATATGAAAGTCAAACTTTTTTAAAGCTAGTTTTGCTGTAAAACAAAATATGTATATATAAAATAAATAGTTTGAAAATATTTTTGTTTTAATTTTTACCTTATTCCAGATTAATATGTAAGCAACATTCAAAATTAAATTAAAATATACACATAGTAAGAAAATATTTTATTAAATGATCCGAAAAGTATGCATACATTTTTGTGTCTATTGCGTGAAGGAATATTGTGTGCAGCATCAGACATCATCAGGGCTGTCGATTCAGTAACTTTGAGAAAAAGGTTTTTTATTGAAACAAAATTTATTAAATTTATCAGTTAGGTTCTACATTGTACTTTTACTTCAAAATGAAATTTGGAGTTCTGAAATTAAATGTTATCGATATCGATTTCCTTTTTTTCGAACTCAAACCAAAGTGATTTTCCATGATCGACTTTTCGATATTTGTGATTTTTGAGTGATTTAAAATCGACCAGGTTGAGTTGTTGTGATTTGAATTCAACAAGAGGAATTGTTTTTATTAATAGTAATAGCTAGTTTCTCTTAAAGAAAAATAAAACTTATGTTTTTGTATGAAATGTATTGATTCGTGAGAATTTGCAGCTTAAGATAAGGAACAAAGCATTTAAAACGATTTTTCAACAATTTTCTTTGAAAAACTTTCAAGACACATTTCGAAATAATATGTACTTTGATACCAGAGTCTTTCCCATCCAATATTTGGAAAACATTTATTACAAAGAACAGCAAATCTGCAGCAAATCAAGACATTTCAAATAAAAAAAAACACTAATATTTTATATTTACATATTACATTTACAAAAAAAAAAAAATATAAACTATATGTACAAATTATGCAATGAACAAAATTTTTAATTGACAGATTTGATAAATGAGCCGTTTATTTTGAAAGTGGCATAAGTCACTTTTTTTTTAAGTCGAGATATTTAAGATGTTTGTTGTACCGTTAATTACTAATACTTCTCTCGAAGAAATCTCAATAGTTCTCAACTTATTGAACGCAAATTTTTTAAAAATTGTATTTAGTGTTCCCATTAACTCGATTTTTTTGAAAAAGTGACTTATGTCACTTTCAAAATAAACGGCTCAAATGTCACCTGCTTTAATTTCACTTGAAGTGATTTTAAAAAGTATTCAAAGTTATGAAACCGATCAAATGACAGAACCCTGAAAACAATTTCACTTGATTTTCAATTTAAATTTCGATTTCATTTCACTCGATTTCGGGAACCCAGCTGTATAAAAAATATGGTAAAGAGTATTTTATTCTGTATTTGTTCAACAGCTGTATTTTTGTCAATGGAAATCGTTTTTCAATAAGTTCCAAAGTATTTCAAATATTAAAATTTCTGCTTTTTACTTCAATTTCCAAATACTTTTTTAAGACTCTACGAAGTACCTACCTTCCTTTTGCAGAAGCTGTATGGACGAGGAAGAGGAAGAGGAAGAAACAGGTCTTCATCTTCTCTGCACATGCCCTGCTCTGGCTCGAAAACGCAAGAATTACCTAGGAGAATTCTTCTTTAACGATCTAAACGGACTAAATCATATCAGCATAATCAGCCTCTCACGTTTCGTAAGGGACTCAAACTGGTTCCATTGAGCTTAGAAGGAAGCCTCTAGATTCATGTGGTATCAAAACTGGCCTAAGTGTGTCCGTTTTCATCTTGGACAGCCACTATAACCTAACCTAACCTAACCTACCTTCCAAAATAGTTTACTCCCAATAAACCAAGTTCTACCAAAATAAGGACTTATTTCATATAAATCAATTTTTATATAAACTAAGCCTCTTAATAAAAGGTGGAACTTGATTCATTATGAACAAAGTCCTGCACGGCATGTTAACATCGAAGTATGTATCAGAGGACATGCTATACCTCTATAACCCGCTTAACTAGAAAATCTAACTTTAGTTTAAGGATTAAAATAATAAAAATTATAAAATTGTTTAAATTTTCAAACGGATCTTACAAAACATTCTTGAATCACCGTCAAAAAAAAAAAAAGAGGCTGGGATGCGACCCACACTGATAACTTCCCATCCCGTCTGCCGATTTGTCTTGCTTAAAGTTTGTCTATATGTATCAATTTTTACCAAACTTGCGTACAATTTTTTGTAGATTTTATTTTTTTATGAAAAAACGGACTGTTGGATTTTTATAAAAAAATTACTGAATATCGAAAACAATATTTTCTGCGAAATAAAATAAGTTTAAAGGCAATATTTGTGATTTTTGAAAAGCTATACTTGAGTCGAAGGTAAATTTTTACGAAGTTTTAGTATTGTTTTTTTTTAGGTTTTTATTTTTTGTAAAAAAAAACTGTCAATTCGATTTTTCTCAAAATTTTACTGAATGTTGACAACAATATTTTTTGAAAGATAAAAGTGTTTTAAGCCAATATCTCAAAGTTTTGAAATAATATTTGAGTCGAAAACAATTTTTACCAATTTTTTTAATTTTTTTTTAGGTTTTTATTTTTTGTAAAAAACCTGTCAACTCGATTTTTCTCAACATGTTATCAGATGTCAAAAACATTATTCTTCGTTGCACAAAATTGTTTTGGAAATGAAATCATATTTTAGTCGTAAAATTTTCGAGGTGACAAATTTTTTTTTTCAGTTTTTTTATTTCGACTCTAGGGACCTTGAAACGTCGAGAAATGTCAAAATTTTCAATTTGACAAATCGGACCCATTACAATAACTTCCTATGGAAAGTTAAAAACGGAAATAAAATTTTTGCTACCATTTTTTCACAGCAAATAAATAAAAATACTATAAACTTTTAAAAAAAAAACATTTTTTTATTCAACATCAATAAAATTTGTCTACATACATTAAGTAGTAGACTCACTGATATATCGTTTGCATTGGAACTTTAATTATTATAATATCGTCTGAGCGGCATTCTTAAGCCAATTAGACCTTTTCTAATTCTGTATCAAAAACATTTATTTAAGAGAAACATATCTAATATTTCTCTATAACAAAACTTAAGATCGAGAAAAAATAAAAAAGGAACAGATGTTAAAAAAATTAAATATACAAACCTATATTTGTGTCATAATTGTTTCTTTAATCAATTGAATCTACAACATAATCAAAGCCAAATAAAAATTCTTTTCATCTCAAATACAAATTTAATTTTTTTTTATTATTTGTTCAATATCACTTGTTTTGGTAGCTTAATAAATAAAATAACAGTAAATAATAATATTTTTCCATTCTATAAACATGTACATACATATAACACAGGAATGTATATCTACATATGTATAAATTAAAAATCCCCTTTTGATTTAAGGATTTAATAGAGTTTTCGAATCTGTCTCACTATCCGTGCCGATTTCGGATGAACTTATCAAAACTATTGGATTTTTACCATTTTTCTCTATTTTCATTAATGGCTTCGTTTCGACACATTTCTCCTCTGATTGCATTACAAAACTATTGCTATTGATATCCTCTATAGCTTTGCGAAGTTCAGCCAAACCAACTACACCCACGAGTCGCCCAATTTTCGTAACATACGCATGGTTAATACCAACCATATTAAAGAGTGTATGAACTTTACTAATAGAAGTTCGTTCAACTAGTTGAAAAGGTGACGGATCAATGGGGACATTGTGTTCTTCCATATCGATTACCCTAGCCATTTCCTCACATTCCCAGAGTTTGCGATCTTCGGGTGTCATATCCATGAGGGAGTCATGTGAATGATGCACTTTCTTGAGACTACCACTGATATGAGGTCGATGCATGCCTTTTTCGATGTCTTGAAGGAAGTTGGATTTTTTGAAGAGTTCCTGCAGACGCCTTTCATTGTCCGTCTTGTAGTCTGCGGTTGGATTCAATGTGAATGATGTTGACTTCTTTAAAATCGATTTAGGAGTCTCCATAGTGGTGGTGCTTAGTTCTTCGGTAGACTTCTTTCCAACACCCAATTCAAGTTTGAGTATATCTGGAGCTGGTGTTACCTCGAATCTTGATGACCGACGACGTTCGAGCTGATGTCTTTGCTCGTATTCTAGCTGCTCATTTTCCAAGGCCTTTTCTTCGGCCATTTTAAACCGATCGTGTGCAACTATGAGACGTTTTTCTTTACTGATTTGCCTCTGGACCATTTCCATCAACTCTGATCTCTGCACTGCTCCTAAGAGAATCATGTTATCTGGGTTGTCGACCAAGGGCCAACTCCGGATGTGTTGATTTTTCACCAATAACCCTTTAAGCTCTTTGTAGTTCATTGCGGGCCAAATAAACTTCACATCTCTTTGCATGAAGTCCTCTACCCAAGTACTGTACATCCGAGAGCTTGTTGGAAGCAGATCAGGGAGATAGGGCAGCTTTTTGATCAGAATCATGCTGTCATACATCGAGGGTTGAAGCATCTCGGCGACTGCATTAGCTATGAGCGATGCAACCATCACCGGAACAACATGAGTTACTTGTCCAGTGATTTCGAAAATGATGACTGCCTCAGAGACAGTGTGGGTGACAGCACTGGAAAACGCTGCAGCTCCCACCACGGCATATCCTCCGGGAATTATCGACGATAAAATACCACCATACCAGACCCCTTGTGGGAATATAATATGCATCAGCTCTCCAAATAGTCGCCCGAACCCAGCTCCAATTTTGAATACAGGAATGAACGATCCTGAGGGCACCGGGAGGGTGTAGCAAATTATTGAAAAAATGTACGTGAAGAGAACATAGCAGGCCAAGTTCAGGAATATACTGGTTCCTGGGGTCTTCCAATGCGAAATGATGGCTGCTTGACCAACTGTTGGATCATTGCCGGACCAAGTGAAATTGCTAAATAATTCAGTAAGTTGTTCATGAGTGCTGAGTTCTGCTCCAAAAAACTGCCCCGTTCCCAAGGGGAAGGAAATAGTTGCTACTACAAACGCTATAATTGTCGGATACAAGAAACGGTTCTTCTGGAGGAAATCATTGATTGTCTTATTTGTTCGGATAAATGTCACGTACCATCGATGGAGCCACACATAGCCAGCCCCAAGGAATCCACAAACCACTCCCATGAGAGAATAGACGAAAAGCTCCTGTGGAGCGAATGGGAACTCCGATGTGAAATTGGTGAGAAAAAGTGCCCTAACTGTGTCAGCATTTTGGAACCACACTGCCATCAGCAGGAAAACAGATGATCCACAAAATGCCGAAAAGAACCCACGCCAGCAATTTCGAACAGCAAAATAGGTTGTGGTTGCTTCGATACTAAACAGGACTCCTCCAATCGGAGCTGCAAAACAGGCACCAATTCCGACAGCACACGCCACCGAAAGCATCTCACTATACCGTGACTTGTTTTCATAGATCCTGTGAAATCTGAGCTTGGACAGCAAAGTTGCAACGATACTAGCAATATGCACAAAAGGACCCTCCTTGCCGATTGGAATTCCACTCCCCAAAGCCGCGGTGAGACCAACAACTTTGACCAAGAATGTTTTAAACGTGAGGTACTCCTTCAGAACAACTCCGCGCAAAATAGTTTTCATTTCAGGAATCCCCGAACCCACAGCCTGAGGCGCCACCAAATGTGTGAACCCCGCTGCAAAAAGGACCAAGCAGATGGTTGGTAGAATCCAGGCTATATACTGAAGCAGTACAGACGAATTGAAAATCTCTCGATAGAGGATAATTCGAGAATTCGTACAAATATTCACACCCAAGTCCACCCCGAAGGATATGAACGCCATTATAATACCTAGCAGAGCTAGAAAAATCCATTCCTCACCAAAACGCGACAAAGTGTGATCCAGGAGCCAGGAGAATCCTCGACACAGCAAAGTACGATTGTAATTCAAGCGTTTCTGTTCGCATAATTTATCCTCGGCTCGTTGGCGTTTTTTATAAAGCTTAAGCTTCTTCGATTCTTCCTTGGCGTATTCACTCAAATCCTCGGCATATTTCCCATACATAAGCGTGTGTGTGTAAATGAGCGTATCAGCAATGTCCACTGTCCCAGAACGTTCTAGCTTTTTAGACTTATTCGCGACGACAATCCGAGGACTCGATGAATT
The DNA here is from genome assembly GCA_920104205.1 of Eupeodes latifasciatus. Lineage (NCBI taxonomy): Eukaryota > Metazoa > Arthropoda > Insecta > Diptera > Syrphidae > Eupeodes > Eupeodes latifasciatus. The sequence continues at coordinate 132,890,100 of OV049925.1, read as the reverse complement.
ATTGTGCAATGGATTCTTATCCATTTTGACAAAGGGAATTATCACAAAGGTACCGTAATTTGATTTGAGTGAACCGATTGTACAGAGAGAACGATAAGAACTGTCGTCTGCAGAATCCGAATTTAATAAATCAGCTAAAATATCTCAATTTTCCTACAAATCCATCTTAAGTAAATAATACTTTGTTTATATAGAGTCTTTTTTGTCGGTCTCGATATATATGTATAAAGGCGGTATATTGTCACTACCGGTAATTTAATTAAACTTCTATAGAGAATCAGCGCAAAGGAAGACAGTGTGTGACAATCTTATACAGATTTTGTATATTTAATTTAAGGTGCTAAAAATGATACTTCAAGATTGATTATCTGATTAGTAGAGTATTCATCTTAATCAATATTGAAGCGTTTCAGTCACACTCTTCTATACAAGTATCAGTTATACATATGTATGTACATATTTTGTAGGAGGAATATTTTGAAAATAGGAATTGTAGGAATTTTTGAAAATATGTATTATATAAATTTGCAAATTTTTGTAGATTAATTAAGATCTTATTGTGTCTCAAGTCTCGTGAGATAGACTTTTTTTCATGTTTCTTTTGTTTCGTGAATAAATATAAACTTTTCGAACAATTAGTTTAATTGTTTTATTTCTTTTTTTCAATAAAACTTTATTTATTCGTAAACAATACAAAATATGTCGCTTTAGCTAAGGTAAATAAAACTCCTTGATATCATGTGACTGTGACTTTTTTTTGACGTAATTTATTGATGATTTTATTTCAGAATACGTTCTTAGATTCTAATTCTAAAATGTCTGAAAATTTATTTATTTTGTATGGATACATATAGGCACCTACTTCTGTTAGATTGTAGAATTAGCAAATCAATAAACTTCGAAGCCTAACAAACATAGCTCACAACAAATACTCAATTAAATTTGTGACAAACTTGTGATGAATTTTTTGCCCACAAGTGAAAATTGGGATTAAAATGTTTGCTTTCAAAAAATATATGGTTGCCACTGTTAAAAATACAAAATTTAACTTATTTGCAATATAATTTGTGAATAAAAATCTGTTGAACAATAAAAAAGGTTTCATACAATATTCTTTTTCTCTTGTGGACATGTTTTATAAGTTACTATTTTTCAAAAAAAAATTTATTTATTTTTAAATATTTAAATTGGTTATTAAAAAACCAGTCCGTTTATTTTGATCGACAATTGTATCATTTGTATATATGTACGTATTTTCGAAAACTATATCCATTATAACGAATAGTCTAATTTTTAAAGTTGTACCAAAAATATTATTTTGAAATACAAGACAAATTATTGTGAATATTTTTGTTTAAAGAATAAAATTATTCACTTTTTGATATTGAATTTGGTGCATCTTACAAACATTTTATATATTTGAATTTTTAACCACAATTAGTTGGAAGTTTTTGATGCAGAATCTTGTTATTTTTTAATAAATGTTAATAACATTATATTGCAATTAATGAAATAAGTTTGAAGGCAATATCTTTCTTTGTTCTCAAGACATTAGAATCCAAAATCAATTTTTATCAAGTCTAAGTAGTATTTTTTTATATTTTATTCTTTGATTTTTTCTCAAATATTTACAAAATGTCAAAAACAATTTTGTGACGTCAAAATGTGCAATTTTAAATTTAATTGAAGTCGACAGCATTATTTGTTCATTATTTTCACTTTTTTAAATTGCTTTAGAAACAAATCTTCCCTTTAAAATTGTTTTCTGTACATCTTGATGTAAAGCTTAATTTATTTGGAGTCGATATCTCAAATATGGCTGAGGGAAAAAGATATCCCAAACGGACGTACGAACGAAGTCATCTCTCTAAAAATCATGGATTTACATAGGTTGGAGAGACTTTAAACTGAAATATTGAGAAATGTCAACATTTTCGATTAAACAAATGGGAGCCAATTTCTATGTATATGAAAAGTTAATAAGAGCTCTTTTGGTATAGTCTTATATCTTTCCTTTGTGGTTTAGAAAATAGATTGAAAAAAAAAACAGCCCATTGACAGATGTATCCCAAAAAACGTGGCATCAACTATCAAGTATTGGGAGAGCTCCAAAGTTCTTACTTATTGGAAGACCCTTAACAACTATTTTTTTGATTTTAACAAAAACGATTTTTTGAAGAAAACCATGTCTTTTGAAGTCAATCATTATTGATTCTTGTGTATGGTAGGCATAATCCTAAGTGGGTCTTGAATATTGTATTCATTTGTCACTCTTTTTGGCAAGAGAAAAAGTAAGCCAATTCTGTGTGACTTTGAAATGGAATAAAACAAAGATGGTTTTTTAATTAACTTACAATAATAATTTAAATATGGTTTCTGGCATATGACTGCCATGACTGACTTGGTCATAGTCTAGTTTGAAAGTCCAATTTTCGATGACTTTTTCCAATATTTGTGGTTTTGTTGTCAATAACTCCCCGAATGTTGCCTTCCAAAAAATCAATCGTTAAAGGCTTATCAACGAAGACTAGCTGAATATCCACACAAGAAATAGTTAAGCGGCGATCAATCGCACGATCTTGGAGGTCACGTGAAACTATGTGATTGCCCAACGTTTTCTGGTTTTTAAAGATGCTGGTTTTTAAATAAGTACAAAAGAACAACCCATAACGCACACTAGATAGTACGTTTTTATGGATGTTATGGCGTCTTATCATCATACACTTGAAAATTATCATCATTAAAAATACAGCATTTTTTTATAGACGTCACCATTCACTCACTTCGTATTTTGAACAGAATTGTTTTCAAAATAAATTTGCACGACTCGAAAGCGGTTGTTGTTCAGGATTCAAAAAATTGCTGCCAACTTTAAGTTGAATGCCTCTAAAAAAAAAGCTGGGATGCGACCCACATTGATAACTTCCCTTCCCGTCTGTCGATCTGCCTTGCTTAAAAACTTTCTAGGTTTTCGTGTTTTGTTAAAAAAGTCGTCACTTGAATTATTCTAAAAAAATTAAAAATTACCAACAATATTTTACATATGTATGATAAAATAGTTTAATTTAAAACCTATTTTTGTTAATAAAATTTTTACCAATTTTAGTACCATTTCTTATAAGTTTTTATTTCTTATATAAACAAATACAAATTGGATGAATCGGAAATTGTTTAAAGTCAATATCTTCTATTATTCAAAAGATACCACGTACGTACTATTTTTTGTAGATTTTATTATTTTTGAAAAAACGGACTGTTGGATTTTAATATTTACTGAATGTCGAAAACAATATTTTCTGTAAGATAAAGTTAGTTTGAAGCCAAAATTTTTACATTTTTAAAAAGAAATTTGATTCGAAAGTAAATGTTGACCAAGTTTTAGTATTGTTTTTTTTATGGTTTTTATTTTTTGTAAGAAAACTATCAATTCGATTTTTTTCAAAATTTTACCGAATGTTGAAAACAATATTTACAATAAGACAAAATTAGTTTGAAGCCATAATCTCAAATTTTTGAAAAGATATTTGAGTCGAAAATCAGTTTTTACCAACTTTTAGTAATGTTTTTTTTTAGGTTTTTATTTTTTAGAAGAAAAACTGTTAATATGATTTTTCTCAAAATTGACCAGATGTCAAAAACGTAATTTTTTATTGCACTACATTATTTTGGAGATAAAATCATTTTCGTTTGTAAAATATTCGAGGTGACAAATATTTTTTTCAGTTTTTTTGATTTATAAAAAAACCGTAATTTGGATTTTTTTTTCAAAATATACTAGTTTGCTATCACGTCATAATAAATAATATACAATTTAATTCAACTTTCTAGCCTTATTGGTTCGTAAGATATTTTGGGTTAACCAAAATGTTCACCTTTTTTTTAAATTGCTATGGTAAAAATCACTCAATTTTGTTGAGAGTCCTTTCTGCATCTTTTTGCATTATTATCTACATATATAACAAAATTTATTTGAAATCGATAGCTCTACTGATTCTTGAGCTATGGACGACGATAAAACTTCGCGAACGTACGGACGTATGAACGTACATATGTACGTACACACGCAGTATGCACGCACAGACATCTCTCTAAAAATCTGTTATTTCGACTCTAGGGACCTTGAAACGTTGAGAAATGTCAAAATTTGCAATTCGACAAATCGGACCGTCTGTTATGTAATTTTTTAGCCTTTTCAGTTGAAATTTCCAATCTTTGGCTCTAAGCACTTTTGCTAGATTCAAAATTTCCAATCTTTGGCTCTAAGCACATTTGCTAGATTCAAACCAAGTTATGCGTCGACGACAATTGACATTGATCCGCTTAGTAATCATTTAACATTCCAAAACCAGTCACATTAAGAAAAGTTTTATATACATAACTTTAAGACCATACTTCAAGAAAGTTGTAAGTTTAAATGAAATATTTGACATTATTTCTTTGTATCAAGTGACATTTAAAATAATGAAATGCACTCGAGCATATCCAGGTTCCAATTTTCTTTATTGATTTTACATTACCTACCTGCAAAAAGGCACATGACTTAAGCCCCCATCATAAGGCGATTCAGATAATATTTACAAAAAGGTAAAAATTAATAACTTTCATAGTGTTCAAAGTTGTTAATTAATTTATATTTACTTGAGTTTTAGTGCAATATATTAAGTGTCATATTTGTCGCGATTTATTTAATCACAAATAACAAAATAATACCATCAGCCTTATTTACAACAAATAAACTTGCCATTATTTTTAGTATTGACTTAATAAAGTATTAATAACTAATTAGCTATGAGAGTATTAATTCTTAATAATACACTGTAAGAAAACATTTTGAACAAGAGTTGAACGAAATTTTGATTTTATGTTTGATTTGTCGTTTCTCTGCGGAACCTTTACATTAAGTGCGTTGTTTTGGTATTCCGCAGTGGTCCGGTTTTTATATTTGAACGTTGATACAACTGAATATTTGCCAGAATAATTTATCAAAAATTTCCAAAAAAAAAATAGCGAAATTCAGACCAGGGATGAAATCGTGTAAGCTGATTTTTGATAGTTGACTATCAAAATCAAGAAAATACGTCTGTGTAATGTGAAAGTCGATTTCAAAGCTTTAACCAAACAATTTGACATAAAATAAAAACTTCAAGAAGGGGGTTTGTTCGTAGACTACTACATTAACATGTGTTGTTGAAGCGAGCTTGGAGCTCGCCTAAATTCTTTATATACCTACCTGAATCGAGTTGAAATGAGCTTGATTCGCCTCGATTCCGGTCGGGGATCGAAGCCGAGTTGAAATTTGTGAAGAAAAACCTGTGTGGAGGAGTTGGTTTCACAGATAATGCGTTATTGTCTGTTTATTTGCATGTTTGTGTACAAACAATATAGTTTTGTTTTAATCAAATTAAAAAAAAATTGCACTGAACTATTCAGTTTTTCATTGTTTAACACGAATCAAACTACCTCACTTGCACTTCATAACAAACATCGAAACACCATTTGCATTTTAGAAAGTGCTGTCAAACTTAATCATTTTGACGTGACAACGTCTTAAATTAGGTTGTTAGGGAGTCACTTATGAAAAAGTGTAACGCCCGGTAACGTAACGATGAGTCACCGAACGAGAGAGAGGCCCGCCGAATGCCTTGCGTCTCTCTCCCACTCAACTATGATCGGTCTGCCGCGCGCGCAGCACTAGAGAATTAGGCGCATTGAATCGGCGCATGCTTGTGTCTCTGTCTTTGTCTTTCTCGAACGTTCTTGGCGTTGGAAAAACAAGAAAGCGTCATAATACAAGTTCACACGTGTGGTTAAAGTATCGTCAGCTGTGTCTGTAGTGAAAATGTGGAGTGCTTAGATTCGTCATTTACAACAACTACAACAATAAAGGTAAATAATTGTACACTGATATTTCATTATCGTAAACTATGATTGATTGATTAATTGTTAGATTGACACAAAAGTTGAGAAACTGAGTTTATAGGTTATGTCATACTATTGATAAATGTTGATAGTGTTAAGAAAATTATTAGTTTAAAAAATTTGTGCAATTCTTATTTTCATTCAATTCCTTGTTCCTATTGTGCAATTTAATTATATTCATATCAATAAATATTCTACCGAGAAAGAGACGTTGTCACGTAAAATCTTCGCCCGTAAAACCGACTTTACAGGCAACCATTTTTTTTTTAAATCTTCTTGTGCGGTGGAAATACCAAAAAGATTTATTTAATCTAATCTGAGATAAACCTTTGGTGGAAATATAGCAAAACATAAATATCTTTTCTATTGTTTTCTCTTGCAAAATAAGCCCAGTTAGTCCATTTTCACTAACAAAACTAAATAATATCAACAGTAATAGATTGGTTTTTTCCCCAATGGAAAACACACATGATTCCAAATGCACAACTACTCAACGAACACAGCCATCGAGATACAAATGCAATATCAATCGTACCAACATTTGAGAACGAAATCACATAAGATCCATTCGAGGCTCGTATAAATGTCAAAAACCCATTCATAGTAAGATTCTACTCTAACTTTCATCGGTGTTATTTATACTATGGATATTGTTTTTGTTATTCGTGTAAAATCCTACTTTACTTTAGATTTGCCAACAAAACACGGGTATTAATTATTTTTCTGATATGTTCCTAGAGGTTTCATGACGAAAACCAAGTCCATTTGTGCAAAATGTAACTAACACCTTCGGGATACAAGAAGTCTAAATTCTAAAGGCTTTTTACATAAAAACAATCTTAAACTGTCGCTCTTTTTAAAAAGACACTTGTCTCTAGAAACATTTTCTTAAGTATGTAAACTCTCAAATAAAGTAAATTGTAAATAAAATTTTTTTAGGTCTAAGTTTAAATTCAACCAGTTCCAAACAAATTTGGTGATTCATAAGAATTAGTATTACGTACTCCTTAACATATGCAACAAAATTGATCTGTTTTATTTATATTACTTGTTGGAAAAAATGCCTTAAGCCAGTGAAATTAATATCAAGGTTTTTGTTACTTTCAGCACGCGTAAAAGTAAAGATCTCTAACGTTCGTCTTAAAATTTGTTGTTTCAGGCTATGACAACATTAGTTCTAAAAATAGAAGATTTAAACTCGCACTATTAGTTCTTTTTTAAATGCTCAGCTGGGTATTTTAAACATTGAAACAATTGCTTAATTTACAAGTACTTATTTGAATTATTAATATTGGCATGTATTTATTATTTACTTGACCCAAAACATTGTACTTTTCCGAGTTAGCAGGCATTTAAAAAAAAAAAGAAATACAGGGTGCGGCAGAGCCGACTGACGAGTTTAATGAGGTCATTAGCCTGTGATAAGGCCTTAATAAGTGGTATATTTTGAATTTTACGGTAATGCCGTTTTTATTCGTAATCATGGTCTGGACAGGTGTACATCGTGGTTTCGTCGTGCGTGCATATTACGAAAATAATCATTCTGTGATCGCTACACAAAGGGCTTTTCGTATACACTTCGGCATTCCACGTGCTGAATCTGTTCCTTCTGCAAACACTATTAAATTGTGGATACGGAATTTGGAAGAAACTGGAAGTACCCTAAGTAGACTTGTACACGGAGCACCCAGAACGGTAAGAACCCCCGAAAATGTGCAGTTGGTTAGAAAGTCAATTGAGCAGTCAGCAAGACGCTCAGCCCGGAAACACGCGGTAGCTTAGGTAATCTCAGATCGTTCTTTGAGGAGAATTCTTCACGAAGATTTATCCATCCCTATAAATAAATGCTTGTCCAAGAAATTAAACAGAAAATCACCGCGGAAATCGAGGCCATACCAGTCGATATGTGCCGAAAATCATGTGAAAGCTTCAGAGATCGTCTACAACAGTGTATCAAAGCGCTGACGGCCGCCATCTTGGAGATATAATTTTCAAAAAATAATTTTTAAAAATAGGATTGAATACTGATTTTAATAAAAAAAATGTTTTCTCTAAGTTTTACTGTTCGTTATTTATAGCCCATCAAAACTCGTCAGTCGGCTCTGCCGCACCCTGTATGATACAAATCCTTTTGTGATTACACAACACACAAACAAAATAAAAATATTAACACACCTGTTTCTCACTTTATGTACACTATTTTTTTCAATATAAAATTGTTTTAAGACTTATTTGAATTACTAAGCAAATTCTTTCCTAAAAAAAGCAATCCTAACCTATATCTATGCTATGTTTGTACGAACGTATGCTAAGCTTCGAAAATTAAATTAGTAGAACGTGATGTTCATATTAGAACATTTTTGTGTATTTTGGAGTTTTAAATAAATTATTTTTTCAAGGTTTTTGACAAATTAGACCCTTTAAATGGTCAAAACAATATTTTAGCAGTTTGGAATTCATCCGTGGCAATCGTAAAAAGCAGCTAAGTCGTAGTCTAGACTAAATAGTAGGAAACTTAAAGACTTTTTGTCAAACTTCTTATCTTTTATTACGTTTAAATAAACTGATTTTTTATTGTCGACTACCGTAGACTTTAGACTTTGTATATTTGAATATATACATACATAGATCTTTCAGTTCCATTCTCAATACAGGTACAATGTATGTATTCTTACAAAAAAAAAACCGCAGAATCCAAGCTTAGCAGTGAGGCTTATTTTTAGAATCCAATTTAACACACAAATAAACGAACTAATTTTAATAATTTCTTCACATTTTTGCCTCAAATTACGTTTTTATAATTTTAATTGAAGTCAATTAGATATAAAAAGTATGTAGATGACAATAATAAAAATCTTACATCATAAAAGCAGGTGTTTGATACTAATTTGTCATGCAACAGTTACTATGTATAGGTACATTATATTCACATTCATAAATAAAAATAGTTAATGCTTTACCATATTGAGTTATGCAAAAAAAAATTAACAATTTAGCAAGTAAAGTGATGCTAATGAGACAACTTTGTCATTTTGGTGTGACCATTTAAAACAAATAATTCTAAAATATAATTAAAATCAGAGTTAAGATGCGATGCTACATATATTACTATTAACTTCCCATAGGAAGTTATTGTAATGGGTCCGATTTGTCAAATTGAAAATTTTGACATTTCTCGACGTTTCAAGGTCCCTAGAGTCGAAATAAAAGATTTTTAGAAAGATGTCTGTGCGTGCGTGTGTACGTACGTCTGTACGTTCGCGACGTTTTTTTCGTCCTCCATAGCTCAAGAACCAGAAGTGATATCGACTTCAAATAAATTTTGTTATACAGATAATAAGGCAGAAAGATGCAGAAAGGGCTCTCAAGAAAATTGCGTGGGTGTTTTTTTACCCTAGCAGTTTAAAAAAAAGGTGAAAATTTTGGTTAAACCTAAATATCTCATGAACCAATGATGCTAGAGACTTGAATTAAATTTTAAAATATATATTGTAACGTAATACAAAACAATTATATTTCTGGAAAAAAATCCAATTAACGGTTTTTTTATAAATCAAAAAAACTGAAAAAAAAATTTGTCACCTCGAAAATTGTACGACCAAAATATGATTTCATCTCCAAAACAATTTTGTGCAACGAAGAATAATGTTTTTGACATCTGATAAAATTTTGAGAAAAATCTTATTGACAGTTTTTTTTATAAAAAATAAAATCCTAAAAAAAATGTACTCATAGTTGGTAAAAATTGAATTTCGACGCAAATATCTTTTCAAAAACTTGAGATTAAGGCTTCAAACTTCTTTTATCTTATTAGAAATATTATTTTCAACATTCTGAAAATTGTTGAGAAAAACCGAATTGACAGTTTTAAAAAAAAAAAAAAAACCTAAAACAAATTAATAAAAGTTGGTAAAAATTGATTTTCGAATCAAATATCTTTTCAAAACTTTGGGATAATGGCTTCTAACTAATTTTAACTTATAAGAAATATTGTTTTCAACATTCGATAAAATTTTGTGAAAAATCAAATTGACAGTTTTTTAACAAAAAATAAAAACCTAAAAAAAAACAATACTAAAACTTGGTAAAAATTTACTTTCGACTCAAATAGCTTTTCAAAAATTACAAATATTGGCTTCAAACTTATTTTATTTCACAGAAATTCAATATTCATATATCATTCGATATAAAAATCCAACAGTCCGTTTTTTCATAAAAAAATAAAATCTACAAAAAATAGTACGCAAATTTGGTAAAAATTGATACATATAGACAAACTTTTAAGCAAGACAAATCGACAGACGGAATGGGAAGTTATCAGTGTGGGTCGCATCCCAGCCTCTTTTTTCCTTGATGATTTTGGATTGGTGATAATTTGAAAAACGGAATTAACCTACTAAAAATAATAATAGAAATAATGAGAATACGAGTTGAAATTCTAATACTAAGCAAAATTAAAAAGAAAAAGATTAAACGGTAAATAGTTCTTGTGTGTAATATTTATATAAATCCATTAAATACAATTGTTTAACTACTACTTTTGTATTGGTAAGTCTCGTGTAACCGAAAAGAGACGATATTACTTTTGAAGCTTCCGAGACGAGACTGTATGTTTTGTACCGAAATTTGCCGAGAGTCGCGTCGGTCTTTACAGGTTCTATATTCTTCTTATAGATAGAAGAAGTTGCACACATTATGTAAATTTTAAGATGTTATAAATATATTTGATTACTCATTAAAATTACATTTAGTTATAGAACTTTTTGATTTGAAAACTGTCATTCTCAGTGACACGATTTTTTTTTGTGTAATATTGAAGTCCAAAAAGAAGAAGAAAATATCCAAAGATATTTTGTGTAGCCTTATAGGAACTGCATATAAGACAAGTGTGGCATTCGAACAAAATTTTGAACTCAAGATTTTAATCAAACACAACATTACGAAAAATGTGGGTTCTCTCCGTTTGTCTGTCCTTGCGCCTATAGTCTAAACTCTAAGCCACATTAGGTTCATTGAGTTCAATACTGCATCTCAAAATTCTGTATTTCAAAATTCTGTATATAAAAATTCTGTATTTCAAAATGCTGTACATGGCTTAAAAATAAAAATCGGTTTGATAATGTAAAAAAGTGCGCACTTTTTTACATTATTAAAACGATTTTTATTTTTTAGCCTTATTAAGAGCATTTTGAAATACAGAATTTTGAAAACAGAATACTTTTTTTTTAAGAAAACTTCAGAATAATTTTTAATTAGCATAATGTTCTAATATACATACTTCCCTTGAAAAATAACATTGTCAAAAAGTAAAATACAGAATATCGATCCAGCACATCACAAATTATCTTTCGCTTGGTCATTTCCTCAACCAAGCCTCCAAACAAGATGCGCTTTTCACTATAATACACATCAGCATCGACCCACCTATCAACTGCACCAGACTAATTGATCTGTCAAAACTTCCAGTATTATACAGTATTATGAGATACAGTATTTTGAAAATACAGCATTTTGAGACATAGTATTTTGAAATACAGAATATTAACCATACAATATTATGACCATACAGTATCATACAGAATTTTGACCATACAGTATTTTAAAATACAGCATTTCGACCCGCTCCCATATCCTCTAAATAATATGAACAAAATATCAAAAATTTCTGTTTTTTTTTCTGATTTTCTAAAATTCGATACCTCAATTTTTTTATGAAATTCATTAAATAACAACATACAAAAAATATTAGAGGTTGATTTTGTCCCGTTGATGCTCTTTAAAATGATTAATTTTCTTGCAACAGCCCAGAATTATACAACTTTTAAATTTAAGGTGTTTTAATTTTCCATAGGAAGTTTTTGTAATAGGTTCGATGCTTCGATGTGTCGAATTGAAAATTTTGACATTTCCCGACGGACGTTTCAAGGTCTCTAGAATCTAAATAAAAGATTTTTAGAGAGATGTCTATGCGTGCATGTGTATTTATGTACGTTTTAAGAAAGCTTTTTTCATCGTCCATATCTAAAGAACTAGTAGAGATATCGACTTCAAACAAATGTTGTTATACCGATAATAATGCAGAAAGATGCAGAAATAACTGAATGAGTGATTTTTTTCCCACAGCATTTTTTTTTAAAAAGTGAACATTTTGGTTAACCAAAACTTTTTCACGAATCAATTACGATAGTGACTTGAATTAAATTTTATATTATGTATATTGTGACGTGAGACAAAACTAATTAAATTTTGAAAAAAAGTTCAACCAACGATTTTGTTTAATAAATCAAAAAAAAATTAAAAAAAAAATAATTGTCACTTCGAATATTTTAGGAAAATAAAATGATTTAATCTCCAAAATAATTGTATGTCAAGTCAAATTTTATCGAATCGACAAGTTTTTTACAAAAAAAAAAACCGGCTGAGATGCGACCCACACTGATAACTTCCCATCCCGTCTGTCGATTAGTTTGTCTATATTTTTTGTAGATTTTATTTTTTTATGAAAAAAACGGACTGTTGGATTTTTATAAAAAAATTACTAAATATCGAAAACAATATATTTTGTGAAACAAAATAAGTTTAAAGCCAATATTTGTAATTTTTGACAAGCTTCTTGAGTCGAAAGTAAATTTTTACGAAGTTTTAGTATTGTTTTGTTTTAGGTTTTTATTTTTTGTAAAAAAAACCGTAAATTCGATTTTTCTCCAAATTGTATCGAATGTTGAATACAATATTTCTTATAAGTTAAAATTAGTTAGAAGCCATTATCTCAAATCTTTGAAAAGATATTTGAGTCGAAAATCAATTTTTACCAACTTTTGTTAAATTTTTTTTAGGTTATTAATTTTTTGTCAAAAGCTTTCAATTCGATTTTTCCCAAAATTTTACCGAATGTTGAAAACAATATTTCTTATAAGATAAAATTAGTTGGAAGCTATAATCTCAAGTTTTTGAAATATATTTGAGTCGAAATTCAATTTTTACCAACTCTTATTAATTTTTTTTAGGTTTTTATTTTTTATAAAAAAAAACTGTCAATTAGATTTTTCTCAAAAACATTATTCTTCGTTGCACAAAATTGATTGGACATGAAATCATATTTTAGTCGTAAAATTTTCGAGGTGACAAAATCGTTAATTGGAGTTTTTTCCAAAAACATACTTGTTTTGTATCACGTTACAATATATAATAATGGGTGATTTTTTAAGAGCTTGAGAACTTTTTTTAAAAAAAAAACGCATAAAATTTGCAAAATCTCATCGATTCTTTATTTGAAACGTTAGATTGGTCCATGACATTTACTTTTTGAAGATAATTTCATTTAAATGTTGACCGCGGCTGCGTCTTAGGTGGTCCATTCGGAAAGTCCAATTTTGGGTAACTTTTTTGAGCATTTCGGCCGGAATAGCCCGAATTTCTTCGGAAATGTTGTCTTCCAAAGCTGGAATAGTTGCTGGCTTATTTGTGTAGACTTTAGACTTGACGTAGCCCCACAAAAAATAGTCTAAAGGCGTCAAATCGCATGATCTTGGTGGCCAACTTACCGGTCCATTCCTTGAGATGAATTGTTCTCCGAAGTTTTCCCTCAAAATGGCCATAGAATCGCGAGCTGTGTGGCATGTAGCGCCATCTTGTTGAAACCACATGTCAACCAAGTTCAGTTCTTTCATTTTTGGCAACAAAAAGTTTGTTAGCATTGAACGATAGCGATCGCCATTCACCGTAACGTTGCGTCCAACAGCATCTTTGAAAAAATACGGTCCAATGATTCCACCAGCGTACAAACCACACCAAACAGTGCATTTTTCGGGATGCATGGGCAGTTCTTGAACGGCTTCTGGTTGCTCTTCACTCCAAATGCGGCAATTTTGCTTATTTACGTAGCCATTCAACCAGAAATGAGCCTCATCGCTGAACAAAATTTGTCGATAAAAAAGCGCGAAACACATTTCGAACCGAACACTGATTTTGGTAATAAAATTCAATGATTTGCAAGCGTTGCTCGTTAGTAGGTCTATTCATGATGAAATGTCAAAGCATACTGAGCATCTTTCTCTTTGACACCATGTCTGAAATCCCGCGTGATCTGTCAAATACTAATGCATGAAAATCCTAACCTCAAAAAAATCACCCGACTATATAAAATTTAATTCAAGTCTCTAGCGTCATGGGTTCATGAGATATTTAGGTTTAACCAAAATGTTCACCTTTTTTTTTAAACTGTTATAGTAAAAAAATCACCCACGCAATTTTCTTGAGAGCCCTTTCTGCATCTTTTTGCATTATTATCTGTATAACAAAATTTATTTGAAGTCGATATCTCTTCTGGTTCTTGAGCTATGGACGACGAAAAAAACGTTCGGACGTACGGACGTACGGACGTACGAACTTATGTACGTACACATGCACGCACAGACATCTTTCTAAAAATCTTTTATTTCGACTCTAGGGACCTTGAAACGTCGAGAAATGTCAAAATTTTCAATTCGACAAATCGGACCCATTACAATAACTTCCCATGGGAAGTTAAAAACTAAAAAAAACATTACCTTAAGCTATTCAAAATTGATTTGCGACTAAAATATCTTTTTAAAAGATATTGGCTTCAAACTAACTTCATCTTAAAGAATTATTGTGTTCAATATTCAATTATTTTTTTTATAAAAATCCAACAGTCAGTTGTTTCATAAAAATTAAAATATACAAAAAATATTACGCAAAATTGTTAAAAAAAATTGTCGATTCTCGTTATCTCTTGAAAAAATATAGGTATTGACTTCAAAATGATTTCATTCTGTGCTGAATTTTGTGAGAATAAGCCAATATGTATTTGTTTATTTCAGAAATAAAAAGTTTCAAGAACTGCAGCTAAAATTCGTAAGGATTGGTTTTTGACTAAAAATCTCTTTAACAAAAATAAATTTTGAAATCAATTTATTTCATAATATTCAAAATATTGTTGGTAATTTTCAGTTCATTTGAAAAGCAACTGACAAATTTGTTAACAAACACACAAAAACTTACAATGACAACTATACAGTGATAAGAAATAGTTTTCGACTCAAGTATCATGGAAACAAAGAACGATATTGACTTCAAATTATTTATTTCACATAGGATATTATTATGAATATTTTGTCAAAATTTCAAGAAAAATCGACGGACGTAATGGGAAGGTATCAGTGTGGTGCGCATCCCAAACTCTTTTTTTGTTATGACAATGGAGACGCTAAACCTAATATTGGCGTAGTGTTTTTGTTAAGAAACTACCAATGAATTTATTTGTATAATAATCTGACCAAATTTTATCAACAATATTTATTTTGAAATTTTAGTTTGTACTCAATATTTTTCTATGTTCTCAAGAAATTGGATTCGGAAATAAATTTCAATCGTTTTTTAATGTTTTTATGTAGAAAAGGGGTATTTACAAATATTTTAAAATACTGTATCTCAATATTCTGTATGAACAAAACTCTGTAGGGAAAATAAATTCTGATTAGCCAAAATTCTTTATTTTAAAATGCTGTAAAGCAATATTCACATGAGCACGACCAACGAATGAACGAATATTCGTCGATTTTGACATTTCTTTCACATGAGAGTTTTTAATTCGTCGCGAATGAAGTTTGACATTCAGCACCGAAACCAAAACAAGAACGATTTTTTTAGGTTAAGTACGCGCGATTTTTTTATTCGTTGCGAGTGTGAATAATGTGGAACGCGAATAAAGTTTGACAGTTCGTATCAACTATAATTTTGTTCGCGACGAATAAATTTGTTTTCTTAAATTTATTAATATATGATATTGAAAAGTAAAAGTATGCATCATAAATCAAATAGAAACTATATTGCTATCGTTTTGTTAAGAATTTGTGAGGAAATATGTCTCCAAACGTATATAAACTCACATTTTGTAATTCATTCGTCGTTCGTTGGTCGCGCTCATGTGAATACTACTTAAATGTTCTGAAAAAGAAAAAATGCTTATGATAATGTGCGCACTTTTTTCAGCTCACTTGCAGTTTTTTTGTAGTAAATAATTTTTTTTTAGTACATAATTGATTTTTATATTTGCTCAGGTTCGTCAACTTTTGCAGATATTTTGTGACTTGAAAATAAAAACCTCTACAACCGCTCATTTGAAAAAAAAAATTCTGGAGTACACTTGCGGACTTTTTTCGAAAGTAAAAAGTCCTTATTATAGCAACAGGATTATAAAAAATCAAGGATACGACCGTTTGATTCAAAAGCTAGAAAAAAAACATACAAATGCCAAACGTGAGACAGCTGTGAAAAAGATAAATAATTTCCGGACAAAGCAGTCAGAAGTCGCGTTGGGATGATATGTTTCCACGACTATGTGTCCAATTCTATGCGGAGAAATAGCTGTATCTATTTCCGCTGGCCAAAAACCTTAAAGTTAACGATAAGCGATGATTGATGCATTTTGATTTCCACCGGAGCGGGTCGAAATGATGTATTTTAAAATACTATAAGGTTAAAATTCTGTATAATACTGTATGATTAATATTCTGTATTTAAAGATACTGTTCATTTAAAATACTGTATCTCAAAATTCTGTAATGTCAAAATACTATATGTGCTCATAATACTATATAATACTGGATGGTTTTGTCAGATCAATGAGTTTGTTGCAATTGCTTATGTTTTCAAAATTCTTTATTTGAAAATGATGTTAGTAGGCTAAAAATAAAAATCGTTTTAATAATGTTAAAAAGTTGGCACCTTTTTTATTTTTATTTTTCAGCCTTATTTACAGCATTTTGAAATAGAGAATTTTGATATACAGTACAGAATTTTAAAATACAGAATTTTGATCATGCAGTATTTTGTAGATACAGTTTTTTGAAATACAGTATTTTGAGATACAGTATTTTAAATACAGTGTTATGATCCAAACAGTATTTTTACCCCAACCCGATTTTCACATAATAGTATTTTTTTTCGATTAATTGTGTCTCTTTAGACAGAAGTTGTTCAAAAGCACGCTTCTCCATACTTACATAATTTCTAAAATCTTCATGAAAAGTTAATTATAATCTTCTTATCAACTTTGCTTATCCAATTTTTTTGTCTTTATAAATACAAGCTTTTAGACCACATACTTTTCATTTTCTGCACATTTTTGCTATACAGTGTTTTAAAATACAGAATTTAAGACACAACGTAGCACACAGTTTTAAACTATATAAATATGCCTGCTTACAGTTTTGACGACAAATATTGCGTAAATAAATATTTAATGTACCATTTACATTATGTACCTAATGAAGTTACAAGAGGATTGAGATCGATATTAAAGGATGTTATTATATGATGCTGAGTAAAATATGGTGTTTTGAATTAATTTAATAATTTTTCAAGGTTTATGAACTGATGTGTTATTGACTCGTTTGATCCTATTTTTTAGCAAAAATGATTTATAACTATCAATATAATAATTTAACATAATGTTGCTTAAAATTTTGTGCAATCGATTTTTGAAAAAGAATCTTTGGGTGAATGTACCACATAGTGCTCTTAATATTTAAATTCCAATTTCCATATATAAAAAATTAAAAAAAGTGAAACTTAGAACAAATATGTATTGTTAAGACAATTTTCCTTTTTTTATTTTCAATAATAGGTACATTGTTTGAAACAAGGAAAATGCTCGTCTATTTCATGTGATATTTTCTTGTGTTTGAAACTGTATCTTAAAGTGTCTGCAAAATATTTTCGTAACTTAGGGTAGGTGCTCATATATGTATTTTTTTCGTCTAAGCTAATACACCCATAAAAAACACTTAAGTACTTACTCTCACAAATACCTTTTTTTTGTTGAATTTTGTACTATATGTTATAAAATTGCTTAAATACATAAATAAATATACAAACACGTTTAATTTTTATTTTTCCAACACGTCAAATAACTTGACTTATTTGCAAATCATTAGTTATACGTTATATGGCTTAAAGCTGTGAATTTTTGATGAACAAATATTTAATATTGGTTTTTTTGGTTGTTCAATTTATGAGTTCTCAGTTCTCTTACTATAGCTACTCATATTTTTATACTTAAGGCAATTGGTGGCAAATGTAGGTATAGTTAGGTGGCAGAAAATTTCGATTAGAAAATATAAAATTTATTATATGTGTTTATTTAAAGCAAACAATAATTTATATCACTCGTATACGAATTAAAGTACATAAAACTAAGTATATTTATCTAAATGATAAGTAGATATAACTGATTTGTGTTGTGTTTCGACAACAATTTTATTGAATTATAAATAAGGAAGAACTCAAAAGCATTATTAGAAAACGTGATTAAAAGATGTAAGTTATTATAATTTTTAAAGGATTAATCAAAACCACTCTTGAAAGAAAGATTTTCTTTTGAAACACTCACAATATTCTTGAAGAAACACAAATTCTGCATCGAATACTCCAATTTCTCAACTGAAAACATTCATTATTTTACATTTTGAGGGGATTTAATATCAATCTTGTGTTCCATACACAGGACAGTCAGTTGGTGTTTATCGAATTAATTCTTCCTTTGTCCAAAAGCAATATCTACATAACAAAAATTTTCCTTAAGAGAAGAAAACATATTAGGTACCTATATGCAAATGCCAAAAAAAAAAAAATAAGAAAAGAAAAATTCAAAACCTCAGTTTTCTAGAATTGTCTGTATTTTGTATTCACCCCTTCTTATTTTTCAAAACTGGATAAGGTCTTTATATGTACCTATGATATGCACCTTACCTATGTTTACTATATCTTGTATATGATGCATTCATATACACCTATGTGCAGTGAATGTACCTATGTGATACCTACATACATATATGTATGTGTTCGTTTATTATGCCTACATAATCCCCATTATAAATAATTGTTACCCTACAACCAAGTTCTAATTAGAGCAAAACCTTGTCCAAGATAATGAACTGAAATTCTATTGTTATACGAATAAAACTTCTCTCATTCTCCATCATCATCATCCTCATCTCCCTCTCCCTCTCCATCTCCAACATCAGCTACACACCCACTTGTTCTTTTGCACCCTCCCTCATCTCATTTCATCTAACATCTCACATCTCATCTTATATAGCTCTTCATCACCCCCTTACAAACATACATACATACATATATCTACTACCTTACCTACCATACAAATGCTGCCATTCGGGTCGTGCTCCTTGGTAGTATATCTTCGTCACTTATTCAACTCTGGCCTGGGAGTTCTTTTCTTGTTCTTGTTCATGGAAATGGACAATGTTGAACAACGAGAGATGAAGAAGACGATGAGTACTTTTTGGAAAATGACTACAACTAATACCATTACTTTAAAAGAAAAGGACATCATTTAGCCAAGGAGCTGAAGCTGAATCTGAGGCTGAGGCCGATGCCGAGACTGAAGCTGTAGCTGAGGAGAAAGAATGTCTCTCTGATATGGAATAAGATTGAAATAGACAAGAAGGTGAAAAATTTGGGTAATGGTGATGGGCGTATGTTTTGTATGAGGTACGAGGGTTTTCAATTATTTTGTTTGAAAATATGTTTCCCTTTCCAGCATGAAAGCTCATTTTTATTCTTGTTGTTGGAAAAAAAAGTCAATGGATACGAAGGAAGTTTTTAATTTGATTGATAATAATAGATACCAACAAATATTTGATTAAGGTTTCATTACACACATTTTTAAAAAGAGAGTCAAATTATATTTTATTTTGGAAAACGAGTATTTTTGTATACTTGAGGACCATATCCTTTTCATGAAATTTTCTATGACCGATTTGCACACTTACGGCTGTAAGTCTGCTATAACTTCAGGAAACCCTTTGTTTTAAAGGTCTTAAAATGGTTTTGGATCTTTGAAAAATTTTAGACCTTATCATTCACCAGAACTTTAAAAGTTCTTATTCCAACAAAATAAGTTCCAATGATAATTACAGCCAGAACAATCAGAACAAACAGTAGTGCGTTGGAGATTGAGAGGCTTTTTAACAATTATTGATAGGTTTTTCGAGCCTAAAAATTCAACACTTCTGTATTTTGATACATTTCAAGGATGCTTTCAGCAAAGAAACTAATACTTCGTAGGCCTTTCTGATGAATCCGTCATTGCTATGACAACCAGAATCTAGCCGGGACTCGTTCAACATGCTTCTCCACCTTTCTCGATTGTTGGCCGATACTATCCAGTTTTGCAGGCTAAGACTCCAAGCGTCCTGGTGTACGCCATCCTCTCAGCGAAGTCATGATATTTT
This sequence comes from Eupeodes latifasciatus, assembly GCA_920104205.1. NCBI lineage: Eukaryota > Metazoa > Arthropoda > Insecta > Diptera > Syrphidae > Eupeodes > Eupeodes latifasciatus. The sequence goes on along the minus strand of OV049925.1, from coordinate 132,869,902 downwards.
CCACTGTCTTCTCCTATATATTGTACCGCAAATGACTTTCCGGTTGGATTCTTCTTCACTCATTCGTGAGTGTTTTTGACAGGGTACCCAAGTCTTGGATCTCAATGTTATGTCTAATTCCAAAGATGGAAGAGGAATCGACAAACCAGGGCTTTCGTCAACAGTACGTGCTACGGCAGCAATATTCTCAGTTTTTCTTGAGGAACTCACGAACTTGCCTTAATATCTCAAATTTGTCCATCAGTTGCACTATTACCGGCCTAAATGGTATTCTATGTTTACTCAAAAAGGCTTTAGATTTGCGAACTGTGACTGCCAAAATTTGACCATATTTTGGATTGTTCCATTTTTTATAAAGTCGTGGTTCTTACGGTAATATTTTTAAAAGATGATACCTTCAATGAAACCTCTTATTGGAAAACCCTTTATAAAATGCCTTTTTCATAGTAATTGCAACCAATTAAGACCCTTAATGTGAAGTATATAATCAGAGTGAACTTCCTTAAGTACCTCATCAGATCTGTCAATTATACAATAGAATTTGTATCTAAACATTTCCCTCTGTTGCAAAATTGATGCTTTATTTTTTTGTTTGTTGGTATTTAGCACAATTTTTGAAAATCTTTTTGAAAAATTTATTTTAGAATGACTTGTATGCAAAATATCCTAATTCTATCCAAGCGAAAAGGAATTTTTCTCTTTTGACGCCATCGATCGTGTGCTCATTCTTCATTGTCTTGGGTTGTCTAGCTTCTCTGACAACGAGCGACCAATATGCCAATGGGTGGTGGCGGCGGCGGCGGTGTTGAGCGGCGCTATTATAAAATCTTTAAGTAGACATAGACACAAATAGGAATGTTCTCAGTCAAAGAAGAACATCAGACGTAACGGCGGAAAATTCATAATAAAACATTTAAATTTGTCTGACACGAGAACAAGATACGAAGACGACCGCAACGATGCGTCAATTCAAAGAGAATACTGTAAAGAGAATAAGTTAGTATTTAAATTGTTTTTGTCGTTTTGTATATCAACTCAGGCGGCGCGGTCGGCGGTGGCCGGCGGCGCGGCGGCTGGCGGTAGTCGTGTTATTGTATAAACTCAATTATTTATTTTCACAGATAATTTCACGATCTATTTGTATAGTATAACACAAAGCACATTATTCGCATAATATACTTATATCAAATGAGAAAATAAAAAAAAAAGAATATAATTCTATTTTCTTGAATTTGTTTTAAACTTTCAATGGTTTTAGAATTTTGTTTTTTGAAATGAAAAGTTAATAAAAATAATGTAGGTTAGAACAAAGAACAAATTATTTGAAAAAAAAAAAAATATAATTTAATCAACTCGAAACTGCATTGAAAAAACATTGGAATAATTTTTATAATACCGTAGACTTTCAAAAAATGTCGAAATAATATTAAATATCAGACTCAATTGCATCACAATGTTTGAACATATGTAATTTTTAAAGGAATTACGTTTTTGTCTTTGTTACACAAACAAAAAAATACAAAAATAAAGGATTAAGCTGTTCTGAATTCGAAACTAGCCATACAAATTTTGTATCACAATTGGTTTTTAAAATATGCTACTTTCAAAACATTAAAGTCAACTAAAATGGTTTTAAATGGCTTAGTTAAGGCTAACAATAAAATGTGTGATGATTTTGCAAAGAAGGAACCTTTGTCTTCTAAATACAATTTAAATCAGTAAGTATCTTACTTAGTTTCTGGAAATTCTTATTAGTTATTAGTCTTTATGTGACTCTATATAAGTTTTATGCTGTCATAGTTTTGAAAAACACGTTCCCGAGTTAGTAAAAAACTTCAATTTTAATTATCTGCTAAGATTTAAGAAAACTTGTTTTTATATTTTTTAATATATATCAAAAACTTGATAAAATAAAATTGTTTAGACAACGGTTTTGGAGTGCAAAACTAACTTTCAAACCGTTTTGACTTTTTCAGTTGAAAACCGTTTTACCACAAATTGTTTAGCGTTTTTTTCAGATTTTGTAAAACAGTCTTACTGTATCTAACAACTTATAAAGATTTTCGAAAATTCGAAATACTAAAAATATTTCAACTGAATATTGAAAAAAGGGATAATACATTTAAAAAACCATCACGAATATTATTGGAAAGAGATACTTCATGTATTTAGGCTCAAAAAGCTTTATGTATATGTTTTTTTTTTTTCGAATTTTAAAAAGTAAAATTTCAAAAACCTCACGTGTTTAAATAATTTTGTAGTCGAATTTGAACTGAGACAATCAAAACCCATTGGAAAAGTGCACTTTAATTGCCTTGAGACATATCTTGTCGACTAGTGTTATGGAGCAAAAGTGTAAACTTTTGTTTTATATTATTTAGATTCTGTTCAAAATACCTTTGGGCTTAAAAGTTAAATTTTCAAAAAAAAAAGAGAATGGCATGGACTGAATTTAACATTTGAAAGCACAGAATTTGTGAATGCAAATACATATTTAAATTATTATTCAAAGTCGAAGTTAAAAATTAAGTTTCTTTAAGATTTTTTTAAAGTTTTTTATTCAAAATTGTAAAAAATTTTGGAAGACTTTATTATACTTTATAGATTTGAATAGAAACTGTTTAATTATTTTGTTTTATTACATCTCCATTTTAATAAATTTCGTATGTAACTGTACTGAAAACAGACCGTTTTCTATAAGCACACACATTTTGTACAGTATTCCCCGCTTAATTGCACTGACCATTTTGTCAGATTTTTCGGTCAATTATCCTGGTGGTTCAATTAGCGAAACCCCGCTTAATTGACATATCTGTTTAATTAAGCGAAACCCGTATAATTGCACGAGTAGGCCAACTAAAAAATAAAATATTCATCAAAGAAATTTACTCTATAAACATTTCAGTGTCAACTTATTTTCGGCGTCTGTTAGTTCGCCATAACATGACATGTTATGTCATCACATGCCAAATAATCATTGAAAGCTGCGTTGTCCTCAAGAACGTTAAGCTGGCCATAGACGGTGAACATGTTGGTGTGATTTGTTGGGCAGCGGTTCGCCATACACGGCCTAACATGTTTATAAACTTCATTTTTTGTGTGACTGTCGTGAAGTCAAGATGTGCGATAGAAGTGCGGATGATGCAATAGCATGTTTGATAACGACATGTTAATTCAATGAAAATAACAACACAAATGACGAATTGTTGTCCCACAACGCCATACACGACGAACATGTTGATAAACTTCAAAATGCGTTGTAAACTTGCCCATACACAGCCAACATGTACGCCACAACTTCACGGTTTATAAAATATTTCATAAACCGTGGATTTGTTGGCCAACATGCCCAGCCCATACACGAATAATTTTCCGCCCAACACCAACAAATCACACCAACATGTTCACCGTCTATGGCCAGCTTTATCTATGACCACGAGATCATTTTCCGGCTGCTCTTCTTCTTGGATGAAGCCTGCCTTTAAAAAAAGAACTTGCGAATGTAGGTTTAGTAGTAAAATATTTCCAATATTACCTTTCTAAAACAATTTCTTATAGTAGAAGGTGTTATAAGCCACAAACAATGTTTGTTTATGTGCATTGCTTGCAAAGATGTTATCGACTTCGAAAATTCTTCGATAATCCTGCCACGTTCGATGGCTGTAATTTGTTTCCTTATTATATTTTGCTGATAGTAAGCTTTGAAACAATGAATAATGCCTTGGTCAAGGGGCTGAATGATGGACGTTGTATTTGCGGGTACAAACTGCACGTTTATATTTTTTAAATCGTCCAACTTCTTATGACAGGCGGCATTGTCGACATGTCATTTCTTCGTCAAATTTATATAAAATTTGGGCCCATAAATGTTGGGTCATCCATGCCTTTTTGTTGGAGAAATGTTGCAAAGGTACAACCTTATTTTTAAAACACCTTGGCGTTTTGGTTTTTCCAATCACAATCATTTTTTTGGCCGTCCAATTATCCGAAAAATGTACATGTATTTAGATTTTCTGCCGCATATTTTTAAGATCAATTGAACGAGTAATTCAACTAAGCGGGGTTCAATTAACCGTCTAAAAAGCTTTGCTATTAATACGGGAAATTTTCGAAGCCAATTTTTTCGATCAGTTAAGCGGAATGTTCAATTAAGCGAGGTGCAACTAAGCGGGGATTACTGTGTCTACATTTTTGGAGCCCTTTTTAATCACTTGATTTCTATCGAAAAAAAGTAGTGGTCTGTTTAAAAGCGTCTTTTTCGTATGAATGTCGTTTTTTCAAACTGATTATTATATTTTTACGAACGCAGCGTTTATTCCGTAAACATTTAATATTTCTCCCTCGTTTGAGATCACAAGCAAAATGGAATTTATCTGTGAATTAATACAGTTAACTTTTAAGAACATTGCCATCTATTTATACCGAGCTCAGTTTTTTTTTTAAATAAAACAACACTATCCATTAGACTTATGTTAAAAACATTTTAAAATTAATATTCGTAGAATTACGTTTATGCTTCCATGGTACATTTCAGCACTTTTAGTCATTTATTCCAATTTTCATCAGTAGAGGAATTATTTTCGAAAATTTTCACGATTTGATTCATTTAATTGTTTTGTTTAATAATTACAGCTATTTTTATGTTTAATCAACTAAAACCATTTCCAAACATTTGATTATTTTAAATAAACACATAACTTTTTATTCACGAATGCAAACATTTCTGACAACAGAAATCGGCCAAACCCAATTACTTTGAAGAATTATCAGCTGACCCATTCTAAATGATACTTGATACTCCTTCTTCTGTCTGAGTATTGGAAAGTATCCATGGTATTTCGACCTGCACATTAATATAGTAAAATGTATTAAAATGCGTTCAGACTTCAGAAAAGTGGAAAGAAAATATTTGGGACGTGAGCACTAAAAATTAAATTTCGCTTTGCATTTAACAGGTTTGTAAATCAATGCAATAAATGCATTCTTTGAATCTAAATCTATAGAAACTGGGACTTTAAAATTTGGAATCACCATTCATATGACTTAAAGAAGATAACAAACACTTTTGTCAGGAGACAATTGAGTGCGACCATTAAAGACTTTATGCATTCCTTTGCATTCAATCTTTACATGCAATCTTTAAATATAAGTCGTACAAAATTGTAATCACAAAAGATTGCATTCTTTACGAGTTTTCAGTCTGTGTAAGCTGATTCCACTCAATTCAATTCGATTGAACAATTTCAGATTATAATTGTCACAATTAATTGTTGCTATGGTGAAATTTAAAAATTATTCCTTTAAATATCTAAATAAAAGTATTAAATTGGCTGTGTTTTAATAACATTCTTAATTTTCTTGTGTTTTTTTTGAATGTCTTAAGCCTATTTCGTCACAAAAATGTGTTTTTGTACCTTAAAAAAATTTTCCATTCGTTTTTTTGTAAGCATTATTCAGAAACTACAATTTTGTAGGAAAATGACTATAACATTTTTGTTGTGACAGCTTTTTAGGTGTCAATTTGACTATCACCTTACATAGACCAAATTCAATTATGTTCACTGTCATTTATCAAAAATCACCTTAGCCGATTCCACCCCTGGTATGAGTATTGTATGCGAGGGGTTATTTATGAGAGTTTTGTTTTTCTTATCTAAAACTAAAGAACTCGCTTTTCTTATTGAATTCTTAGCAAAAAATTCAAAATGTTTGGTTTTTAAGGTTGATTTTGTCTTTCATAGTTTTTTTTTAAACATTTCGCTCATTCTTAAATCTAATATTTAACAATTTCTTCCAAATTTCGTCAAATAGAGTGACAAATTTCCTAGAGGCGAACATAGAAATAAAGAATTTTAGGCAAACGTAAAAGATGAATTTAAAATTTTAATAGTTTTGTGACAAGTCTAAAAAAATGTTTGAGCCGTTTACAATAATTCTTTGTTTTCGAAACAAGAAAGAAGGAAAGTGCTATAGTGATATCAAAACTAATGAAGCTTATGTAAACCAATAAAATTACTCCATGTTTTGATTCGATTTGGTCAGTGTTGGAATTCTTCACACCAAAGGCAAAACTTTTTGCAATAAATAAAACATCAACTAATTTAAGGGCGGTCACAATTTTGGCATTAAGTATACTTATCAACAACAGCTGTATAATCAACACCACACTTAATAAAATATGTATGAATAATATACATATTTTATATTTTAATTTATTTTCTTCCAGTAAAATTCGATATCTACCAAACGTTATTTATTTTTGTTTGTATTTTTTTTTTTATTTTAATTTAATTATTTTATATAAAGCCGTCATTAATCAAACGCCTTTTAATTGACATTATAATATTTTAATTGCATAATTAATACCAAAATACTTAACTGTCAAGGCGTAAAGTAATTTATTGGAATTCGTTTGTGAATGTCGTAAGTATGGGTAAGTATGTATCTACGTATATATAGGACGCAAAAGGAATAAGAATAGCAATGTAGAATAAATGAACATAAGCAAAGCAGGGCATCCATCGTTCGTCGAGTCGTGTCGTTCGGCTTCGTCGTCGTCGTCTTCTTGAAGGAGAGAAACTCATCAAGTTTTGTGAAAATGGAGATGGTATCTTTTTGCAAGTCATTTCAAAGAACGAATTCTGAAATAGCTAAAAGCTATATACAAATGAATGAGGTCGAATTACGGGAAAGGAGTGTGAAATTCCTCACTTTATAAGAGACATCAGGATAGTCCATAGTCATTATTTTTTTTTATAGGATAGTCTAGGGGTAACCAATATATAATTTTTTTTATTAGCCAGCCTCTAACATTGGGGTATTATGGTTGTAGTTCAAACCAAAACACAGTCTAAGAGTACAGTATTCCCCGCTTAATTGCAGAAATCACTTTAGTCGTATATGTTAGCAAAAGTTTGGTTAATTTTGTTTTTCATGAATTCAAATGAATTTTTAATTGAAGCTATAATTCGCATGATCGTTTAAAAATTCTTGATTTGTCTTTAATTTGAAAGCCTTCAACGTGGCGAAGACCACACTGACAGATTTCCCTCTTAATTCATGTCATATTTCGCCTACGGCGGCGGCGTATTTTAATTTTGATTTTCGATGATAATTATCTTAAGTCTCTAACTTTAAAGTAAATAATAACCTATCATCCATGGTCATCATTGAAAACAAATCTGAGGTTCTTCGTGTTTTCTAAACATTTACCAACTCAACCGATCGTGTCAAAGTCTTCAAAATGAAATACCTACAAAAACTAATTATTCAGGAAGCAATTAACCTAATGACAGACAATATACGAGTATATGCAGCAGAAATGATGAGGGGATTACAACAATGATTCGTAAACGCACGCACGCGGCATGTTGATGATAATGATAATGATGATGATCAATTGTTTGATGCTTTTCTCGCCTAATGATTGAAGCCTCTAGCTATAGGACCTCTCTAAATCTGTAGACTCCCCCTATAGTCGTCGTCGTCGGTCGTCACAATGATCATTTTTCTATTTTCTCCATAAAATACTGAGATTTTTGGGGCAGCCGTGAGTGACGAGCGACGAATGTTTGAAAGACAACAAAAAATTTATAAACGCGTGGGTTTATCTTTTTAGACAGACTAGCGACTCCAGGGAAATGTTTCTAAACGTCCACGAAGTCGCGGTCGTCTCGTCGCGTCGCAGTTGAATGTGTGTCTATTGTGAATGGTCCCCCTGTCATTAATGACACCGACATCGACAGCAGTGCGACACGCAGTCCTATGGTGATGGGTATCATCAGGGGACTATATAGACAAAATCTCTGGGGGGAAACTGTGGTAAACACATGTTGGAACAAAAGAAAACTAGGAAAATGCGCGTTAGCCACCGAGACGCACTGCTAAGGCATCGTTTATGTAGTATATCGTCTCCACGCCACCGCCCGCCGCCTCCGCTCGTTCCCCATCCTCGATCTTCGGTCGTCGCATCATCATCGACACTGACAAGAATCACTAAAGCACTGCCATGTCTCAAAAGTCATTTATCAAAGAAGTGCTCTTTCCCACATTGTTCGCATAATTAGCTTGAGCATCCCAGATCTATGGCGCGATCTATCACGGCATGGAAGCACTGCTTTGCCTGGCTATAAGGTATGTATGTTAGTACGTGGGGATCATAAACTATGCGTGATCGTGCTCATTGATCGAGTAGAATTTACCATAATTTCATTCATCCGGTTTCATGGAGCATATGATTGCGTTGTTTCTTAGATTTGCGGGAGTCATGTTAACTCCCGCGACAAAATGTTTGAAATTCAACGTGCATTTCTTGAGACAATTGCTAAAAATATGTAAATTTTACGTGTTTGAATTAAAAAGTTGCTAAAAGGTTTATCAGTTTGATAAATGTACCGTAATACGTATTCAAATAAACTTACTTAGGAGAGACCATGTTAATTCTTAACTATGATATCGAACTTGATGATAGATTCATTAATCAACAAAAGATTCATTAAGAGATAGTAACTTAAGTCTGACGTCTAAAATGGAAATATTTTTGTATGATAAATTAATATAATACCTAATTAGGTAAGTAAAGTACTAATAGCTTAAAGTCATTTTCTTATGTGTATATTTATATTTTATTGTTAATGTTTTTTCCTTTTATTGCACTAGCAACTGGTGTATTCGTATATAAGATTGGTTGCATATTGATAAGAATTCCATTGCAAAAAAAAAAAGAACAGCTTAACGAGCTTAGATAAAAGGCAAACAACTTAATTGATATTTATATAGAAACTGTTGAGCTTAAGTAGCCATACACGAGGTGATTAATTAAATCTTAAGTGTTTTCTTTAGATTATAGATTTTAGATGTTATATGAGAAATTAAATGACGTTTTGTTGCAATTGTAATTTTATGACATAATAAATTTTCTTATTTAGTTGTAGATTTTACATAATTTAAATTTGAAAGAAAAAACATATAAATTGCATCACGTTTGGAATTACATACATATATGGCATAATGTACGAGTAATTAGGGAAGAAAATTAATAAACAGTGACCTAACCATAATATTATGGAAATGGATAATGGTTTTATAGATCTTATACAAAAATTCCGCAAGGAGTACTCAACAGTAGATAATATCTTCTCTCTAATAAGTATTGCTCGTATGTATGTGGAAAAAGGAAAAAAAATGTATGCATTCTTCGTAGACTTCAAGGCAGCTTTCGATTGCATTGACAGAAGATCTCTATTTCTCAAACTAAGCAACCTTGGAGTTTCAACAAAAATGTTAAGAATCTTTCAAAAGCTCTACGAAGAAAATAAGTCGGCTGTTTGGGATGGAAATATTCTTTCAAATTGGTTCGAACCAACAACTGGCGTAAAGCAGGGATGTCTCTTGAGTCCACTCCTCTTCTCAATTTATTTAGACGATCTAGTTACGGTTCTTCCGGGAGGAGTTCTTTTTGATGGAATGTCCTTAAAAATATTGCTCTACGCTGATGACATTGTAGTTCTCTCTGAATCTCCCAACATGCTCTAGATCATGATAAATAAACTTTATTGTTACTGCAAACTGTGGAACCTAAAAATAAATAGAGCTAAATCAAAAGTAATGGTGTTTCGAAACGGGGCGGGTCGTCTTGCAAGGAATGAAAGTTGGACTTGGGGAAATGAAAAACTGGAAACTGTTAAGGAATATAAATACCTCGCTGTTTGGATTACTCAAACGCTATCATTCAAAAAGCATTTACAAGAAAAACTTAAAGAATCCAAACGCGCGATAAACTGTAATTGGAAAACAGTATTCTGCAATCGAAATATAGCTTCAAGTGCAAAATACAGAATTTTTGATGCAGTAGTCAGATCAATTATGTGTTATGCGGCACAAGTTTGGGGTATTCTCGAGTTTGAAGAAGTAGAAAAACTCTTACATTTTTTCTTAAAAATAATATTCAGACTTCCAGAAAATTCACCAACGTACATGTTGCACCTCGAAACTGGTCTACCTCCACTGTATTTGTACACTCTTGATTTACACTTTTCATATATAATAAAGACCTTGAAACACCCTAATCATCGCCTCACAAATAAAATCGCTTTGCATCTCAAAAACAGAAATGAACAATTTTTTTCGGAATGGAGAAGACTGAGCCTAGAGCATGATGTTCCACTCCAACTAGAAAATGAAGATTATTTAAGAATAAACCTGCAAACCCTTTTAAGTAAAATTGAAGACTCAGCTAGAAATACTTTCATCCAACATTGTCAACAAAGTCAAACAAGAAGCTCGTATAAGCTTTTAAACCATTTTCTGGGAGAAAACAATTACTTTAATGACCAGAATAGTCTAGATGTTATCAGTACTATCTTTAAAGCGAGAGGCGAACAACTCCTCAGACTTAATTACGTACCCTACATAAGCGAGCAAAATACGGAATGCACCTTGTGCAATTTGAGAACTAGAGAAGACATATGTCATTTCATTGGCATATGTCCTATTTTAAACTCAATCAGAAGATCAATCTGGAGAAAAAATACTCTTAATGGAGATGAAATTCAGGGTATTCTTGATGGCGATAATTGGACACTTCTTTACTTCTACATCAAAACTGCCTATAAATATCGAAATCAAATCATAAACGAATCTTTTTGATTCTGCCTTTAATTTTATAATCAAATAATTCATTTTTATATTTATTGTATTAGTTTATCTATTTGTTATTAATGTAAACTTTGCGTTAAATTAATTCATACTTTGTATTAAGAAATATTATTGCTCTCTTTTCGGCTGACGGCACATGCCAATGCTCTTTTGTGATAACTACCAAACAATGTAATTACTTCTTATAAATGTAAATAAAAATCACACTTACTACTACTACTACTACTACAAAAATTATAGTTCTTGGGGGGTTTTCTTAAGGAAATGTGCAAATAGATTATTTTTATTTAACAACATTAAAAATTTTAAACTACGTTTAAGAAAATGTATTTCTTTTGAAATACAAAATAAAAATACAACAACTATATAGTTGATTACTTTTTTGTAGTGTGAATCAGTTTAATCAAATTTTACTCAAAATTCCTGGAGAATTTTTCGAAAAAAAAATAAACCTTAACCCTTTGATATTTGTTTTAAAAGGATACTAAATTATGATGATTATATTTTTTCTTCTTTGTTGAGTTTTTGGTTGTAACTATAACAACTCTGATAACTTCCCATCCTGTTTTCAATTGAATTTTTCTAAAAACAATAACTAAAAGTTAGCTACAATATTTTTGATTCCGACATTCTTAGTCGAAAGCCAATTTTTATTGATTTTAGCAGCATTTTTTGAAAGTTTGTATATCTACCTTAAAACAAAATATACCGATTGGATTTTGCTAACAACATTATTTTATGTTAATTAACATTTTTCGAGCTATTCGAATCGAACATATGTTTTTACCAAAATTGCGTAGTATTTTTTGTAAATTCTAGGATTTTTCTAAAAATTTTAATACCAGTTAAAAACGATAAAAAAAAGTTTAATGGCAATATTATAAAAAATACTCATGTCCAAAATCAATTTAAAAAATTTAGTAGTATTTTTTTATATTTTTGGTAAAAAAACATTCAATTGGATATTTCTCAAAATTTTAATAGATATTAAAAACGTTATTTTTCTCTGCATAAAATTATGCTAGAGTTAATACCATTTTTTGTTCGTGACAATTCGAGGTGACAAATGTTTTGTTTTAATTTTTTTTGATTTAAAAAAAAGAGGCTGGGATGTGACCCACACTGATAACTTCCCCTTTTTGTAAAAAAAACTGTTAATTCGATTTTTTTCAAAATTTTATCGAATGTTGAAAAGAATATTCCTTAGAGATAAAATGATAAAATTGGATTGAAGCCAATATCTCAAAATTTTTAAAAGATATTTAAATCGATAATCAATTTTTACCAACTTTTGTTAATTTTTTTAGGTTTTTATTTTTTGTAAAACAACTGTCAATCAATTTTGAATAACTTTGAGTAATGTTTTTTTTTTAGGTTTTAATTTAAAAAAAAAAAAACTGTCAATTCCATTTTCCTCAAAATTTTACTAGATGTCAAAAATTTTATTCTTCTTTGAACAAAGTTATTTTGGAGATAAAATAATGTTTTGTTCGTAAAATTTTCGAAGTGGAAAATAATTGTTAAATTGGATTTTTTTTTTTCAAAAATATATTTGTTTGGTTCCACGTTACAATAAACATATGTATAATTTGAAATTTAATTCAGTTTAGTTTAACCAAAATTTTCACAATTTTTCAAATTGCTATGGTAAAAAAATCACCCACTCAGTTTTGTTAAGAGTCATTTTTGCATCTTTTTGCATTATTATCTTTATAATACAATTTATTTGAAGTCGATATCTCTACTGGTTCTTGAGCTATGGATGACGAAAAAAACTTCCCGTACGAACGTACATACACACGAACGCACAATCTCTCTAGAAATCTTTTATTTCAACTCTAGCGACCTTGAAACGTCGAAAAATGTCAACATTTTCTATTCGTCAAATCGGAATTATTACAATAACTTCCTCTGAGAACTTAATATAATTGAATACAGTACTTTTTTTTTTATTTAGATACCAAGCTTATTTTTGAAAATGTTTGTTGTTTTAAAATGTTTTAAATATCTGAGAAAAAATTGGTGTCATTGAAGTTCGAAAAAAGGACATTTCTTTAGTTTCAAATGTTTGGAAACTATAATGAATAGTGTGTCGTCAATTCTGTTTTTATTGGTTTTCTTTTTAACTATTTTTTCTATGACTATTTTTTACTCAGATATTGAAATAAGAAAAGCATCCTGTTACCACGCTGAGGGCCGTTTCGAAATGGATACAAAATTTTCTACATTCTTGATGCAAAAATATTGTTCTTCTATGATGGGTAGCGGACCATTTCTGTGTTTAAAATGACTTCGAACGAAGGGATCACGTTTTTTTTTTCAATTTTTAAAGAAATGAAAATAAATTGTTTCTTCAAAAAAGGCGTTGTTAGGAAGTGAAAAATTTGTCTTAAATATTCCCTTTACGCAAGTATTCTCCAGCGGGGTAATAAAGTAAAAGTTTTTTGGACATTTCTTTCAAATCTTGTTACTCAAAAAGAATTAATGTTTAGCATCACTTTCTTTTTCTAAATTTTATAAAAATAAAATGCACGACTGGGTCGCACGAACTTGCTCCTGTATGCAAAGAGTCTGTTTAAAAAAGCACCTATATAAGATTTAAAATTATACCTTTAAAACAAGTTTGTCTTCAAAGATTTAAATGCTATTCGATTTGTCAATAAAACCGCGCGATTCATCCCAAGACACAAATGCATTATTTAATTTGGATAAAAGATAGTAATCAGCCCTATCATGAATTCCATCGTAGTCGGAATTTTTACGAATCCCGAAAAACTGTATCATGAAATCCGTTCGTAATGCAAAATTGTATGAGGTTTTCCACTACGAACGGATTTCATGATACAGTTTTTCGGGATTCGTAAAAATTTCCGATGGAATTCATGATAGGACTGAATATAATAAAAGTTTTGTCAATGTAATGCGCTCTTTCGGGCTCACGCACAGGATTTGATCTGGTGAGATGGGAGGGGATTACATTTAATGCAGTTAAAATAATTTAAAAAAAAAACTATTTTAAGATTCAAAACTTTACCTGAAAAATAAGTTTGTCTTCAAAAATTTAGATGCCATTTTATAAATCAAAAAAGCCTTGATTTTTCAAAAAAATTTTTTGAAAATCGTTAGAGCGGTTTTTTTTTAAATTAATTTTTTATATATAAAATTTTTAAATTTTGTTCTAAAAATATTTTTGGTATGCAGTTGTTTAGTGATTGTAAATATACGCTCTACATTTGAATTTCGTAAAAAAATGTTGACCCGTTTTTGAGATATAGAATTTTGAAAAAAAAAAATTCAATATTTTTTTAAAAATCCAAACAATAAAAAATTTCACTTTTGATAATCAAATATTGTTAAGGCAATATAAGAGCTTATTCAGAAAAAAAATTATTGAAATCGGTTGATAAGTTGCTGAGAAAATTAAGAAACAAAATAACGGTTCTATGAGCGGTACCTTTCCTGAGCAATACAAAAATATGTTTTTCTTATGAAAAGAAGCCAAGTTTAAAAATAAAATTTTAGAGAAAATTTAAAAAAAATCTATCGGTTTGTTTTTGAGAAAATTCGAATTTTCGTTTTTTGACCAAAAAAATTGTATGGGGGCCACTGTTAGTTTTGGTCTTAAAAAAAAAATGAAAAAAACGCCTAACGCGAATCTGCTGAAAACCTTAACTTCCAAGTTTGAACTCAATCGACCCAATGGTTTAGGCTGTAGGAGCGTGGACAGACAGACAAAACAGACCGGACGGAATCGCGGGACCCACTTTTTTCGACTTCTCTACCATCGTAATATCATGTTTGATTAAAATCTCGAGTTCGAAATTTTGCACGAATGCAAAACTTGCCATATAGTTCCTATATGTCGCAAGTAAAAAGTACTGAATTTTTTCCTCTGTTTTTTGTTTTTAACATTTTTCAATTAAGATTATTGTTTGATAATGTTTAAGAGAAAAACATCAATAAATTTTAACTACATTTCAAATCTTTCATACACGAATTGTGACAGGGAAGTGTCAATAACAATTCAATACAATAGACAAGTATTTTGTAAAAAGTCTTAAAGACATGCTCATAGTTAAAGTAAAAATATGATAAAACATTTATTTACTCAGCAATCCAACTCATACTTTTATAAATTTTGAATTTTAAATTAAAAATAATAAACATTAACTTCACTTTAAAATATTCAGCGATATTATGCATTTTTAGAAACTTCATCAATTACAGCCTAAGCGTTTATAAACTGTACTTGGAGATGTTGATCAAGAAATAGTCATCTCTGAAATTTATGTCCGAAATGAAATACACAGAAAAACAGAATGGTATTATCGTTTAACATATTAAACGGATTAATCGGTTTTATATATTTTTCCCATTTTATAATTAACTTTGTCTGTCAGAAAAATATAATCCTCATTACGGTTTCAAATGTATATTAATTCAATTTCTATGAAATTGTTAATTGCATATCCTATTATTTTGGTTAAATTTTTTGTTATATTATTAAAATTCAGTATTTAGTGATTATCTCAACACTAATTTATTTATATGACAAATGGAAAAAAACAAACTATAAAAGTGAACAATACCTATCCATAGTATCCCATGCCTGACCTGTCACTAACACTTTCAAATGAATTTTTAATTTAATTTAATTCTTCCTTAACAATAAATATTTTTTTTTTTTGTTTAACCAACACAAACAAAAAAAAACTATTTTCCAAAATAATTATTCATTCAGTTCATATATGCCCATTAGTTATAAGTTAAACTTTTAAATAACCCACGTTAAATACTAATTGAACATCAAAATCCAATTAAAATATGATAACACAAAAAAAAATAATAAATAATAATACAAAACAAAAAAAAACATTTTCCCACGTTCTTAAAATTGCTTTTCGTGTATATTTTTTTATTTTGTTATTTAAAAAATTAAATTAATATGAAATTCATAAATAATTGTGATCCATATGTCCTTACCCCCCCTCCCAAAACACATATGTATAACTCCACAGGAAAAAAAAAATAAAACTAATTAATTTGTTGATGAAATTTTAATTAAAAACCTTTGTGTGTATTTTTGTTTTTCGTTTTTGTTTTTTTTTTTTTTTTGATTCAACGAAATAAATCACACAATATATAAAGACAATACATTTTAATTCCCCATCATCAGTACAAAAGAGAAACATGACCTTTCATTTTTAATTTTTTAATTTTATAAAAAATACTTACAAAAATATTAAAAATTAAAATAAAACAAAAAACAATTTTAACAAGAAACTTGGAAATTAAGAAAGTAATATCAAAAATGGATTTTCTCTAGAAATAAACATCAAAGTGATGGAGGAAAATTCTATTAAAATAAATAAAATTTGTGACACTTTTTCTCTTCATTTAATATTTTTTGTATTTTATTTTAAGGAAGAATTTGATGAAGTTTTTGGTATAGTTTAAATCGTAACATCCTAATGGACACCTCCTAGGAAGTACCAAAATACATTAAGGACGACATAACCAAAAAAAAAAAAAAAGAAGTAGAAAAACTTAAATTAAAATTCTGGGAAATTGAAAAATAAAACCAAGTTATTGGTGTGACTTATTTTTTTTTTTTTAGACTCACTAAAAAGAAGTGAGTTCATTTAGTTTTGTCCTTTTTTAAGGTCTAATTTTATGTGTTGTGGGTAAGGAAAAAACCTTTACTCATTATGTAACCCCATGGTTACCACTATAGTAATTTGCTGACATAAGTTGATATGTTAGAAATTTGAAGCACATACGAGTAATCTTAGTTAAACTTTCTTATTCGTCCTTGCATAAAACTCAAAGCCTTTCTATCATAGACGATTTTTCTTCAAACTTCAACTGAATATTTGAGTCTTCTAGAACTTGTGGAACAGAAATATCCAAGTCTCAAACGTTCCAAAAATTCGTGAGCCCCTTTTTAATAAGGATTTTAAGGATTATTCTTTCCGTATATTAAAGGTATTGACTGTATCTAACTTTAACTAGTCACTTAGTTTACACCAAAAAATGTTAGCTTGAGAATTTTGTTAATTAAATTTTTCTGCAAGTGGCAACGGTGGTGGTGCCCATCATGGCCCTTTCCTCCCACACCACTACACCGTTTCGCCTCCTTCTCCTCCTATCCTTGTTCTCTCATTCTATGGGAAATTTTCTTTAATCTACTCGCATGAGTTATCGCTAATGAGTTTTAATTTAATTAAAAAAAAAAATTGCCACACGTTATGCTGTGCGGTTTTCCTTGGTGTTGCTAGCTGTGTCTCTTACACTTTGTACACAGTTATAACAGTAGGTATGCTATACGTTACAGCAGTGCACCATCATCGCTGACTTGATGCCACCTCCACCTCCTGGCTTGGCTGATGGAGCTGTTGGATCCGATGGGTTGCCAGAGAGATGGTGCTGATGGTGTTGGTGGATGACGGGGGCTGTCGGTGTGGTGCTGAAAGGAGTACGACTGCCTTTGCCTTCTTGCCTTGCTTGCTGCCATATGAACAAAGTCATACAATGTAGGTACAATTGTGACTACAACGACGACGACGACGTGTCCAATTGTTTATACTGTAATTTACCTTCATCGTTTATTCTTTTCCTTTTCAACTTTTGTATTTGTATTTGATTCAATTTTATATGAATGTATGTATGTAGTTGTAACCGGAAATTAAATGTTGGAATTCATTTTTTCTTTATTTTAATTTCAATTTTATTTATTTTTTTTTTTTACTAATAAGAAGAAAATATATTATATGTAAGTTGGAATGCAATTAATAATAAAAATTGTGAATTGAAGCTTATTTAATATTATATCATTTTTTATATTTATATATTATTTTTTATTATTACCTGCACGATGGAGATGGGTAGATAAGGTAGATACTCAACTCATTGGGTTTTGCACTTTCACTCTGATGATGATGGTAATGATTTAACTTTTGATTTCTCTATATAAAATTAACGATAAAATAATGAATATATATATTATATTATATTATATTATATATATATATATATATATATATATTATAATATAATGTGTATACGTAACTTAAAGATTTTATCATGGTCATCATAGGGAACTTTCAATTTTTACATCAGGGATGTTGAATCAAGTTAAGAGAAGGAGAAAAAAGAGGAGTAGATATAAAAATTTATTGGAGAAATTTTGGAGTATTAAAACAGATTTAAACTTTCCATTTAAAGTTATTCCAATCTTCCAGATTTTTCAAATTGAAAAATCTAGATTTTAAGTTCATGGTTTTTAAAGCGAAATGGGTTTGTGGTAGATAAATACAAGATATTTTTTACTATATCAATTACAAACAAATACTGGCATGCACCCAACATTAATAACTTTCTATAATTGGTGGCCATTAAAACTTAAAATTCATAATTTTTCAACAAGCCGTATTGTCATAAAAAGGATTTCAAAGTGTATGCAACACAAAATTATAGTGTAAGTTGTTTTCTGTTTAGGTATCCGAGACTTAAAACCAATTTAGTGGTAATTGTTGTAGGCTTTTATTTTTTGAAATGAAACTTCGAATCGCTTCATCAGAGGTATTTTTTTTTTCTTGTAGTAGAGTTGTAGACTTCGAAAAGTGACAAATTACAAATCAAAAAACTACACCAAATTATTAAGCACAAAATTGTCCAGGGGTGAAATCTACGGGCATGCCTTTAAAAAAACATTGGACCTAGTGCTTGGAAAATAAATATTGTACATGCACTTCATTTACATCTACCATTCACTGATCCGAGGTTATAGAGTTTTATTGTACCAAAAACGCAAAAAAAATAAAAATAAAAAAGAGGCTGGGACCCACACTGATAACTTCCCATCCCGTCTGTCGATTTGTCTTGCTTTTGTCTATATGTATCAATTTTTACCAAATTTGCGTACTATTTTTTGTAGATTTTATTTTTTTATGAAAAAACGGACTGTTGGATTTTTATAAAAAAAAAATAAATGAATAGCTATCGAAACCAATATTTTCTGTGAAATAAAATAAGTTTGAAGCCAATATTTGTAATTTTTGAAAAGCTATTTGAGCCGAAAGTAAATTTTTACAAGTTTTAGTATTGTTTTTTTTTTTGGTTTTTATTTTTTGTAAAAAAACTGTCAATTCGATTTGTCTCAAAATTTTATAGAATGTTGAAAATAATATTTCTTAAAAGATAAAATTTGTTTGAAGCCAATGTCTCAAATTTTTGAAAAGATATTTACGTCGTAAAACAATTTTTACCAACTTTTATAAATTTTTTTTAGGTTTTTATTTTTTGTAAAAAAAACTGTCAATTCGATTTTTCTCAACATTTTTCAGAATGTTGAAAACAATATTTCTGATAAGATAAAATAAGTTTGAAGCCATAATCTCAAGTTTTTGAAAAGATATTTGAGTCGAAATTCAATTTTTCCCAACTTTGAGTAATGTTTTTTTTAGGTTTTTATTTTTTATAAAAAAACTGTCAATTAGATTTTACTCAAAATTTTATCAGATGTCAAAAACATTAATTTTCGTTGCACAAAATTGTTTTGGAGATGAAATCATATTTTAGTCGTAAAATTTTCGAGGTAACACTTTCAGTTTTTTTGATTTATAAAAAAACCGTTAATTGGATTTTTTTCCAAAAATATACTTCTTTTGTATCACGTTACAATAGCCGTGTTTTATTACCACCCTGATCTGATCTGGATCTTGGATTTACATGCACTACATCAACAACACAAGATCCTGCTTTGTGTTTGGATCTCAATTTGAGATCCAAAATTTAATTCTTTTTTTCACATAATGAGGGCTTTATCATTGTAATTTCACATGTAAATGTTGGTATCATTGCACAAAAATTAAATGAAACCTGTATTGCCATATAAACATTTCCATTTGACTGAAATAAAATATTTTTCAAATAGAAAGCGAGAAGCTTTATATTTATTTATTTTGTATATAATCCATGAAAAAAGAGTTATTTTAACAAAACTAGATATAAATTGGTGAAATTGAAATAATTAAGTTCAAAAAAATGTTTATATATGACATAGTTTATGGGTATCATTTTTCCCAAAAAAAAGAACAAAAAAAATCATTGAGCAAAATGATCTTATGGCAACACTGCTTTCAATGTCAAAAAAATATAAATAAAATCGAGATTGCAAATGGGATAAAATACAAATAAATTGTAAGTAATCTCCAAATTAAATTATTTTAGTGTCACATTTATCAAGTTCAATTTTATTAATAGGTCAAAACGAATCTGGACTACAGATGAGATGTGGTCTCATCAGCCATTTTGGGTGTTTGTTTATATTTTTTTTTTGCTTCGAAATGTCACTTTTGAAAGAACGAATTTGACACTGCTACCAAACTTTAAATAATTAAAAATATGATGATCCAATGCTGTTTTATTATCATGATCTGATCCGGATCAGATCACGGTGATATTAAACGCGGCTAATATATAATATAAAATTTAATTCAAGTCTCTAGCGTCATTGGTTCATGAGATATTTAGGGTTAACCAAAATTTTCACTTTTTTTAAACTGCTATGGTAAAAAAACCACTCACGCAATTTTCTTGAGAGCCCTTTCTGCAGCTTTCTGCCTTTATCTGTATAACAAAATTTATTTGAAGTCGATATTTCTACTGGTTCTTGAGCTATGGACGACGAAAAAAACGTCGCGTACGTACGGACGTACGAACGTACGTACACACGCACGCACAGACATCTTTCTAAAAATCTTTTATTTCGACTCTAGGGACCTTTGACAAATCGGATCCATTACAATAACTTCCTATGGGAAGTTAAATTTTGTCTTATAAGAGGAAAATCGAATAGACAATTTTTTTACAAAAATTAAAAGCTAAAAAAATTACGTTCGTAAAAATTGATTTTCGACTCGAATATCTCAAAAATTGGGGTCCCCTTCCAAACGATTCGATTCCCAGTCAGCGAATAAACGGCGTTGTCTATGGTCATGAACTTTGAGCTCCTGGGTCAGTTGGATCTTGTACGGGTCTAGGCCCAAGTCCCGACACTGAATTCGCCAAGTTGAAGTCTGCCAAAGGCCGAGTTCTTGTGCATGTGCATGGCGATGAATAGACTGCCTTGGGTTCTGCTGTACACTATTACGGAACCGTGGCGATGTTCTCAGCCTATCTTGCGTTCCTTGAACGTACGGGTGTTGACTGATTGTTTACTGAACCGGTCTTTTCAAATTTAGCCATAAAACGTTGAAGAGTCGACTGTGAAGGGCCACCACGTCTACCGTAAAATGGGCGCAATTCGCGCAACGTTTGCGTTAACGAACACTCATTTTGATAATAAATTTTTATCATTTGAGCGTGATGTTCAATCGTGTAAATTGCATTGGTGATTTGGCATAAACAGCTGAACAATAAACAAAAGATTTGACAGATGTCACCAGAACAAAATGGCCGCCACGGGGTGCCAAAATCTACCCGCGCCAATTGAAAAGAACAATATTAAATGCATAGTTTTTAAAGTAAGTTCCTTAATAATGTGAATTTTGGTTAAAACCAAAACATATATCAGTTTTTAGGCACCAATCAATAATTTTTAAGATATTTTTTTTGACATGCTATAAAAATACGTTATTTACATACAATCAATAAGAAAGTGATCAGTATAGATCAAAAAATAACAATTTGAAACAAAAACTTGTATAAACAATCAATTTGTTAAGTAGTGTGAGCTTATTTGTTTCCAAAAAATAAATTGAAATGATACTGTTTTATGTATTATATTCGAAAAAAACCCTCTGCAGAATTATTTTTGTTGGTCTGTTTTACAAAAAAAAAAAAGAAATCAATACTTTTATACCAATCAATCGGTAGAAGACCCAAGAGAAGAAAATACCGATATTCGTTATTAAAACCCGATTTTTGAAAATTGATAGTCAAAAATCATTCCTGAAAAAAAATATATTTTCATATAAAAATTCAAATTTCAAATCTGACCTTAAGACTTACATATGTATGTGCTGTTTTTTCCTTGACAAAAGCTGGAAATTTTACTTGAAAATTAGTTCATTTGGGTGTTCTCTTTTTAAGCTGTATAGTAACTGAAAAAAGTATTCTTAACATACTAATTTTGAGTTGAGATGAATACTATGACAATTTTTGATAACAATATTCCACACTTAGGAAAATTACTTAAAACTATTTTGTACCCTTATAAGTGACTTTCGGTATAAAAGTGTCTTCCAAAACATAAAAAGTATTGAATTTGAGGCATTCAAATTAAAAGTGATATAAATAATTATTTCAATTTTTTTCGTTTACGTTTTTTATCTTATTCCACGTGAATTAAAAATAATTATATGTGTCACAAAATAAGCCACAAGAAAATACGTACGTACGTACGTATACCTTTAAAATTGACAAATCACTTGAACAACTGCAACACAATGCATTACTCAGGCTTAAAATAGAATTACAGCCAACTGACAGAAGAAATCTATTTCCGTTGTCAGTATTATACTCTTAATGTATTCTTAGTTCTTGTCTGTCCTTTGTCATGTATAGGTACAGCATTCTATAAACATAAGCATAATTAAATATACATACATACATACATATGTATATGAAGAAAACAGATCGGTTTTGCGTTGATGATGGGCGCACTCTTAAACCAAAGTGCATTTATTTTATTTATTTTAAATTTATTTGCATCAGATCAATCATTTTGTGATATTTTTATAAATAACTTCTTTAAAATGCTGTCTGGGTCTTATATTCAAAACAAAAAAAAAAAGTCAACAAAAGAAGTCTTTAATGGACAAGAATATTCAACTTTTCATAATGGTGATATTTTTTAATGAAAATGAAAGTTTTTAGATTTTAAAGATGTTAGCAACTGTCAAAGTTCATTTCCCAATAAAATGGTAATTTGACAAACAAACTCTGAATAATTGTGAGCCTACTCGTATTTGACCGAAGTCATTTTTGACAGATGTCAAATACGAGTAGGCTCACATTTATTCAGGGTTTGTTTATCAAATTACCACTTTGTTGACAAATGAACTTTGACAGTTGGTAAGAGATACATTTTTAAATCTACATCTGTCAAATTGAATGTCATTCAGTCTGTTTCTTTCCAAATCAACATTTCAAGGTTGCAAATAGATCTGTCTTACAACTGTAAAAAGAACAAAGCTCACGACTTTATCGCATGAACTTGCTTATGTATCCAAGGTGTCTTTGTTTAAAAATACTACTTACTTTTAAGAATTAAAGAAAGGGTGTTTTTTAACTTAGATGAAATAAAACGCACATAATTTTATGTTATGGCCAAGATTTAGGTTTATTATAAAGATAAATGTTTTATGTTTTAAAAATGAGTAAAGGGATTCCACTGTCCTGCAATGCAGTCATTTTCATTTCATGTAAGATCCACCATCACTTCCACCTTCGTATAATAGTGACAGTGAATTCCTGAATTTACGATTGGGCCAGAAACCCGTCATATTCTTTATGGACGGTCTGCAGTTTTCTTGTAATCGTTGCTATTATTTTCTAAGTACTGCAACAATATTGATTCAACGAGGGGAACAGTCGTGGGTTGGTCTTCAAGCTTAAAGAGTTAGTCATCCAAACATTAGATAACATTCCGGACACAGCCTAAGATTTCCTGATATAGCGATATCTTCTTCTGTTCCAACCTTCAGTAGAGAAAATATAGTTCCAAGATACTCAAAACTTTCTTCTTTACTACTGGTTGTTGAGCAATATTTTTAGCAGAGGTTTTAAGGATAAGCATCTTAGATTTTCCCGTGTTAATTTTCAGCCCCATGATTTCTGTTTCTATCTCGACCTTTGTTGCCATTTTTTAAAGAATAATTATAACATGAAACAGCAAGCATATATCGTCTGCGTTTCAGGTATGTATATTGTCAGAGTCAATTTTATTCCACCGTTTTCTGTCAAGGCTGCCTGCGGCATATCACTGATCACAGATAAAAATAAAATTGGTGACAGTATGCAGCCTTGGTTGACGTCACTCTTTTGACAACCTACTTCCGTATTTGACTTGACATTTGGACATTTGGACGACAATTATTACCTTTTCCCACTCTTCCTGGAAGCGTTCCAGAGACCCATTCTGTTTCTTTTAGAGGTTGCAGTAATTCGCTCAATGAACTTGGCGCTGTTTGCACCGTTTTGTTGTTTTTCAGTGCTTTGATTGAAGTACAATGCTTAAAATTCCTTACTGAGGGGTGCGGTGCATAATCCGGAAATTGGTACATCGGCCAACTCAGAAAATTTCAGTTGCACGTTGCTGTCAAAGTCTTACATTATTTAATAATTTATAACGATTACATTCACACAAGATTGCGTTCCCCCAAAAATCACAGAAAAACTTCTACAGTTAAAGGGTGCGCCAAATACAGTTTCATTTTTAAAATGCACAATTGTTTTTTTTTCCCTTAAATTATAGCTTTATTATTTAAATCAATAATTATCATTAATTATGATGATATTGCACTTAAGTTCTTGAATTGCTTCTGGATTTCCGTCATAACATTGGTCCCACAAAAAAGAAGTTAAAAAGAGTCTAATCGCAACTCAGAAACGATTGGTACGCTGACGTAGATAAAGAATGCTATCACTTTAGTACAGGCGTACAATATCACTTCGGCCAGAACTTCCTTTTCAAAAAATGCCTCTGCACACACCTTAAAAATAAGTTTTCAATTTTTATCAACGTTGTTCAAGCGTAAGGCTTTAGTTGAAGGAGGTAAGATGCTGAATTTCTGTCAAGTCTTCTGATTTTAAAAGAAACCGCTAGATGTCATATCCTGTATATTATTTTTTGGGAATTTCGTTCTTGCCCACAATGAGTACCTTTTAAACACATCAGAAGGATGGAGATTTAGAAAGGAGAGTAAAAAAATACATTACCTATAAAACAAGAAATAAATAAATTATTTATATTTTTGAAACTGGTAAAAAAAGAAAGTAAACAAAGTTAACGATAAAAATAACATCTGTATGTGTACACATACAAGGTGTTTTCATATTTTATTAATGACTTAAAATTAAATGATTGATTATTGTGTCTACATGTTCTAACCAGCTCAGCTATCCACCACCACCTGTTGGATAATTATTAAGTCTGCCTTTCTTTTTTTCTAAAATCTTTGAGCAGATATTTATTTATAGTATATTTGCTTATCCAAACTTCTATGTAGGTAAGGTACATAGCCATAAACACTTGAAGAAATATCTTCGACGTCAGCACACATGCCTAATAATGACTTTTCTATACATACTCAATGCGATTCAATGACTCTTGAAATGTGTATATTTCGCCTCGCGAATAAGTAGTTAGCATTTTTGTTGATTATTTTTTTGAATTCCATATTTAATTAAACCACCGGCAACTGGATTTTAAAATTAATCATCAAATATAGGTAGTTACGTATATAGTTGGGTATATTAAGTCTCTATAGCTCTCTCTCCCCAATATTTAACATAGGTATGCAGTATGCATGCATCATGCATAGAGGTTCACTTACTTTATTATTGCAATTAAAATTAATCATGAAAATAGCCCAATTAAAATGTATATCTATTAAATCGTGCGAAAATAAGTGAAATAAAAAAAAAACGTTCACCCTTCTCCGTCGGTCGTCGTCGTCCGTCGTAGTCGCATTTTCAATAAACCTATACAGAGCTACAAAAGCTTTAGGTAAGGTAGGTAGGTAGTTATAGAGATCCTTTACCTCACGCTCGCACATAATATATAACCGTTGTTGTTTCAATTTTACTCATTCGTAAGTATAATATTACCAACATAGTTTGGTCTCACTCATTGGCATGGCATCACCTGGTCTCAGTTAATTAAACCACATGGATAATTACACAAGATTACATTGATTAATAGACAGAGGCCGGTCAGATATTGCGCCGCCGACAACATTTCATTCGATACTAATTAACGCGAACAACAAGTCTAAAAACTTCATTCGCGCACGTTAATTAATAACCCCCTGCTGTTACAGTATTTTTTGTTGTTGTTGTAGGTACCTTTATTTGTGTAAAGCACGAAATAAAACAACAACAGAAACAAACTAAGTATAAACTAAGCCGACTTATAGGCTTTTAACTGCACCAAGCTTACTAGAGGTAAGGTATAGCTAGCTGTTAGATAGTTGATGGTGCCTGATGGTGCTTATATTAAAAAA
Organism: Eupeodes latifasciatus; assembly: GCA_920104205.1. Taxonomy (NCBI): domain Eukaryota; kingdom Metazoa; phylum Arthropoda; class Insecta; order Diptera; family Syrphidae; genus Eupeodes; species Eupeodes latifasciatus. Next base: position 132,844,016 of record OV049925.1, on the reverse strand, counting down.
AGAGGGAGATTCTAAGTCAAAATAACAGGGAATTTGATATGGCCGCCTCTTGTGGACACCTCATATAATTACTAGCCAATTGTTGACTGCACTATAATGTAGGCTTGCGGACTAATTAATTGATTGCTTCTGCTGCTGCTGTTGTTGCTTCTGTTGCATTTGCTGTTGAAGCTAACAGTATATATGTATAGTAGGCAAGTATAAAAATGTGGTCATAAATTAGAAACTTGTTCGTCAAGCCTTTCGATAGGACGGACTACGGTCTCTTCGACGACGATATTTTTTTTTGTTGAGCTTTAACTTTTTCGCTACTCCATACCATATGTAATCTTTTTCTTAATATTGTGTGGGGCTCTGGCTGGGCTGACATTTACTGTGTAATATTTTTCCATATTAGGGTAAGTTATGAATAAATTATGTTTTTCAACACTTAGAATTATTATTAGTGGGCTATCGTTTCGCACTTGAATTCCATATAAGTATTTAGGAGTAACTTTGGTTTGTTTATTTTAATTAGCTACATTTCAAGTCTTCTAGCCTAGTAGCAGTTAAAAAATCACAATTTGTTGAATTGTTATAACAAACGTTACTTAGAAATGCCGAGTACCACTAATTTGTAAGTATTTATTAAGTGATTTTGGGTATTGTCATTTCTGTTCAGGAATATTTGGCAATTGTTTAACATTCCAAATTATGGAAATTAATTATTCCAGCACTATCTACCGAAAAATTGTGTGGTGAAGCTCATTGTTGGTCCAATGGGTCCGTAAATAAATAATATTACAGTACATGGAGCCAAAAAATCTTAAAACCATAAACATATTCCCATTACATCCATTTATTAACTATTTGGCGTGGTTAAGACGCGAGTATAGCTCCCGTTATGGTAAATGGCAAGTGAAACATTCCTCAAAAATTTATCAGCTAAACAACGACGATATTTGGTTTGGTTAAAAATAAGTTCGTTGACAGCTTTGTTTCAAGAAATGGTTCTGTTAATAGGTCCACTCGTTCGTGAGACCCTAACGCCTCTCAATTACTTTCTTTGGTGCTATGTTACTCCAGTGGCTTATGCCGATAAACTTTTGAAATCCGAAGCATTGAAAACCAATATTCAATTTAAAAAAAAAAAGTAGTGACAAATTTGATTAATCGAATGTCTGTCTTAGCCGCATCCGTAATAATACCGGAAATCATATTAACTAAAACACCCGATTTATAAGTACCAAAGTACAGATTATTCAATTTATTAAAATGTAAGTACTTGGCCAACACTATTTTGCCAGTAAAATCATATTTAACTTCCTTAAAAGTTGAAATTCGAAGAAATGACATGAACTAATGTTGAAGTACTTTATTCTTAAAATTATGCTTGATATTTTAAATACTTGAAAATTATAGAGCTTTCTTTTTTTGAATGTTCATATATGTACGAGGCTCTTAAATACAAGTATCAGTAAATAATCTAATACTTATACTTGAGAATACTGAAGCCCTGAAATACTTAATTACTTTACGTGCTTATAGGCTCTTTGTTCCAAATTTATCAAATCTTATAAATATTTTAATGAAAGTATGGTAAAATTTTACAATTTCGAAAAACGTCCTTAGAACTTTCTATAATGTTCCTTAGAGAATAGAAAAATCATTTAGGAATAGTGAGAGGGGAGTTGGGTGCGAGTAGACAGATCTGGAACTGGGCGATAATTTGCCCAATATTAATAATACAGAGCTCATTTTAAAGGCTTTTAAGAGCAATACAAAAAAGATTATGACAATTTCTTAGGCAAATATAATATACATCATAAAACAGAACGTAATTTTTGTATTGGAATCAACTGTCATAGATTGGATGTAATAAAAACACCGTCGTCATTCTATGAAAAGCCCCTAAGTTCATTTTATCAACAATGAGATCAATATGCCAATTGTATGCACAAAATTAAAAAAAAAACTTAAATCATAACAAAAATACAACTTTTAATTTGTTTTTAAATATAAAACGTTTTTTTTTGTACAAAAAATAGGGTATCAATTAAACACAAAATTTTGTCTCGCATGCTTACCTTATGTGATTATATTAATTTTTCTTTTTTCAATTTGATTAACGAATCGGTGAAATATAATTTATTCTGTGTGACGCATATTAAACTTAAACTTCTCTCGTATTACATATACCTCCATTCCAGTGGGTGAAGCTGCATATCATATATACGAGTAGATTCCATAGGTTTCACCCATTAAATTTTGAGTCTCCTTTGTCTATATCTGACTAACTATACGATACCTAACCTACTACCCGCTATACCAATCTATACTATCAAGCTGTGCTATGTCGTAAATTTACTTCGTTGAACAACACCGAAAATATTTGCATAATTAATCTCTAATTAGACACAACAACAACAACAACAACAACAACAACAAAAATTAGATTGTATCTTGTATAATATCTACATATCAATGTCGATGCTGAAGTTGCTTTGCTCCTATAAACATTTATTATACCTCTTTCATATGTGGGCGGTCAAACCCACGACAATCGACAACGATGCCGACTAACGAAGACGACGACGACGCGACACGACGCACGGTATAAGAAGCCAAACAGCCATTATGATCATATCATTAAAATTAATTGTTTCAAAAAACGGTTATCAATGTATAATCGGGCAATTTAAAATAAAAACATTCTAATTAAGAACCTGTTTTAAAATATATTTATTTAATTTTTAACTTAAAATAAGTTAAACGAACGAAACAAAATAAATTTCCTTTTTTTTTAATATTTTAATGAGGTGACCATGTTTTTTTTTTTGAGTATTAAAAAAGTAACAATAAATTGCACAAAAATGAAAGAAAACAAATTAATGAAGTGAAATTGTATGCCTTAATTAATAATTTTGTTTTAATATTGTTTTAAGTAATCAAACACAAATAAATCAAAGGTTATTCAATTAAATAGTTATAAATTAATGAGTGTGGATATTTGTCTATATTTATTTTTTATATTTTTATATTTTTTTTGTTTTTTGACTTTAATTAATTTACTTTTACCAAAAACATATATTATGTCAAAAATGTTTTAGTTTAAAAAAAAAGTGATTTATGATATGAGTGATTGTTCAACAACTGCGAAAATATTAAAAAGAAAGAAAACTAAATACAGTTCTAGGGCACTCGTAGATTTTATTTATATATTTTATTAAAATAAAATTGCTAGAATTTTTTGAATATTCATTAAATACTCATCGATATAATTAGTTCGCAAAATATTTTACTTATTTTATTGAATATTTTGTTTTTCAACTTTAACTAAGACTACGAATAATAACTGTCAAACTTATCAATTTTGAAATCAAAATACATTTTTTAAATCATTTTTTTAAATAAATACAGTTTTTGAAAAGAACAAATGTAAACAAACGTTTACCTACATGACATTCAAAATTAAGTAAATGTTAAAGTTTATTTTATATTTCTTTGATTACCTCCAATTAAAAAATATATTTATTTGTTTTGTAATTAATATATCGAATAGAAAGAGAGTGGTTAATAATTATAATATTTTGCATGCATCATGTGATGTTTTAATAATTTATTCACTTTGTTTAATTGACAGGGTGTCCCACAGTTATAGCAAAGTAATAAAGTAACACTTTTGAAATCGGTCAAAGAAAAAAATGCACGACTGGGTCGCATGAACTTGCTCCTGTATGCAAAGAGTCTGTTTAAAAAAGTACCTATATAAGATTTAAAAATATACCTGTAAAATAAGTTTGTCTTCAAAGATATAAATGCCATTTGATTTGTCAAAAAAACCGCGCGATTCATCTCAAGATGCAACTCATCCTAGGACATTTCATTCCGGAAATGAAAAATACTTGTAGGCATACTTAACGAAAACAATATTGTTTGTGTATTCAATTAGTTCGTTTAAAGCTTTTTCCTTTGGATAGGTTTATTTTAATTTCATATTAGAAGAACCAGGATGGAAAATAAGTTATCTGAAGATAGGAAAGAGGAAGAACATGTTTGTTTAAATTGTAAAGCGATCGCCTATTGGTTGTGTAGTTAGTTAGGTGTCTAAAACGAATAAAGAATAGTTCATTGGCGTGCTTTATGCAGATAGATAGATAAAGCCATGTTTATGATCAGCGTCGCCGTTTTTAACTTCCCATAGGAAGTTATTGTAATGGGTCCGATTTGTCAAATTGAAAATTTTGACATTTCTCGACGTTTCAAGGTCCCTAGAGTCGAAATAAAAGATTTTTAGAAAGATGTCTGTGCGTGCATGTGTACGTACGTCCGTACGTTCGCGACGTTTTTTTCGTCGTCCATAGCTCAAGAACCAGAAGAGATATCGACTTCAAATAAATTTTGTTATACAGATAATAAGGCAGAAAGATGTAGAAAGGGCTCTCAAGAAAATTGCGTGGGTGGTTTTTTTACCATAGCAGTTTAAAAAAAAGGTGAAAATTTTGGTTAACCCTAAATATCTCATGAACCAATGACGCTAGAGACTTGAATTAAATTTTATATTATATATTGTAGCGTGATACAAAACAATTATATTTTTGGAAAAAAAATCAATTAACGGTTTTTTTTATAAATCAAAAAAACTGAAAAAAAAAATTTGTCACTTCGAAAATTTTACGACTAAAATATGATTTCATTTCCAAAACAATTTTGTGCAATGAAGAATAATGTTTTTGACATCTGATAAAATTTTGAGAAAAATCGAATTGACAGTTTTTTTACAAAAAATAATAACCTAAAAAAAAATTAAAAAAAAGTTGGTAAAAATTGAGTTTTGACTCAAATATCTTTTCAAGACTTTGAGATATTGGCCTTAAACTACTTTTATCTTTCAAAAAATGTTGTTTTCAACATTCAGTAAAATTTTAAAAAAAAATAGAATCGACAGTTTTTTTACAAAAAATTAAAAACCGAAAAAAAAATTTAACAAAAGTTGGTAAAAATTGATTTTCGACTTAAATATCTTTTCAAAAATTTGAGATTATGGCTTCTAACTAATTTTAACTTATAAGAAATATTGTTTTCAACATTAGGAAAAATTTTGAGAAAAATCGAATTGACAGTTTTTTTACAAAAAATAAAAACCTAAACAAAAAAATTAATAAAAGTTGGTAAAAATTGATTTTCGGCTCAAATAGCTTTTCAAAAATTAAAAATATTGGCTTCAAACTTATTTTATTTCACAGAAAATATTGTTTTTTATATTCAATAATTTTTTTATAAAAATCCAACAGTCCGTTTTTTCATAAAAAAAATAAAATCTACAAAAAATAGAACGCAAATTTGGTAAGAATTGATACATTTAGACAAACTTTTAAGCAAGACAAATCGATAGACGGGATGGGAAGTTATCAGTGTGGGTCGCATCCCAGCCTCTTTTTTTTAAATCGGGCCACTTTTGAACATAAATCGGGCCATTTTCGTCGTTTCGGGACCAAAAACAGAAATGAAGGAGATGCACTACTGTATCTTTTTAAATTCATTTTTTAGGCACAATTTTATTTATAAAAATAATTGTTAAAAAACATAAATAATAAAATTCTTAAAAACAACAAACATAAATAAGTAAATATTACATTTAACATAAAATAAACCACATTCATTTAATGAATCAAAGTAAAGTTTAACATAGTTTATATCATGAAAAGTAAAAATCACTTAAATTAATTAAACCTACAAACATTTTGTGATGATTTATGAATCTGGGTAACATCCTGAGTGAAAAATAAATAAATCGAACTCGTCATCGTCAGTGAAGGATTGAAATCTTAGTGTATATGAATACATGTTCTGTATTTGGTTCAAATACTTTTTAGAGGGCCATTTTCAAATTTTAAGGGCTACCGAGCAATTTCAATTAAATAGGGACAAAATGGCCCTCTCGGGCCATTTCGGCAATGCTGTTTATGATGATAATGAAGGAATGTTATTGGTAGCTAGAAGGTACTTACTACAATCCAATCACATTCCTTCTTTCTTGCAAGTTTTCAGCGCAAACATAGAGTTATTACGTTCAGTTTATTTTTTTCGTTAAAGTTTAAAAAAAAAACAAGCATACGAACAGGTACAAGAAATTGCTATTCATGTGTTGTTTACATTCAGGCTCTTGTGCGTTTTGGGTTTTAGTTATGAAGTGACACGTAAGCAGTAGTTGTAGAGATTGTACGTTTCTATAGTACCAAGTCTTTTATATAGGCGAAGGCAAGTAAAATATGTGTGAAACAATCTTATTCTTAAAGAATAATATTTTAAAATCATATATACAAAGGTACCCACATACCTTGATAGACACTTTAAAATACATACATAGATCCTTGATTAAATATATCATATCAGTGGCGCTACGCGGCCATCGTTGGTATTTACAATAGTTATAAAAATACATAAATATGTACCAAATGCATTAATTTGGATAAAAGATAGGAATGTAATTAAAATTTTGTCAAAATAATTTACATTTAATACAGTTAAAATAATTAAAAAAAAAAAACTATTTTAAAATTCAAAATTTTACCTCAAAAATAAGTTGGTCTTCAAAAAATTTATATGCCATTTTATAAATCAAAAAAGCCTTGATTTTCCAATTTTTTTTTTTTGAAAACCGTTTGAGCGGTTTTTTTTTTTAAATTAATTTTGTATGTATAAAATTTTTCAATTTTGTTCTAAAAATATTTTTGGTATGCAGTTAATTAGTGATTGTAAATATACGCTCTACATTTGAATTTTGTAAAAAAATGTTGACCCGTTTTTGAGATATAGAATTTTGAAAAAAAAAAAATTCAATATTTTTTTAAAAATCCAAACAAAAAAAATTACACTTTTGATAATCAAATATTGTTAAGGCAATATAAGAGCTCGTTCAAAAAAAAAAAAATATTGAAATCGGTTTATAAGTTGCTGAGAAAATTAAAAAAACAAAATAACGGTGTTATGAGCGGTACCTTTCCGGAGCAATAACAAAATATGTTTTTCTTATTAAAAGAAGCCAAGTTAAAAAATAGAATTTTAAAGAAAATTTAAATAAAATCTATCGGTTTGTTTTTGAGAAAATTCGAATTTTTGTTTTTTAACCAAAAAAATTGTATGGGAGCCACTGTTAGTTTTGATCTTAAAAAAAATGAAAAAAACGCCTAACGCGAATCTGCTCAAAACCTTAACTTCCAAGTTTGAACTCAATCGACCCAATGGTTTAGGCTGTAGGAGTGTGGACAGACAGACAGAGAGGACAGACCGGACGGAATTTTGGATTTTCAAAACTCAGATTTTTAGGAATTTTACGTTTTCAGGATCATAGACGATTGGAATTTTAATGCTGATGTATGTGATGCTTCAGAGTTTTCTGGGTTTCTGGTCTTCCGGATTCTGTGAGAATCTCTAATATTATATTATTACCCATCAATAAAATAATAGTACGGTTTATTATCAACACATTTAATACCGCAGTTCACTAGTTCACACATGTACTGTACATATGTACTAGTTCACATATGTACATATGTACTTATTTTATTCATCAAACAACTTTACATCCTTGGTCTCTGTGAATATCCTTTAAATATTCACTTCAGATTTGAAGAAAGTGCATTAGGTTTGTTTGCTTTTTCGGTACTAATATGCTTAAATTTCGACACAAATCGCTTTTTGCTTTTTCGGTAACAATGTGCTTAAATTTCGACAAAATTTTGAACTAGATATTTTAATCGAACATGACAATACGATTTTAGAGAAGTCGAAGAAAAAGAGTCAACGTTCCGCTGAATTCCTTGGAAAATTATAATTAATTAAACTTACGAATTTTCTGGTTAAAATCGAAAATTCGAATTTAAAAAAAAAAAACAAAACTTCCCGAAAAATATTTATGTATGCATTTTTCACAAAAAAACATATTTCCTATTTCGGCTTCTTTCTTCTCACAAAGTAACTTCAAGAAGTAAGAAAATTACAAACAAAATTTAAATGTTACTATTTAGATCAGAGCCGCATTTAGAGGTCCAGAGGCCTCGAACAATAAAGGATCGGAGGCCCCCTCACCCCAAATTATTTTCAAAATAAAGTAAACTATTTTTTTTTTGCCCGAGTTTTTCAATAAATAATTTATTGTGAAACCAAGTAGATTCCTTGAGTATTTAACAAACACATACATATAAATATAAACGGAAAAAAAGAATTATCTGAAACTAAATTTTAGGGTTAACGAACGGAACCTTCGAGCTTTTTTCACCGAAAAATCGTTGGTGATTTCGTTGAAATTCATTTCTCGGAGTAAATCGCTTACAATGCTTAGGAGAGAAACTTTCGATAGACGGTTTTGTGCCATATCGTGGTTCGAAGCCTATTTTTTACAATTTTCATTTTTGAAAATGAGCGCTCTCCAGTGCAATTTATTACCATCAAAACCAAATACATTCTCAATGCAATTTCGAGGTTTGGGAATGTAGCTCTGAAATTTTGATTTTCGAGCTTGTCACGATGAGGTGCATTTTGTATGACAATCGAAATCGATATTCTTCAATAATTACGAGTATACAAATAAATTACTATTGACCGACTATGATTTTTTTCAATTTTTTGCATGCAGTAAAGTTCGTGAATAATTGATGGCATTTAATTGTGTCACAATAATAATTATTTGCTTATCAAACTGCATACCTGACTGCATAAAAAAAATAGGAAACAAATTACCAATTAGTCAATAATAATTGATTTTTCCAAGAATTGAAGAACACCGATTCTTCATATACAGCAATTAATTTATATGTACATATATATATGTATATAAAAAAAAAATGTCGAGACACGGAATCGAATACCCAACCGCCGTGGTTTCGAGTACCACCCCACTCAGCCATTAAGTGATTGGGGTACTCCCTCAAGATGGGTAGTGAATTGGAAATGCTTCTTTTCAGGGCCATTTGAGATTTTGATATTTCACTGATTGCCTGATTGGAGTAAACAAATATAGATCAATGATTTCTGTTATTTAAGATTAATATAATTAATCTTTTGCTTTCTTAAAACTATATAGAAAAACAAATAGCGCAGTTTTTAAATCACTGTATTTACAATCAAACCAAGAATACAAAAGGTTATGCAATCTCAAAAAAGAACTTCGTTTTAAAAATACGGCTTCTAAGCTCGTTGAATGCAAGGACTCGAAATCTTTTTGGAAGACAGTACAAGTGTTGAGTGGGCGGAATAGGAGGGTATTGTTCACAATTGATGAAAATCTACTTGCAAATTATTTTGAAACTCTACTTCTGCCTGACTTAATCTAAACACAATGAGCTTTGCATTCCCCAATGTCATTATTCCTGAACTGGATTCCAATCTCACAATGGTTGAACTAGTAGCTATTTTAAAAAAAAATGAAAAATAACAAAGCATCTGGATCTGATGGGATCCCAGTAGAGTTTTATAAACATGCTACTCCTGAATTTTTGGAATATCTGTTAGAACTTTTAAATAGAATATTCATTGAAGAGATAGTGCCTGAAAATTTTCGTCTGTCTCGAATTACATCCATTTTTAAAAAAAGGTAACCGTGATTTGCCAGAGAACTATAGAGGAATTGCTGTGCTTAACTCATTAAGAAAAGTGTTTACACAAATACTCTATACTAGACTTACGACCTGGGTAGAAGATAATAATATGATTAGTTGCTTTCAAGCTGGTTTTCGAGCCAACCTTTCAGCTATTGATCAAATTAGGCGTTTTATTGATAAAAAAAAGAACTTATATGCCTTTTTCGTTGATTTAAAAGCGGCTTTTGACACTATTAATAGGAGGTCCTTACTCTATAAGCTCTCAGCAATTGGCCTATCTACTAAATTTATCAGAGTCTACGAAAAACTTCTCGAAAACATGATGGCATCTGTTCAGAATGGTAGAAAAGTATCTAGAGAATTTAGTTGTGAAGCAGGTGTCCCTCAAGGATGTGTTCTAAGCCCTATCATGTTTGCACTGTATATGAACGATGTCGAAAACAGTATACCTGGGGGAGTTCAGTTCGGGGATATTACTCTTAAAGTCTTGCTTTATGCTGACGACCTAGTGATTTTATCAGACAGTCCGCTTACTCTACAGCTCCAGATTAACAAGCTAAAACAGTTTTGTGGTCTATGGGATCTTAGAATAAATACCACCAAATCCAAAATAATGGTTTTCAGATCTCGAAATAGATCAATTGGCTATGGGCGGAATTGGACTTTAGATGGTGAGATAATTGAGGTCGTAAATGAATTTAAGTATCTTGGGTATACAATGACATATAATCTTTATAAAAGAAAAAACAACCGCTGCAAAAATTGCAATAAATACAATGTGGTCCCAGTTCTTCGCAAATAAACTCGTAGATCCAATTTAAAAATTCAAGGTTTTCAATGCCACCGTGAATACTTGTTTTTGCTATGGTAATGAAGTATATGGTTTCGAACAGTTGGAGGAAATGGAAAACATACAGAGGTATTTTTTCAAGCGAATTTTTAGGTTACCTATCAACACTCCTAATTATGCTATCCACCTAGAGTCAGGCTTACCTCAAATTTTCTTGAAAAACTTAAAGGCTAACGCCGATTTTATGATCAAAGTTATGAAGCGGTCCGACCAAAACTTGCAAAAAAGACTCCTTAAAATTTGTTTTAGTTGTGGATATAGTCCTGTCAAAAACTGGTATGATCTTGCTGTAGCACATAACCTTTCAATATCATTGCCAGTGGACAATGTGGAAGCATTAAAAAATGCATTATATGAATGTATCTCTGTTATAGATGACTCGATGTATAGGCTTTGTGTTGCGCGAGGGATTGCATCAACATCCAGGAATATATACAGACAACTTAATCTGAAACTTGGTGAAGGAAACTATTTTAGAGAAGAGTTTACAGTTTCGGAAATGAGCTTGATCTTCAAGATCAGAACGGAAATGCTCGATTTGAATTATAGACCACATAGAACAGACTTAAACCCTCTGTGTTCCCTTTGCAACCTTGGTCAAAACGAAGATGTTTTGCATTTTTTAGCACTTTGTCCAATACGAGTATTAGAGGAAATCCGAAGGCTCTACTTTTATTCTAGTTTTCTTTCCCAAGAGGAATGTGTCGGTGTACTAAACGGAGATCGTGGCTGGAAGCCTCTTATACGCTATGTCTCACATGCAAGAAAATATCGAAACGAGTGTTTGATTTTGTTTTGAGTTGTAACAAGATGTTAAAGTAATTGTATCTTCTCCTTTTTTATCATTTTAACCAAACTCAAAGCCCTTAAATTTAAAAAAAAAAAAAAACATGAGAAATATGCGGTTCTTTTTCCTATTTTTTTTTTTTTTTTTTTTTTTTTTTTCTTTCTCATTTAGAAATCATTATCTGTTTTAGCTAAACTAAAAGCCCATTACCAATAATTTTCTTTAATTTAAAATATACTTTAAGGATGAACATTATTCCATATGGTTCAATGATTCTTTTTTTTTGTTTTGACTAAACTAAAAGTCACATTATGAAAATAATAATTTAAAAAAAAATTTTCTTCTTCTATTTACATATTTTTAACTATGAAACTTATTTTGTGAAATATTCTCTCTTTTTACTCAAATATTGTTTTTTTTTTTGTTTTTTTTTTTTTTATTTAATTAGTTTATTTTCCGGCAGAAGGCTTATAAAGCCATGCTTTGTATATCTTTTATTATGAAATTTTGTACTTATAAGAAAATTGAAAAAATAAAGAACTTATCTATCTATCTATCTATAATTAAATAATCATGTATGTACAAAGTACTGTAGGCTGTAGGTATAGGTAAAAGAGCAAAAAAAAGTACATATTTCGAATTTGAAACAAACATTTTCCGAAGTCTCTATTGTGGGGGCCCAGTTTGTGGAGGCCCCGGGCTTCTGCACCGGTTGCCCTCCCCTAAATCTGGCCCTGATTTAGATAACAAAAAAAACTATAAAACTATTTGTGTTTCTTTTTCTAGAACTAAAAAAATGTACATGTTTCCAAAATATCAAAGTTCTTGACTTAATGATATTTCTTGAAAATATAGTTAAATAATCTCAAAAGCCCTTTTTCTTAGTATTTTTATAAACCCAAATATTTAGCCAGTCGAAAAAAAAAACATAAAAGTTCAAACAAAGATCAATCATTGATTTAATCAAATACATTTTTCATTTCATTAATGGATTATTCATTTCCAATTTCATTCAATGACCACATTTCTTAAAACCGTTGCGTTGTTGTGATTGTCGATTAGCTTTATTGATTCTTAATTCGAAAGATGTCATTTTAAAAATTTATGTTTACCAAAAAAAAAAAAAAAAAAAACAAGTAATTTTTCGCAAAGTTTTCGGATACTCGTAAACATTCATTTATTACTTAAGCAATTTTTTAAATCCATACCCACTAGATTTGAAAACCACTATAAATAACTAAACCAATATTCATTTGCGAAATCCATGCGACTGGCGGTATTTGGTTGCCGTGGCCTGGCGAGCAACCTATAAGCTTTCCTTGAATTTCCAAATCAAGTTTTAATAGCTATTAACTTACAAACAAACATACACAAGTATAAAGTTTCCGTTCAAATATAAAATAAAAAGTTAGGGTTTAAGGGAAGGGTGTACGTAAGTATAGTTACTTGGAATTGATCTTCTTAATGTTTTGGCAGCCAGCTTAACCACTCCAATCATTTTGGCGGATGACTAAGTTAAAGAAAAAAAAGCAGTACTAAGTGCAGCTGAGGACTGAGGCGACTGATGTGGATGCGAATGAAATAGATGAGGGTTTTCCTTGCCAAGAATATGTATATATATATGTATTATTATCATCATCATCGAAAATAGAAAAAAAAAGAAGATCAAGGTATAGGAAGAACCTCCTAACGCAACACCTACCTACTACCTATTTGAAGGAGTGAATTCCATTAAATAGATTACCTACCTGAATGAATTTCGTAAAATCACACTTCCCCTGACGTTTAGTCTATAATATTGAAACTTACCAACCAAACCAACCCTTCTACTTCTTCTATGTATGTATGTGAACGTAGAATGGTAGGTACTTTGGGGTTGAAAAAAAGTTTGTTCGAATAAATGTATCAGTACAGTACCTACATAATGTATAGATTTTAAGTGAAATTCTATTTAAAGAGAGAACATTTTTGAGGTAGGTATAATAAAACCACCTTTTTCCTTGTATATACTCGTCCCGTATTTTCAATACTCATATCCATTGGTTGACGCTTAATGTTTGAAAAGGATAGATCGGACCACCATCAAAAACCATCATCAGAGACCATCATCAGTATAAGAAAGAATCCCATGTCTGTCAAAAAGTCAAAAAGCTTTGAACAAGGTTTTTCGAAGCCCACACATAAACACTTAGATTGAACCATCAAACTCAAAATCGTCGATGCATGCTATAAATGATATGCCATTATTTGTAAAAGTTAATATAAAAATAAAGTAAAATTTAATCTTATTTAAAAATAGGTAATTTATATTAAAATACTTAGCTTGACAAGGTCTGGAAACTAGCATTTTAGAATCACGCATCATGACAGGATAGTTGCACACATAGACGCTTCAGTTGGCCAAGTTTATATGCTGAATTTTCTACTACTTTTTAATATAACAAAAGAGTCAAATAGTACCCGTTTTTATGGGCAATACCATCGAGACCTGCTTAAGCGAAAATCTGGATACCTGAAACATGCTTTAAATTCATTTTGAACAGAACAAAAAATTTGTTGCAAATTCACATTTTCACTAAGAAAGTGACATTTTCATTACAGATTATTATTAAAACTTTAAAATAGTTTCCATATAAATGAAAATAAGTTTATATTTTGAGGACATCGTTGTCAGCATATGACTTAAAAATCCAATTCTGAAGTAAAGAATATATGTCGAAAAATAATGTTTGGTGATTTCCAATAAGAGGTTTCATTTTGAGTAGACTGATTTAAGGGCAGTTGTCACTTTCAAAGTTGTAAATTTTTGACACATGACAAGATAAAACTACGTTGCTACTTAACAAATTAATTTACGATTCTAAAATGCATATAAGTAGTCAAAAATTCATTACAAAAATGGTTCCAGTTCTTAATTTTTCAAAAAAAAAAAATCCTAATTGAACACCGAGATCATGTGATTTATACTCTTAAATTTTTTAACTTCCCATAGTATTTCCATAGTAATGGGTCCGATATGTCGAATTGAAAATTTTGAAATTTCTCGACGTTTCAAGGTCCCTAGAGTCGAAATAAAAGATTTTTGGAAAGATGTCTGTGCGTGCGTGTGTACGTACGTTCGTACGTCCGTATGTCCGTACGTTCGCGACGTTTTTTTCGTCGTCCATAGCTCAAGAACCAGAAGAGATATCGACTTCAAATAAATTTTGTTATACAGATAATAAGGCAGAAAGATGCAGAAAGGGTTCTCAAGAAAATTGCGTGGGTGTTTTTTTTTACCATAGCAGTTTAAAAAAAGGTGAACATTTTGGTTAACCCTAAATATCTCATGAACTAATGACGCTAGAGACTTGAATTAAATTTTATAATATATATTGTAACGTGATACACGACAATTATATTTTTGGAAAAAATTCAATGAACGGTTTTTTTTGTATAAATCAAAAAAACTGAAAAAAAAAAAAATTGTCACCTCGAAAATTTTACGACTAAAATATGATTTCATCTCCAAAACAATTTTGTGCAACGAAGAATAATGTTTTTGATATCTGATAAAATTTTGAGAAAAATCAAATTGACAGTTTTTTTATAAAAAAATAAAAACCTAAAAAAAAACATTACTCAAAGTTGGTAAAAATTGAATTTCGACTCAAATATCTTTTCAAAAACTTGAGATTATGGCTTCAAACTTATTTTGTCTTATTCGGAAATATTTTGAGAAAAATCGAATTGACAGTTTTCTTACAAAAAATAAAAACTTAAAAAAAAATGTATAAAAGTTGGTAAAAATTGATTTTCGACTCAAATATCTTTTCAAAAACTTGATATTATGGCTTCAAACTTATATTATCTTATAAGTAATATTGTTTTCAACATTCGGAAATATTTTGAATAAAATCAAATTGACAGTTTTCGTACAAAAAATAAAAACCCTAAAAAAAAATGTATAAAAGTTGGTAAAAATTGATTTTCGACTCAAATTCAAATTCAAAACTTTGAGGCATTGACTTCAAACTAATTTTATCTTATAAGAAATATTGTTTTCAACATTCTATAGAATTTTCAAATCGAATTGACAGTTACAAAAAAAAATAAAAACTAAAAAAAAAACAATACTAAAACTTGGTAAAAATTTACTTTCGACTCAAATAGCTTTTCAAAAATTAAAAATATTGGTTTCAAACTTATTTTATTTCACAGAAAATATTGTATTCGATATTCATATATCATTCGATATAAAAATCCAACAGTCCGATTTTTCATAAAAAAATAAAATCTACAAAAAATAGTACGCAAATTTGGTAAAATTTGATTCATACAGACAAACTTTTAAGCAAGACAAATCGACAGATAGGATGGGAAGTTATCAGCTTCAGATATCAGTGGGTCGCATCCCAGCCTCTTTTTTTTCTATTTGACCATGAAAAAGATAAGGTCTGTGCCAATGCTCCAACAATCGATTTAAGACATTATAAAGGGGTTTAAAAAGGGGATTTTTGAAGTTATTGAGAACATACAACTCGAGTCAGTTGTAAGAATTTTTTTAAAACGACATAAAGCTTCAATCAGCAATACGTTTCACGCACTTTCGCAGCATAAAATGTACTGTCGACATTATTCACAGTCCATAATGGTTAGGTAAGCGACCAATAAAAACCCCGTACTTCGACTTATAGCAAAGATCGGTCGGACACGTTTGCCGCAGTACATCTGGGGTGTGGGATAATCCGATGCTTTCGATTTTACTTTAGCTTTTACTCAATAGCTAATAAAGTTTTGTCCTGAGAATAGGTTTTAACTCAGTTGTAAACTGACCTAAATTTTCATATATATATATGTAAATCATCTTCGACCATTTCTGGACAAATGGATTAGTAAGCAACCGAAATTATTAATTCACATAAGAATAAGAGATTTTCATGCACCCCTTTTTGAGCTTGAAGAACTTTGTCTTCGATCTATGTTCGTTTAAGAACAACGTTTTACAGGCCATCACCATCAAAAGCGAACGCTTGCAACACTTTACAGTATAGTACTACATGTCACTAAGCTCACGCCAAATGGAAAAAAGAGGCTGGGATGCGACCCACACTGGTAACTTCCCATCCCGTCTGTCGATTTGTCTTGCTTAAAAGTTTGTCTACATGTATCAATTTTTACCAAATTTGCGTACTATTTTTTGTAGATTTTATTTTTTTATGAAAAAACGGACTGTTGGATTTTTATAAAAAAAATTACTGAATATCGAAAACAATGCGAAATAAAATAAGTTTGAAGCCAATATTCGTAATTTTTGAAAAGCTACTTAAGTCGAAAGTAAATTTTTACCAAGTTTTAGCATTGTTTTTTTTTTAGGTTTTTATTTTTTGTTAAAAAGAACTGTCAATTTGATTTTTCTCAAAATTTTATCGAATGTTAAAAACAATATTTCTAATAAGATAAAATTGGTTGGAAGCCATAATCTAAAATTTTCGAAAAGATATTTAAATCGAAAATCAATTTTTACCAACTTTTGTTAATTTTTTTTCGGTTTTTATTTTTTTGTAAAAAAAACTGTCAATAAGATTTTTTTCAAAATTTTACTGAATGTCGACAACAATATTTTTTGAAAGATAAAAGTAGTTTAAAGCCAATATATCAAAGTTTTGAAAAGACATTTGAGTCGAAAATCAATTTTTACCAACTTTTATTAATTTTTATGTAGGTTTTTATTTTTAGTTAAAAAACTGTCAATTCGATTTTTCTCAACATTTTTCAGAATGTTGAAAACAATATTTCTTATAAGATAAAATAAGTTTGAAGCCATAATCTCAAGTTTTTGAAAAGATATTTGAGTCGAAATTCAATTTTTACCAACTTTGAGTAGGTAATGTTTTTTTAAGTTTTTATTTTTTATAAAAAAAAACTGTCAATTAGATTTTTCTCAAAATTTTATCAGATGTCAAAAACATCATTCTTCGTTCCACAAAATTGTTTTGGAGATGAAATCGTAAAATTTTCGAGGTCACAAATTTTTGTTTCAGTTTTCAAAATATACTTGTTTTGTATGCCCTTTCTGCATTTTTCTGCCTTATTATCTGTATAACAAAATTTATTTTAAGTGGATATCTCTTCTGGTTCTTGAGCTATGGATAACGAAAAAAACGTCGCGAACGTACAGACGTACGGATGTACGAACGTACGTACACACGCACGCACAAACATCTTTCTAAAAATCTTTTATTTCGACTCTAGGGACCTTGAATTGTCGAGAAATGTCAAAATTTTCAATTTGACAAATCGGACCCATTACAATAACTTCCTATGGGAATTTAATAACATGAAAGATTTGAGGGCATTTTCAAGATCATCTCACATATTATGAACAAATGATCACCGACATCGTGTGTGGCTTTTCTGACCCCGTTAGTCTATGCAAATAAGCCACAAATAAACCTCAGTGACCATCAAAGCTAACATATCCCATATTAAATTCTGTTTGATTTATGCCTCAGAGCTATGGAAAATTAGTCACTTTAAATGAACGATATCTAATTCGAACGAGACACATAATGATGGCATCCGCTAGGCCTTTTAAACGAATTTTGGAGATATCTTACATAGGTACACATACCTTGATGTAATTAAGTTTAAAGAAAGGAGGCACTAAAAAATGACAGACTCTGTAAGAAATACTATTTATCTATTTACTTGTCTTAGTTTTAGGTGTAAACATTTAGTACAAAAAAAAAAACAAATGGATTCCTAGAGCGAGAAAAGAAGGCAAGGTTCCTAAAAGTCTAATAAGTAGACATACCTAACCTATGTACCTGCATTTTTTTTATAATTTAATATCAAGGCAACCTAGCAAAATTCTTCTCTTTCCAAAGTATGAGCCAGAGAGTTTAGATTGACTACCATAGCTGGTGTCTTATAAATTGCTGATTTGCGGCTGTTTTGGCAGCACCCCTTCAAGAACCGTGTGCCTCCATCATCATCGGTACATAAGTCATGCTTGATGGAAACCAACAACTGGTGCTATAATTTAGCTCTTTAATCGGTCACGTCGATTTTGTTTTGATTAATTGCCACGAATCGTCGTCGTCGTTTTTGTCGTCGCCACTCTTCTCGTTAGCTTAGTTTTTCTCTATTTCATTTTCCATTGCTTCTATACTTTTAGGTAGCCTAGCTATAGAGTGCTTTGCTTTTAGTCTGGCCTCTACCTTTAGCCAGCTCTGCTAGCTAGCTGTAACTGTAAGAGAACATTAGTCATTGGCATCCGAAACCATCCATAACATCAAATCCATCGAAAATGCTCATTAGGTTGGCGATAATGTGAATGTGACCGAAAAATAATAAAACCAAAAAATAGAAAAAAAAAACGGTAGATATATACTTAGGGGCTCCATAACAGCTACAGCACCCTCACTTTAGCTTGGTTAGCTATGTATAACACAAGTACAGCTATAATCGTTCGTATAGTCCAACGAAAGGTCTCTTCGTGCGCTTGTTTATTATTGCTTCTCTTCCTCTAAACGAGCTTCCTATACTCTTTGTTTTTATTTTGAAAATGTTCGGCTGATAAATTGAATTATTTTTTAATTTGAATTTGAAATTGATTTGATCTGGGAAAATATTGTGTAGATTATGTACATACATACATACATATGTACATATGAAAGCGACTACTTGTTACTGACTGACGAAGGCTATGAAGGCTGAAGCTATAGAGCTGAAGCATCTGATAATATAGATGGGGCTTACCGCATGTGTGGTATATGTGCTATTAGCTATTTGGTGGTGATGTTGATGGTGTTCCGACTTAGTTTATGGGTAATTGAATTTGATTTGTAGCCATTGGCTTATTGCGAGTTAAATTTGTTTCCTAAAAATAATAAAATATAAACAAAAAAATTGAACTAGAATCCTATAACACTCTATACTCTTTAATGAGATCACCATTAAAAAAAATTGTTATTCTTTTTTAATTAAATACAAGAAAAATTGCAACATTTAACCTAATTTTAGAACAAACTGTGACTAAGATGGAATATATTTTTTTTTGTTTTTGGGGATTAGAGATATGAATGTGACATTTTTGGGATGTTTCTTTGGAAACAAATTAATTAGAGCGACAGTTTATTTTTTCGATAGAAGTAATCAGCTCAATTCTATATTTAAATCTCATTTTAAAATATTTTAAATATTTGTTTTCTTTTTGTTTTAGGTAAGTCCAATTCCTTGAGTTTTCTTATGGATATGTCTTGATGTTTGAAAATAATTCAAAAACACTAAATTTCAGCTCGAGTAAGTATAGTAAACTCTTTTTTCATAATCTTTTATTTTGTGTAAAAATTGAAATTGAAGTCGTTATCAACTATTTTCATTGCCTACATTTTTGAAGAATTGTAACAGCTAAAGAGTGGTAAACTCATTCATTTTTAAATCTTTTATTAACTTCCCATAGGAAGTTATTGTAATCGGTCCGGTCCGATTTATCGAATTGAAAATTTTGACATTTCTCGACGTTTCAAGGTCCCTAGAGTCGAAATAAAAGATTTTTAGAAAGACATACATACGTCCGTTCGCGACGTGTTTTTCGTCGTCCATAGCTCAAGAACCAGTAGAGATATCGAATGCAGAAAGGACTCTAAACAGTGTTATTTATACAAAAAAGGTGAAAATTTCGGTTAACCCTATAAATATCTCACGAACCAAAAACGCTAGAGACTTTAATTAAGTTTTATATTATAGATTGTAACGTGATACGAAACAAATATATTTTTGGAAAAAATCCAACTAAAGGTTTTTTTATAAATCAAAAAACCACCTCGAAAATTTTACGAATAAAAAATGGTTTTATCTCCAAAACAATTTTGTGCAACGAAGATTAACGTTTTTAATAACAGGTAAAATTTTGAAAAAAATGGAATTTTTATAAAAAATAAAAACCTAAAAAAAACATTATTCAAAGTCGGTAAAAATTGAATTTCAACTCAAATGTCTTTTCAAAAATTTGGGGTTATGGCTTCCAACTTATTTTATCTCATAAGAAATATTGTTTTGGACATTCGGTAAAATGTTGAGAAAAATCGAATTGACAGCTTTTTTACAAAAAATAAAAACCTACTAAAAGGCGGTAAAAATTGATTTTCGAATCAAATATCTTTTCAAACATTAAAAATATTGGCTTCAAACTTATTTTATTTCACAGAAAATATTGTTTTTGACATTTAGTAAATTTTTATAAAAATCCAATAGTCCGTTTTTTCATAAAAAAAATAAAATCTACAAAAAATAGTACGCAAATTTGGTAAAAATTGATGTTCGGTTCTCGATATCTCGCAAACAATAGAAGATATTGACTTCAAATTAATTTTATTCATCCATGCTACTAAAATTGGTAAGAAATGGTTTTCGACTAAAAATCTCGTTAACAAAAACAGATTTCGAAATCAAACTATTTCATTATATGCAAAATATTTTTGGTAATTTTAAAATTTTTAAGAATAATTCAACTGACAACTTTTTTAACAAGTTAACAGTGTGGGTTTCATCCCAGACTCTTTTCTTTAAATTCCAATTATCCTAGTTTGATGTCATAAACTAATTCATTGACCATTTCTAAGTAATTGTGGCACTTTGTTCCATGGTTCGATTACCATTTAAAAACTTTTAATAATGAAAGAAATAAGGCCAGGTTAAAGTTTAATCTATCGAAGAGTGACAAGACGCTTAGAGTTTACCAGGAACTGCAACACGACCTTGTAACCTTAGTGACGTAAGTTTGATGAATATCCAGCTATTAAAACCTTTCAACATTCCTCAAGCCATCTTCTAGAGTCAATTTTAAACATTTGGCAGATTTATTTTAAGACTGGCTTTGAAGATTTCTTTTCTCTTATTCCTCCTAACACACAAGAATACCATAATCTTCAATCAATCAATTTTTTGATTTCTGAGGCTTCTTACGTAATAATATTTTAAAGCTAAACTTATTTTATTAAAACTATAGACTCTTAAATGTTCAGAGAACCCTGGTCATTGAAAATATTCATACTTAACGGCCGCCAGTCCATACAAAAGTTTCTACAAAATTAGATACGAATTAGCGTCATACTTATATCGGAATTGTCTGCTATTACTTAATTGTTTGAATCCCCTGTCTGTGACACAATTTCTTTCAATTGAAAAACAAACCTACAATTACTAATTTATTAAAATGCTTTACTTTTTTTAATGCATTCGAAAAACACTCTCAAGTCAACACTCTCAAGTCGACCATGTCACAAATTAAAACTTGAAATTCTTCTTAATAAATTTAAATTGTACTTAACGACTGTATGTGGATTTCGTCCTATCTTAAAGATAGATTTAATATCCTCAAGTTTAGGAATAACTCTTCATGTCAGTTTAAAGTCAATTCTGGTGTACCTCAAGGAAGTCAAATTGGTCCCTTGCTGTTTATTTTATTTATTAATGATTTGCCTTTTGTTTTAAATAATTCTATATCGTTAATCAATCGAGCTTGCTTTAAATATGATGTGACGAAATGGCCAAATTTTTAACTTCCCATAGGAAGTTATTGTAATGGGTCCGATTTGTCAAATTGAAAATTTTGACATTTCTCGACGTTTCAAGATCCCTAGAGTCGAAATAAAAGATTTTTTAGAAAGATGTCTGTGCGTGCGTGTGTACGTACGTCCGTACGTCCGTACGTTCGCGACGTTTTTTTCGTCGTCCATAGCTCAAGAACCAAAAGAGATATCGACTTCAAATAAATTTTGTTATACAGATAATAAGGCAGAAAGATGCAGAAAGGGCTCTCAAGAAAATTGCGTGGGTGTTTTTTTTACCATATCAGTTTAAAAAAAAGGTGAAAATTTTGGTTAACCCTAAATATCTCATGAACCAATGACGCTAGAGACTTGAATTAAATTTTATATTATATATTGTAACGTGATACAAAACAATTATATTTTTGGAAAAAAATTCAATTAACGGTTTTTTTTATAAATCAAAAAAACTGAAAAAAAAATTGTCACTTCGAAAATTTTACGACTAAAATATGATTTCATCTCCAAAACAATTTTGTGCAATGAAGAATAATGTTTTTAACATCTGATAAAATTTTGAGAAAAATCGAATTGACAGTTTTTTTACAAAAAATAATAACCTAAAAAAAATAAAAAAAAAGTTGGTAAAAATTGAGTTTTGACTCAAATATCTTTTCAAGACTTTGAGATATTGGCTTTAAACTACTTTTATCTTTCAAAAAATATTGTTTTCAACATTCAGTAAAATTTTGAAAAAAAAGAATTGACAGTTTTTTTACAAAATAATAAAAACCGAAAAAAAAAATTTAACAAAAGTTGGTAAAAATTGATTTTCGACTTAAATATCTTTTCAAAAATTTGAGATTATGGCTTCTAACTAATTTTAACTTATAAGAAATATTGTTTTCAACATAAGGAAAAATTTTGAGAAAAATCGAATTGACAGTTTTTTTACAAAAAATAAAAACCTAAAAAAAAAAAATTAATAAAAGTTGGTAAAAATTGATTTTCGGCTCAAATAGCTTTTCAAAAATTAAAAACATTGGCTTCAAACTTATTTTATTTCACAGAAAATATTGTTTTTTATATTCAGTCATTTTTTTTTTAAAAATCTAACAGTCCGTTTTTTCATAAAAAAAATAAAATCTACAAAAAATAGAACGCAAATTTGGCAAGAATTGATACATTTAGACAAGCTTTTAAGCAAGACAAATCGATAGACGGGATGGGAAGTTATCAGTGTGGGTCGCATCCCAGCCTCTTTTTTTTTGTTTTTCACAATATCAAAAACGGCTACTACGCTACATTCCTTCGGCCTTAAAGTATAATATAACTGTAAAAATTTTACTGTTATGTTCATGTTCACCATATTTCATTATCTACTTTGGCGACACTGTCCAGCTAAGCTACAACAGTAGTTTTGTAGTTGTAGGGTCTATGTTCATATAATCAATCGCACTTTTAACGTTATTGAATTTTTGTAATTATAGAGCTAAAACAAAAAATGCAAGCCTTCTTCGTCTACAATAATGTTTTCATTTAGTTTACCTTAATGCCCGTGGTATGATGAGAAGTTTGAAGTCCATTCCCGTTTAGGTTTCGCTTCTCTTTCAACTCTAGTGCCACTTTCTTTTCATGGAAATTATTTCCCACGAACAATGAATAATGTCTCCAATATTTGCATACATTTTGCAGATTTTTTTCCATTCCTTAAAAGACATAAATTGAAAATTGTAATTTACTAAGACTTGTTTTTGTTTGCTGTAACTGTTATAGCAGTAAATTTTTTGTTAGTATTTTTTATTTGGTTAGGTATATCAACTTTTTAACTGATTTTCATCTTTCCACGTACTTAATTTCGGCACATACTTTCATGGTATGCACAGTGGACAGAATAATTAGGTAGTGGTGCTAATAATGCTTTTTTGAAAGTTTAGAAAGATATTGCTGAGTGAGTGTACGGAACTTTTCGATAAATTTTACTCGAGTCCTCATTGACACCAACTTTACTTTACCAACCTACTATTTTAAGAAATTGGCCCTCAAAAAGTTATGCTTGATATTAATGGCTGTTATGGCCTGAAAAACCCAAGGCTTTATAAAACCAAAAAGCCTTCTAGAGACTCCCAAATTATATCCCTATATCCGAAAAAATAAAGAATAAACTACCTTATGTAGTATAAGGTATTGATTATTATCTTTGATACAATTTTCCTTATAATTATTCATTTCTTCGACTGTTGGAAAAGATTATAATTTTTAAAGTATGTCTAGAGTTTTTGTTGATACCAGGAATTCATTTTCTAGAATATTTAAAAAGTATTGGTACTTTCCACCAACAAATTTATTCAATGTACATACGTCTCTATTGAGCAGAAATTCGGCGAAGAGAAAAATGTGGAAATAGAAAAGCAAGGGCGTCTTAACAATTGAAGAGTTTATTTGCGAATGAAAAATATATTCTAGATATTTACAAAATGAGTTTTCGTATTTTCCTACAGATACTTGATTTGTTATTTGTATACAGTAATATTTTCACATAAGTTACATACATTTCAACACCCTTCCTCAAAGCAAACATATTTTCAAATTATAACAAAATTTAACTAAGATTTAACATTTTTGTAAATTCTTGATGTTTGTTCTTTGCAAGGTTCTTTGTAAGTATATCTGCTATCATTAAATCTGTAGGAGCATATTTAAGAACGATATCACCTTCATTGACAATTTGCCGGACAAAATGATATCTAATATCAACATGCTTAGTTCTCGCATGATGCACCGGATTCTTTGCAAGTTGTTGCGCACTCAAATTATCGCCATAAACGACAGTTGGACTTCCCACTTCACCACAGCCAATTTCAGTTATGAGTCTTCTCATGGCTATTGCCTCCTTGCATGCTGTTGATAATGCCATGTACTCAGCTTCGGTGCTACTGAGTGCCACACTGCGTTGCTTCTCCGATTTCCAAGATATAGGACCACCTGCCAAGAAATACACGTAACCAGTATAGGATTTACGGTCGACCTTGTCTCCGCCCCAATCAGCGTCAACATAGCCCGTAAAAGCCATTCCACACTTCTTGTAGTGTATCTTTTTGTCCACCGTAGATGCCAAATATCTAAGAATGTGCTTCACGCCAGCGTGATGCTCAACATGCGGATCCTTATTTCTCTGAGACAATTTCGCAACTGAATGCAAAATATCTGGCCTGGTCGTTAACGCCAACCACATCAGTTCCCCAATAACTGACTGATAGGATCTTGTATTTACCTTTTGACATCGATCGTTATCACAAGCTACTTGGAAACCGGCGTCTAAAGGCGTAGCTGCTGGCCTGCATTCTTGACTGCCATGTCGTTGCAATAGATCCTTAATGTATTGGGTCTGACCCAAAGTTATCTCGCCTAGTTCGCCTTCACGTTGAATCTCCATACCAAGAAATAGGTTCAACATTCCCTTGTCAGTGCACTTAAACGATTTTGAAATATCTGCCTTGATTTTTAACAAATCTTGTTTCGATTGGCATGCTATAATAATATCATCAACGTATATTAAAATCAGTGACAAATTACCCATTTCCTGCTGTTTATACAAGCATGGCTCATTATCGCAAGGTACAAATCCCATCTCTCGTAAAACACCATCAAGCTTAAAATTCCACTCCCTTCCTGATTGTTTTAAACCGTATATTGCCTTCTTCAGCAATAAAACTTTGTCAGGTTGAGAACTATCGGCGTATCCAGGTGGTTGTTTCATGTAAACGGTATCTGTAAGATCGCTGTTCAGATATGCCGTGCAAACATCCATCTGATGCAGAAACAGTTTCAACTCTGCAGCTAACGCCAAAATGAAACGTACACTCTCCAGTCGGCATACAGGTGAAAATGTTTCACCATAGTTTACACCATATTGCTGTGAACACCCTTTCGCAACAAGACGGGCCTTAAACTGTTCTATCTCGCCACTGGCATTTCTTTTCAGGTTGTACACCCACTTGCATCCAATAGCTCGTTGATTACTTGGTAACTCTGCAACTACCCAGGTCTGATTCGCCAACAAAGCCTCATACTCCTTCTGCATAGCGTCACGCCAGTATGAATCGTATTCACTACTTGTCGCTTCTTCGTAAGATGACGGAATGGGGACATCACTTGCAACCAGTGCGCTAAGTACGTTGTATTGCTTCTTAGGGCGACCAATTCTACCTGACCGAATCAATCTTGGCCTTCCAGGGCCAATCCTCAAATCGTCCTCTTGAACATCGTTGACCGCTTCCTCGAGATTATTTTCGCTGCTGTTCACAACAGCTGGCTCTGTTTGACCACTTCGCTCATTAACAGCTTCTTCAAAACAGTCGTTGTCATCAAAACTTTGAGCATCTTCGTAAGCCTCAGCTTCATCGCCACTAACAACTATATCAACTTTAGAGGGTAAATCAAATGAAATCGTGTCCGGGGTCTTGAAAACAGTGCTGCCATCAGCATATTCTCTGTTTTTTAGCTCATCAAATAAAACGTCACGTTTTTCAACCACTTGTCTCGTATTGACATCATACAGTCGATAACCTTTTGCTTGAACTGAGTAACCAACCATTCGATATTCCTTCCCTTTTGCATGGAACTTGCTATTCTTATGCCCCTTCTCAAGTGCCACTGCAAAAGAACCAAAAACTTTTAGATGGCTAATAGAAGGCTTCTTACCTGTCCACGCTTCCATAGGTGTCATATTGACCAGCGCACTTGTCGGTGAACGATTGCGTAAGTAAACCGATGTGTTGACTGCTTCACCCCACAATGAATCGCATAGTCCTGACTGCACTAACAAACACCTTGACATCTCAACCAACGTCCGATTTGCTCGTTCCGCAACGCCATTCTGTTGCGGTGTGTATGCCATTGTCAACTGCCTTGCGATTCCATTCGTCTTTAAGTAAAGGTCGAACGTCTTATTGATGTATTCACGACCATTGTCGCTGCGTAAACATTTTAGCTTCTTGCCGGTTTGTCGCTCCACCAGATTCTTGAACTCCACGAATTTGCTGAAAACCTCATCTTTGGTCTTTAGGAAGTAAACAAAGATACGTCTGGATCTATCGTCGATGAACGTCAAAAAGTATTTCGAACCACCAATTGATCTTGGCTCAAAAGGACCGCAGACATCCGTGTGCACCAGCTCTAATAATTCCGTTGCTCTGTTCGAAGTTGCATTTGGAAAAGGATGAACGTGTATTTTACTGACCATGCACGTCTTACATGTCGTATTGGATTTGAAATTGACTTTTTCAATCCCGTGCACCAAATTCTTCTTGGCAATTTCCATCAAACTGCCATAATTCAAATGGCCGTATCTTCTATGCCACAAATCCGCTTCATCTTGAACAGCAGCAAAACAATTACTGTTTCGACATTCGAATATATACAGATTTCCAACTTTATTGACTTTCAAGATACATTCACCATCCTGTATAACTTCAGCGTGCTTTTTTCCAAAATGCACAACGCAATTATTTTGTACTGCTCGACTGACGGACATAAAATTTGACTTCATGTTTGGTACATATAACACGTTCAATAATTTCAGAGTACAAAGGTCCGTTTGTAGCTGTACATCACCTCTCCCTTCTGCATACAAAAAATCTTCACCAGCCAAACCAATCATTTCTTTATGTTCTTCGAAATTTATGAAAAACCTTTTTTCACAACACATGTGGCTTGTTGCCCCACTGTCCAAACACCAATTTGACCGATTTAATGTACACACATCCATCGCCCCCAACAAACTACATTGCTTATGTTGTTCATTTATAGTAGTAGAGCTCTCTTTGTTTCTACATTGTGCCTTCACATGTCCACGACACCCGCACTTGAAGCAAGTAATGTTTCGCAATTTTCCTTTTGCATTTGTATTGTGTTTTCCGGGAGGGTTCATCCGTTGATGAACAACTGTACTAGCTGTAAAAGCTTGTTGCTTTTCGAAAAATGAATCTTCATTGCCTTTGCGTTCCCCTTCTTGTTTCAGCTTGATACACAGAATATCAAATTTGGGTAAATAGTCACGCGTCTCTATAGCAACTACAAAACTTTCGTACATTTTCGGCAAACTAGAAAGAAGAATTATTGTTCGCAATTCATCGTTCATTTCTATGCCGACTCCGGCAAGCTTGTCCAATACTTCAACAAATGTGTTCAAATAGCTGGACATGCTCTGACCGTCTGACATCCGCAAACTCAATAATTTCTTGTAAAGGGATACTTTGCGTTGAGGGCCACTTGGCTGATGAACTTCTTTAAGTTTCGTCCAGGCGTCAAAGGACGTAGCACAATCCTTTATGTAACCTAATTGCGAAGGTTTTACACTCAGGGTGATCATGGCCAACGCTTTCTCGTCCATGCTTGGCCAATCGGTTCCTGTTCCTTCTCTTACTTCTTCTCTCTTCAACGTACCTGATGCAACACTCCATAGTTCCGCATGTACCAAAACGCTTCGCATCTGAATGCTCCAAGAATCGTAATTCTTTTCTTCTAACTTCTCTATTTGGTACATTGCACTCATCTTGATAATTGTGACGAACTATTGCTGCGATTCAAATCTTTTCTTTTTACCACATGCGGTCGCCTGGGCCCATAACCTATTGAGCAGAAATTCGGCGAAGAAAGAAAAATGTGGAAATAGAAAAGCAAGGGCGTCTTAACAATTGAAGAGTTTATTTGCGAATGAAAAATATATTCTAGATATTTACAAAATGAGTTTTCGTATTTTCCTACAGATACTTGATTTGTTATTTGTATACAGTAATATTTTCACATAAGTTACATACATTTCAACAGTCTCCTTTAGAATTTTTCTTCTACAAGGGCTTCACTTTAAGGATCACTTCAATCTTCATTTAACGAAATTTTTTTATCATCAGGTGACTATACCAACACTTCTCATACCAAAGTCTCTCTTTCATTACCAAGATTACAACTTCGAAATCCGCTAACACACTCGATCTCACAAAGTGTTTATTTCATCTACCGCTTTCGATCTCTAAACGACCTTGCGTCGTATTTTTAGCCCCATATACTCCAAGTGCCGATAGATTTCGCAGTTATTAAGTTCCCAAAGGCCAACAAGCTAGAAGATATCCACCTATTAGGCCCTAAACTGAGACACAGCTTAATAATTTTATTGTTAGAAGCCTAATTTCCAGCTTCGTTTATTTTTTCTTTATTATAAACAAACAAGTTTATGTTTAAAATACCTAAGTAGAGGTAGGTAGGTACTTTTTGTAGCGAAAATGAAATCACAACCATAAAGGAAGTACGTTAAGGAATTTGAGGTAGACACTACTTGATTTATACCTCAACCCGAAATGTCAAGTTTATTCACTTTTTTTTTCGTTTTTTTTTTTTATTTTTTTTATTTTTTAAAGTTGGATGTTGATTTTTATTTGTTCTTTTTGCATTTTTCTGTTTTTATTTTCTCTCTGGTTCCACCTTCTGCTGATGTAATTTTTGTAGGTTTCTTACGGTTTTTTTTTATGTTTTCTCTCTT
This sequence comes from Eupeodes latifasciatus, assembly GCA_920104205.1. NCBI lineage: Eukaryota > Metazoa > Arthropoda > Insecta > Diptera > Syrphidae > Eupeodes > Eupeodes latifasciatus. The sequence goes on along the minus strand of OV049925.1, from coordinate 132,814,723 downwards.
GTTTTTTTGTTTATGACGGAATGTACAGTGACTGGCATTAAGTTACTTTTTTTTTGAAAAATTGCAACGTGCGAGTATTGCCCCAAGCGGTACCTACTAGGACAAAATAAACGACTTGTTCATATTTTGGTGAGGTACTGAATTATTTCATTCGCCAAAAAACGTTACCAAACTACACTTTTCTAAATGAAGGGCATTACAAAAAGTTATTTGAGTATGTACATATATATTATTATAGGTATAGAGAGATATTAGATTGTAATAAGTATGCATATAGTTGATACACAAACCACACACCAAAACGGCAATTATTCCAACTATTTGCCATTTCGATTCTTATCTGAACGACCAACGACCAACAACGACGTTGAACGTTGGCGGCGATGACGGGGAGGCTAATTTATTTTGAAATGTTAGATTGCCACACACACATACACACACTTCAGATATATCTTATTCCTACCTAAATACATTCACAGAATAAAAGACGAAGGACAACTCCAAATAACCTGCGACGCAATGAATATAGAACGAAAAAACAGCAGCAAATTAACGTATGTAGCTGTATGGCTTAAAAAGTGTAGAGAATAAAATTTTATAGGCATACAGTGCTGCTTGAAAATTCTTTTAAATTCGATGACTGTTTTTATTTTGAATAGTTTTTTTGTGTGAAAACGGTTTTAAAATCTTCAGACTAACTTATATGTGTCCCAGTTTCTCGATAGTTTATTATTTGATTGTAAAAAAAGAGGTTGGGATGCCACCCACACTTATTATTTCCATTGATGCTCTAAAAAATGTTCAATTCATATTTTTAGTAAGTTAAATTGTTATTAAGAACTGTAATGAAAATGCAGTCAAAAATTTAAGTTTAATCTGTCTTGTAATGTCCAAAAATTCAAGACATCAAATAAACCTACTGGACTTATTAAATTTTAATTTATACAAAAAAATATGGTCAGTCATTTTTTTAAAGAAAATGTACCAAATTTTAACAATAAAAATTTGTATAAGCTGAAATGTTTTAAATTAATATATTTCCTTGTTTTAAAAATATTTAAGTTACAAAACAAGTTTTACCAACTTTTGGTAGTTTTTTTCTTTAATTTTTTGTTTGTTATTAACCAAATTTAAAATTTTAATATCTAATACAAGTTTAATAAACTTAATTTTCTTAAAGAAATATAAAATGATAAAAAAAACTAAGCTTTGTATTGATAAAATAATGTTAGAGACAATATCAATCTTTGATCTAAGGATATTCGCGTCGAAAATCACTTTTATAAAGTTTTAGTATTTTTCTGAAAGTTTGTATTTTTTTTTAACATGAAATTAAAATAGTATTAACAAAAATATTTTTTATAAGATACAACACAAAATATTTGAATAGAAAATCATTTATAATTTTGTTTGTAGGTATTTAATATTTTGTAAAAAACTTGTTAAGTTGATTTTTCTAAAACCACGACACAAAAACGTCATTCTTTTAGTAAAAAATTGTTGTGAAACGATTATATTGTTTTTGGTCGTAAAATATTAAAGCTATAAGCAATATTTGTATTTATTTTTTTGTTTTTAAAAAAACCGTTAGTTAATTTTTATAAGTTCAAACAAATTTTCTATGATTTTATCGTGTTTGCAATAAATAACAATGAACCAAATGTAATTAAATAATCAAATAAATTTTTACTTTTTTTTTAAATGACTTCATTAAAAGAAAAAAACAGCATAGGATTTTTTTTTTGAGAGCGATTCCTCCACATTTTAATAATATTATCTGTCATACTAAATTTATTTTAAGTCAATATCTTAGCTGATTCTTGAGAAGAGCAAGAAAACAGATATAACGAACCTACTTACATACAAACGCACGTATATACTCTCTAAAACTCAAGAATTTAGATTGTATCGACATTGAAACGCCTATAAGAGTCAAAATTATCAATTCAACAAATCAGATCCATTACAATAACTTTATATGGGAACTTAATATTGTCGCAATTACTCAAAACCATTGCAAAACAATTCTATGGCACTCCCATCGTGTGTATCCGTGGCATGGTGGTTAGTTCGCTGGACTGTCATGCCATGAATTTGCCATCCAAAGTTTTTTTTTTTCACGGGTACTGCCTCTTGCGAGGCATTGAAAAATCCTCCAAGAGTAATTCTTGTCTTGAAAAGTGCTTTCTCAAATTAGCCTTTCAGATTCGGCTTAAAACTGTACTTGCACACAGGAATGGTTGAGATTTGTAAGTCACTAGGCTCTAGTTCTCAACAAACTGTTGCGCCACCTAATTTATATATTTTTGTCACTGCCATTGAGGAGAACGACTAAGGTGACACTGTGTAACCGGTAAGGAACTTGTTGCGATAGAGTTAATAATGGGAGGAAATCACAATTTTCACCAAGACACCAAGACACCAACACACCTGTCAATTTCCTAAAAGGTTATGTTCATTGAGGTTTTTTAGATTTTATAAAACGTTCAGAAATGTAAGCATACGAGTACAAAGCTTTCCATTAGGTTTAGTCAATCATCTATTAAACATCATTTTTTCTTAGCTTAAACAACAATCTCGTCTTTGATCCTTTAGAAATATTAAATTAACAGCTCAATTCTCTTAAAGAGCATTTTTTTACAAGCTTTCAATTAGTGAGATAGACTGCCAGTCTCATATCTATTTTATGCTGTTCACAATTTGAGTTCTTTTTTTCCAAAATGACTTAGTTCATTAAAAAAAAAATTTTGGAAACTCTGTGTAACTTCTGTAAAAACAATTATGAATGCAATGGGGCTTACTTAAAATGTAGACGAGGTCATACGAAAATGGTTGTGAAAAATGTCACCTGGAAAATCCTTGATCGTTTTAAGAAAATTTGAATTTTTTTCAAACATATTTTAAAGGTTGACATCGTTTGAAAGGTTTTCTTGTTTCTGACAATTTTTGTCCCATGTTTTCAAAAACTTATTACAACAGTAAGTTTTAATATTTCGTTGATAACCGTTTTTGAATTGTATCTAATACAAATAAAATAAAAAGATTCTATCAAATACTTAATATTTCACATTTTGTCAACTTTTCCTATTATGAATTTTTGAACACATGCTGTTGTCATTCTGTTCATAAAGTTATTTGAGCACATCTTAGGCAGGGAGACAACCATAGTTATATGCCCACAATAGTTGAGAAACTTATGAAACGCATGTCAAAATTTAAGGAAAATTTATTGTGTTCCAATTTTTAGGGTAATTGCAGATGCAGAACTTTTGTACCCAAAAATTAGCGATATTTATGTCAAATTATCTTTCCATCTACACGTTAGACAAATATAGAAAGAAATAACAGGACTTATTGTGTCTAATATTTTTGACTATTTATAAGACTTTAAGAACTGCACCTCAAAATGGCCCAATACTGTAGATTCTTGTGACGCTCTTTTTTTTTCTTTCTATGATATTTCCATCAGAATTCCTTTATGAAAGATTTGACTGTCGTTACTTAACTCGATAACAATAATGTAAACTAGTCTTACCATTTTTTTTCTGCACCTCACTGTACGTATAATTGCGTTTTCATAGCATTGCGATATACATCTATCCAACACACTCAAAACCATTCAAACACACACTCATAAAAATCAGGTACCTACCATAAAATAAAAAATACAGAAAAAAACAACCAAGCCAAAGCAAAGATGTGGAAGTGTGTTAATTAACCCGTTTGCATGTACTTTAATGGAATTTTTACCTTTTAATGGCTTTGGTAGAGTGGGTACTGCTGATGATGATGATGATGATGATGACGATGGTATAGTATATAGTGGGTATCTGTTTTGAAGTCATTAAGTAGAAAACGCTCAACTGAATATACTCATACCTAGAGGGCAGTAGACATCAGAAAAGCTGCATCGCACAAAAAGGGATGTTTATCATTGATGATGAGGACTTTTTTCTATGCTTTGTCTTATTCACAAAAATAAAACAAAAACAAAGCAGAAAAAAAAACAAGAATTAAGTATAAAAGCAGAAAAAAAGAAAATTGATTGTCCCTCTCTGATTTGTTGATTATAAGATAAGATCATCCTAATGAGTTCGGTTCATATTCAGAACTCAGAAGTAGATAAAAACGATATACATACAACGAAAACAAACACAAAGACTGAGGTCACAGAGAGTTTAATTCGGATAAAAACAATGGAATGACTATTTTGAAAAAATAACTATATACACGTAGCATACCCTACCTTTACCTTATACCTACATACATATACCCATACTCGTATAAAGAAACAAATTTTTCTTTGCAAGATTCTTTTTCTTTGGGAAGTGGGGATAATTGAAGATTTAATTAGTAGATAATGATTAGGATTTATTTTATGTTAACCTAGGAATTTGTCTTGACTTGTTGATTGTACCTATACCTATTAATCTTTAAGCAAATTAAGTTCGAAGACCAATATTGTATAGATCAATCGAAGGCTTTGACCCAGACATAATTTTTAAAAACTGGAATTTGCAGATTTTTATTTATTTGCGATACAAAGGAACTATTTACATACATATGTACATATTTGGCAAGAATTATATTTTTACAAAAAATTGAACTAGAGAATTTAATCAAAAATGACAATGGTAGAAAGGAGCCAAAAAAAGTAGGTTCGGCGATTCCATCCGTTTGTCTGTCTATCCTCACCCCTACCATTACCTACCGCCAAACCATTAAGCCGATTGAGCTAAAACTTGGAATTTAAGATAAAAAACCGATTCGCTTTGTGCTTTCTTTTCATTTATCTTTTAGACCAAAAATAACAGTAGTGCTCATATAAATTTTTTGATCAATTTGAATTTGATAAAATTTTGTTAAATGTTTGTTCCTAACGTACATATCTTTTTTAATATAAAAATACATTTTTCTATTCCTCCGGAAAGGCAGAGGTACCCATAGAACCTTTATTTTATATATGGGTGATGATTATACAAAAGTTGGGTAACTTTTGAAGATATTTTGTTTACGATAGTTTTTAAATCAAACTTCTATAAATTCGGGTGTATATGATAGCTAATCTAATTAATATATTGTTCCCAATCGGGACAGTCACTTTTTTGAGTACATTGTAAGATATTTAAAAATCTCAGAATTTGACTGCCAGAGGACTGACGAGTATACACAGTTTTGAAAGTATTATACCTAATGAAATTTAATACAAATTAGTAAAAATCTCTTAGGATTTAATAATGATCACTTAAAATCACTTAGTAACTATTAAAAATAATTATTAATATGTAATACTAGGAGAAAATACTACATCAGTTTTCAAAACAGACTTTTGACATTTAACGTAACGTTATTCACTTATCTTTTACTATTTTCACATAGTTTTACTAAATATTTCAAAGTAAGTAATCAACAAGCAATATAAACAAAATCTGACAATATTCATCTTAAAAGTACTAATGATCAAGAAATGAAGAACACTAACAATTTACATAACACAGGACTGACGCCATAGGACTGACGAAAAAGACGAAATTTGAGATTATAATCTGGACTAATGTTTTTTTTGTAATTTCGAATATCAACAACCTACATTTTAACAAATCATAGTCTAATATGTATAAATAAAAATAAACTTTAGATTAACAAAAAAATTTGTATAATCACCCATATGTAGAAACCTATATATTTTTAGGAACTTAGTTAATAGTAATAGTAGTCAATAGCGTTTTCCTTTCGTTTCTTGCATTAATAAAAAAAATCTATTGTTTTTTTTAAATTCAATATCTCAAAAACGGGTGAACATTTTTTAATGTAATTCAAACTGAAAACAAACTCTTATTTCTAATGTTCAACAAATATCAGCTTTTCAAAATTTTGCTTGCTTAACTGGTCATTTTTTGTCACAAAGGTAAAATCTATTTTTCAACTTTATGATATTTTTGTACGATTCATTAAACATTTTCGATCAACATAAAGATGTTCAATAGTCAAAAAAGTCCTCAATTCCGTCCATCTGTCTGTCTATCTGTCCTCGCCTCTACAGCCCAAACCATATTGGGTCAGTTGACTTCGAATGTGAAAACTAAGATTTAAAGCCGATTCGCGTTACGCGTCTTTTTATTTTTTCTTAAGTCTTTAAAACTCGAATTTTAAAAGAACCAATAGATTCTGTTTTAGTTTTCTCTAATTTTTATTTTGAATAAGCTCTTATATTGTCTTAATAATATTTAATGATCAAAAATGTCATAGTTCCTGTTTTTGATTCAAAAAAAAAAATATTAAACATTTTTTTTTTTTGAAATTCGATATCTCGAAAATTGGTCATAATGTTTTTATGAAAATGAAATGTAAACCTATAAATAACTGCATTTTATATATACAAAATTAATTTAAAAAAAAAACCGCTCCTACGATTTTAAAATAAAAATTTTGAAAAATTAAGGTTTTTTGAGAAATTAAATAGTATTCAAATTTTTATAAACAAACTTTTTTGAAGGTACATTTTTAAATCTTAAATTACAGGAAATATTTTAAAGCAGCCTATTTTAATATATGAGCAAGTTTGTGCGACCAAGTCGTTCATTTTATTTTGTAAGCAATAACAAAAAGTGTACGGTAGTTGTCCCACCAACTTTTGAATCTGAACATTCTAAAAACACAGTCTGACTAATAATCGTTTATGCAAGTTTATAAATCCAAGCGTTTAGTTTATAGATTTTTTTTGTAAAAATTTGTTTGTTAAATTTTTTTTAGACATGGAATCGTTGAAAGATCTCTTAAAACCATTAGTCACTGTAATATTGATTTTCGATTACGATCATCAGTTGAACTGCATTTTTAGAAATTTCAGATTCGAAAGTTGGTGGGCCAAGCTTAAGATTGACAAAACAGATACTATGAACATGGTGAGCTATATAAAATCAGCATTTTGCACTCGTTCAAAAACACAAAAAAAGTTGATAAATATCGACAAATAATGCTAACCGTTGCCGGTAATAGTCAAGCTAACTACGTTCTCAAAGAAATATGAACCAATTACGTTGCCAGCCCAAAATCCGCAAAAAAAATAGTGACTTTTCGGCATCCTATTCATCCAAAAATATCTTTATATAATTTTTCAATGACAATAATCAAAGTTAACTCCAGAGCACATTCAGAACAAGCGTCATCGTCTATTTTCGATTAAGGCGCCAGTTATAGCTATCATTGGTTTTCATAATTGAAAACAAACATTGGAATTTTTTCGGCAGGTCATTTATAGCTATCATTAAACATTTCTGTCATTGAAAAAATGTCCTGATTGAAATTCACCGAAAATGCGCAATTACACTTTTTTCCTTAAAAAAAATCTTTGTGTGATTTCCGATCGATCAGTATATAATTTTCGTTTCTAATCAAAGAAAACACCATCAAATATCGATTCAAAAGTTTTTCCGGATCGATTTCAATGATAGCTATAACTGTTCCCTAACTATGACTCATTTGGGTCAATTAAATTTCAAAGGCTATGTTCTTGTGAGTGACGTGAAGTCGGATGCCTCGGATTATATTGCACACTCTTATGGATAGCAGGGAGATTTTCAATAGATCTTGTGTGCAGTCGAACGTAAGGCTTTTGGTTGATCTGATACTGAAATAGTAGAATCAAATTTGAAAATGAATCTGGATCCCGATTTTGAACACAGTCCAAATCGTAAACGGATCCTAGATCTTAATGTCTTTCAAATATCCGAACAACTACACTTAACGTTTAATTACTTTAATTCTGTTTTTTGTTAAAAATAGTGTCTTAAAAAGTTATAAAACATAGACAGCACGTGGGACGAAACAAATTTAAAGTTAGTATGATTCAATTCAACTCTTACTACTCCATGGTATTTTTTTTTGTTTTAAGGTATTTATTTTACTGCCCCATAAAATATTTCTTAAAGTCGTACTAAATATCAATAAAACATTATGAAAAAGTTTGAAAGTCAATATCTTTCCTTGTTCTCAATTCATTTGAGTCGAAAATCTATTTCTATTAGTCAATTGGATTTTAAGTACTTTGCATAAGACAAAATAAGTTTTATTAACTTCCCATAGGAAGTTATTGTAATGGGTCCGATTTGTCTAATTGAAAATTTTGACATTTCTCGACGTTTCAAGGTCACTAGAGTCGAAATAAAAGATGTTTAGAAAGATGTCTATGCGTGCGTGTGTACGTACGTTCCTACGTCCGTACGTCCGTACCTTCGCGACGTTTTTTTCGTCGTCCATAGCTCAAGAACCAGAAGAGATATCGACTTCAAATAAATTTTGTTATACAGATAATAAGGCAGAAAGATGCAGAAAGGGCTCTCAAGAAAATTGCGTGGTTGGTTTTTTTACCATAGCAGTTTAAGAAAAATGAACATTTTGGTTAACCCTAAATATCTTACGAACAAAAAACGCTAGAGACTTGAATTAAATGTTATATAATATATTGTAAAGTGATACCAAACAAGTGTATTTTTTGAAAAAAATCCAATTAACGGTTTTTTTTATAAATCAAAAAAACTGAACAAAAAATTTGTCACCTCGAAAATTTTACGAATACAAAATGATTTTATCACCAAAACAATTTTGTGCAAAGAAAAATAACGTTTTCAAAATCTGGTAAAATTTACGAGAAAAATGGAATTTACAGTTTTTTTATAAAAAAAATAAAAACCTAAAAAAAACATTACTCAAAGTTGGTAAAAATTGATTTTCGACTCAAATATCTTTTCAAAAATTTGAGATTATGGCTTCCAACTAATTTCAACTTATAAGAAATATTGTTTTCAACATTCGGAAAAATGTTGAGAAAAATCGAATTGACAGTTTTTTTTTACAAAAAATGAAAACCTAAACAAAAAAATTAATAAAAGTTGGTAAAAATTGATTTTCGACTCAAATATCTTTTCAAAACTTTGAGATATTGGCTTTAAGCTGCTTTTATCTTTTAAAAAATATTGTTGTCAACATTAAGTAAAATTTTGAGAAAAATCTAATTGACAGGTTTCTTACTAAAAATAAAAACCAAACAAAAAAAAAACAATACTATAAAACTTGTCAAAAATTTACTCACGACTCAAATAGCTTTTCAAAAATTAAAAATATTGTCTTCAAACTTTTTTTATTTCTCAGAAAATATTGTTATATATATTCAGTAGTTTTTTTTATAAAAATCCAACAGTCCGTTTGTTCATAAAAAAATAAAATCTTCAAAAAAATAGTACGCAAATTTGGTAAAAATTGATGATCGGTTATTGATATCTCTCAAATTAATTTAATTCATCCAATTTGTAAAAGTTTAAGAAATGCTACTTAAATTGGTTAAAATTTGTTTTCTACTAAAAATCTATTTAATAAAATTAGATTTTCAAACTAAACTATTTCTTTATATGAAAAATATTGTTGTTAATTTTTAAATTTTTAAAAATAATTCAACTAACAACTTTTTTAACCCAACACGAAAACCTACAAACTTTTAAGCAAGACAAATCGACAGACGGGATGGGAAGTTATCAGTGTGGGTCGCATCCCAGCCTCTTTTTTCGATTTCTTTTTTGTTCCAAATTTTAACAATTTTTAGTAAAATTGTCAATTGCACTTTCTTAAAAAAAAATTATTTAACGTTAACAGCAATATTTTGTATAGAATGCAATAATTTTGATGTCAATAACATTTTTTAGTCCTTAAATATTTCATTCAAAAATTATTTCTTAAAATAAATTTTTAGAAGTTCTTTTTATTACAGAGCCCTTTTTGGTTCGGGAGATGTTTTGAGGTCAACCCTAATTTTCACTTTTTTTTTTTTTAAACACTAACTGAATTATTTACAAAGTATTTCTCTCTACATCTCATGATGGCAAAACAGACTTTATTTGAAGTCAATATATCAATGCGGGATCTCGAGACAGGGCTGACAAAAAACAAGTATTCCGAGCGAAGTTACGAACGTACACACGCAAACATTTTTCTAAGCACCCGTGATTTATATTAAAAGGACCTTGAGTCGTGAAAAACTGTCATAGTTTTCAACTCGACAAATCGACAAATTACAATAACTTTTTATGGAAAGCTAAAAATCAAATTTTTTAAGTGTAAAACAAAAAAAAATCCCACTTAGAGTATGAAAACCACCAGCAATTATAGTAAGCAAATAAAGCTTTTTCCAAAGAACTTAGAAAAGTAGGGCATTCATTTTGTTTTACTTAATGGTTATTCAACAATTCAATCTCAACAGACGACAATATTTTTTCTAAGAGAAATATACATAGGTATGTCAGAAGAATTTGTTCACTTGGAATGCTTTTAGTGGAACACAAATAAGTATGGGACGATTTGTTCCAGTTCCGGTTCCTGTCAAAAATTAATCATCTGATACGGAAATGAAATTATACAAAACAAAAAAAAAAAAAACAAATACATTAATACATTTAAAATGCATTTTAAGATGGAAAAGAAATATTTGGCTGTTAACAGTCGAATTGTTTTTTCCTGAACACCGTTTAATTTTAATAAATATGATTTAAAATATAACCAGCATAAGTGTTCACTGTTCATATATGCGTTTCGCCCCGGTGTAATGGTTGGGCTCATCAGAAACTATATAATTCGCAGTTGCTCTATGTAGCTTGGATTATATGGAATCTCGATTTATTCGGGAAAATATGCGTCAAGACAAGGTGTAATGGTCAGGTCATCTTCTGATGAGCCCAACCATTACACCGCACCGGGGCGAAACGCATTATATGAACACTTATGCTGGTTATATTTTAAATCATATTTATTAACATTTTAAGATGTTTTTTTTCTGTTCGCTAACAAGCGTTTAAAGCTCTTGATATAACATATAGCTTAATATTTAACCGTATGACGGTGTACTCCATTTAACAAAAGCAAAGTCTACTTCCTTGGGCTTCCTCACAACGATTGTACTTAGGTTTCATTATGAAACTTCAAATATGTCTACGAACTTAATTTCACAATTTTGCCTATAAAACTTGTACAATATTTCAAAATAATCTATACCTAAGTAGATACATTCTCGATTATCGTTATACACATATGTATGTACGAGTATGTAGGTACCTTACCTTTACCTCAATTGGGTATTATCAAGAGCCATCTCTTTTACTGTTAAAAGAATATAAATTTTCAAAGCTAGGTGCATTTCAGTTCTGTATTATATCTCGTCGACTGGTATGGCACATAGGATAAATTGCCATCACTCCCAATCCACCATAATACAAAAAAAGATCACCAGCAAACTAGACGTTTCGATGGACGACTAACTACGGCCTGCCATAGGTATAACCAAATGAAATGGTGTTGGCCCCAAAACTTGGCTATTACAAAAGACCATGGTAGCTATATAATATTACCTATAACAGCAAAAAAAAGAAGAGAGGAGATGGCCACGACGAGTTCCGATAAAGTTCGACAACGTTATAGCCTATAACACCAACAACAACTACGAGTATATACAACAGAAACAGTACTACTTTGGACTTTAATGCAAAACCTATACAATACATCGACATATACTTGTAGATATAAACATGAGATCTTTCTCGTCCCGTTTTCCACTTAATAGCCCCATTTTGGGATAATTCATAGCCGGATGAATGTATGTGCTGACCGCCCCAAAGGTTAGAGTTCCTCGAATAAAATTAACGTGAAGGTAAGGTTCCTCTAATTATAGGTGTTCATTGCTTGGGTTGAGGTTGATGTTGATGGTGATGTTGATGTTTTGTCGTTCATGTTGATGTTGTTGTTTTTGTTGGACTTGGTGTTATTTTATTTTTGCCCCTCGAGGTAGGTAACATCTGCTATGCAAGGTTTACATACATTTTTGTCTGGGGTTTGAGGTCTGGCCATGGACGAAGAATGAAACGAAACGATGACGGTGTTGAAGTCGAATCCGAAGCCGAAGCCGCCTAAAACTTTACATGTGCAAGACCCCCTTTTTTCGTATATCACACCACAAGTCTCTAGTTGTTGGCTAAGGCTTTCGTTTTTACTTTTTTTTTTTTGTTGCTTTTTGTTCGTCTTTATTGAAGCCGACACCATTATCATTACATTTCATGCTATGTGCACATTTAATTTTTTTTTTTCGTTTAGTCTTTTCGAGTCGAAAGTGCGGCAGACAACGGGCATATAGTAATTATTCGTCAGCCAAGTATAAAATAATGGGTGGAGAACTTAGTCTATCGGGAAGCCATTAAATAGGTGGCGCTGATAAATGCTTTTCTACATACCTTTACGAACATACGAGTCTATATCTGCATACATAATGGCAGAGGTTTTTGGATTTTAATCGTAAGGGAATTCTAGTATGGGTATTATTTTGCATTGCATGTGATTACAAATTAAAACTATTTAATATGGAACTTGTTTCGTGAGAGGGTTCTATTTAAGTCAATGGTCTGGTCACATATTAAAGAAACATTGTATGCATTATTAGTATCTGTAAGTCGGTATAGTCTATTATATGAAAATAAAGTGTATTATCATTTTGATCACATTAAAGTTTAATAACCTTTTTTTTTGCGTTTTAAATAAAAAGAAATTCGTTGTGTGAGTTGGTCATTTTTAGCACCAATATAATTAGAAATTTAATTATGACTTTACATACTTGCTTACATAATATATTCTATTTAAATTGATGCAAAATAATTATATACCTACTTAAAATGTTTTTAAATTTTAACTTATATCCCTAACTTATTAACTTCCCATAGGAAGTCATTGTAATGAGTCCGATTTGTCAAATTGAAAATTTTGACATTTCTCGACGTTTCAAGGTCACTAAAGTCGAAATAAAAGATTTTTAGAAAGATGTCTGTGCGTGTGTGTGTACGTACGTTCCTATGTCCGTACGTCCGTACGTTCGCGACGTGTTTTTCGTCGTCCATAGCTCAAGAACCAGAAGAGATACCGACTTCAAATAAATTTTGTTATACAGATAATAAGGCAGAAAGGGCGCTCAAGAAAATTGCGTGGGTGGTTTTTTTTTCACCATAGCATTTTAAAAAACAAGTACAAATTTTGGTTAACCCTAAATATCTCATGAACCAATGACGCTAGAGACTTGAATTAAATTTTATATTATATATTGTAATATGATACAAAAGAAATATATTTTTGGAAAAAAATCCAATTAACGGTTTTTTTATAAATCAAAAAAACTGAAAAAAAAAATTGTCACCTCTAAAATTTTACGACTAAAATATGATTTCATCTCCAAAACAATTTTTGCAACGAAGAATAATGTTTTTGACATCTGATAAAATTTTGAGAAAAATCGAATTGACAGTTTTTTTATAAAAAATAAAAACCTAAACAAAAAAACATTACTCAAAATTGGTAAAAATTGAATTTCGACTAAAATTTCTTTTCAAAAACTTGAGATTAAGGCTTCAAACTTATTTTATCTTATAAGAAATATTGTTTTCAACATTCTGTAAAATGTTGAGAAAAATCGAATTGACAGTTATTTTTTACAAAAAATAAAAACCAAACAAAATTTGTTTAAAGTTGGTAAAAATTTATTTTCCAATCAAATATCTTTTCAAAACTTTGAGATATTGGCTTTAAACTACTCTAATCTTTCAAAAAATATTGTTGTCAACATTCAGTAAAATTTTGAAAAAAATCGAATTGACAGTTTTTTACAAAAAATTAAAAACCGAAAAAAAAATTTAACATAAATTGTTAAAAATTGATTTTTGACTCAAATATCTTTTCAAAAATTTGAGATACTGGCTTCTAACTAATTTTAGCTTATAAGAAATATTGTTTTCAACAATAGGAAAAAATTTGAGAAGAATCGAATTGACAGTTTTTTTTACAAAAAATAAAAACCTAAAAAAAAAAATTATAAAAATTACTAAAAATTGTTTTTCGACGTAAATGTCTTTTCAAAAATTTGAGATATTAGCTTGAAACTAATTTTATCTCTTAAGAAATATTGTTTTCAACATTCTATAAAATTTTGAGAAAAATCGAATTGACAGTTTACAAAAATTAAAAACCTTAAAAAAAAAAACAATACTTAAACTTGTAAAAATTTACCTTCGACTCAAATAGCTTTTCAAAAATTACAAATATTGGCTTCAAACTTATTTTATTTCACAGAAAATATTGTTTTCGATATTCAGTAACTTTTTTTTTATAAAAATCCAACAGTCCGTTTTTTCATAAAAAATAAAACAAAAAATAGTTTACGCAAATTTGGTAAAAATTGATACATATAGACAAACTTTTAAGCAAGGCAAATCGACAGACGGGATGGGAAGTTATCAGTGTGGGTCGCATCCCAGCCTCTTTTTTAAAATTCAATGCAAACTGATTGGCGGAGAAGTTTACAAAAATAATCAACCTTATACCTTAAAATGGTAAAAATCTTAATGTTTTCAATTAAAGGCTTTTTGACACAGTTGTAGGATTTTCTAACAAATACGAGTTTATGTAAGGTTCTTAGCAAAAAAATCATTTTTGACACAACTGTCAAATCATTTGTAAACTTTTCTAATCACAAATGTCATATAACCATGAAAAATTACTTGATTGTCCAGAACCCTTAATAGATAAATTTTATTCTAAAATTCAATGTTATATTGTTACGTGTCTTGTGTCCATTTAACATCAAAATTTTAAGATCTGCTCCCCAATGTTTGGTGACAAAATTTAGTAAACATCAAAAAAACCCTATAAGAACATCGCGACTGTCTATAAGAGAGTTTAGGAGAACCTTTTGTAAACAGTAGCATTTTTTTTTTAAATATTTAGCAGTTCACTAGGTGTTCCAAAATTTGAATCCTTTTCTCGTTAATAAAACACTAATTGGTTTTCTTTTAAAATTGCAAGCTTTGACTACAAAATGTAGACCATTTTCTTAGTTAATTTTAAGAATTTCAATACATTTTTGAAATATTGTAGTTTTAGCAATACTTAAATGAAAATGAAAAATCTCTTATTGGGAAAGTCTTTTCCCAAGGTAGTAATTTTCGATGAAGATTTATGATGTTTTGGAATTATTTTTATAAAATTTTCAAAAAAATTGTGAAAAAATCTGACTTTTGTTTAATATTAAGGACTTCGTCTCTTTTTCATGGTCTTGGAATGTTCAAAACTTATGTAAACATGATATAATTGGACATCTTGAAATCAGAAATTGTATCCAGAGCAACACTTTTTTGTAAAAAAAAAATCAAATCATGGAAAAACTTTGCAATTTCTTGCCGTTTTTGGCACAGCGTTGAAAGAAGTCTGTGTTAATGGAGGACATAGGCGGTGACATCCTGGCCTATTTTCCAACTATAAATTATGTTTTCAGTTCTATATTTATATTTTGCTTTCTGATTTTTTTTCCAACGTTTTCTTGGACAATTTTAAAAATTTGTTACTCATTCCTTTTATTAAATGTTTTTTTGTTTTTTTCATGATCAGATCATTCCAAAATACTTTTTTAAATGAAAAAAGTGTCCAACAAGCCAATGTTAAAAACTTTTTTTCTAAATGTGCAATATGAAATGTCACAAATTCTGTGATATGGAAAATGTGCCATAAGTTCCACAATTTGAATTAAGTGTAAGATTTAAGATCTATCGAATTTTGTCATTACGTGACTCGCTGAATTTATATTAACCCACTCTCACGAGCTAGAGTACAAAATAGGGCTTGTAACGATACGATACTACTTTGGAAGCTTAGGAGACGAGATCAGGCGAGACTGTTTATTTTGTACCGAAATTTACTGAGAGTCTCGTCGGTCTTTTTTATATTCTTTTTCAAGACTAGCGGCCCGTCCCGGCTTCGCACGGTTAGACATAAATAGGTACAGATATTGTAGCTTTCTAATGAAAAAAGAATTATTAAAATCGGTCTAGTACTTTTTGAGTTTATTCGTTACATATAAAAATACAAATCTTTCCTCTTTACAATATTAGTGTAGATAATTGATTTGATTACTTATTTAGACATGAAGTTCATGAACTTATTAATTTGAGAATTGCCTTTCTCAGTGACTGCGATTTTTTTTTCGAATAATATTAAGATCCATAGAAAATATCCAAAGATATGTTATGTTTGGAATTTAATGATCTACTTTCATCATTATACCATTAAATGTTAATTAATACCTCTTGGATATTTTCGATAGTAGAAAAAGCCGATGGGACCGTTTGTCTTCCTTTACTGCGCTGCCCTGTGGTAGTAGATGCGAAGACTTTCCGGGCCGGAGCATTGGTTTCCATGCGCTCTACGTGACCCAGCCATCTTAGTCGTTGGACTATTATCCCTCTGGCTGACTAGCAAAAGTCTCTTCAGGTCTCATATCGTGGCCAGTTGTAGTACAAAAAAAAAATCCTCATAACAAATTTATTATTACTAAAGAAAACATAAATCCAACCAAAAATTAGTATAGTAACTTGTACGTTTTAGCAAAGTGGATTTAAAGCCAAGTCATTAGAAAACACTTTCAAGTTCATGACTTTGAATTTTTTTATTTAACAACACGAACATAATTATTCTTCCCTTTTTTGATACAACTTAACATGATTCGGAGAAATTATGTGTTAAACATACATGTGTTTATGTCTATTATTAAATTTCAACTTTTACCGTTTGCGCTGTTCACAGACTAAAATTTAGAAACTGATTTTCCAACATAACCTTTTAAAAATAATCTATTTTTTTAAACTAGTACTTATTTCGTGAATGGTAACACTTAGCTCATGTCTGATTTGACATATTATTAGTTTTATCCTTCCGCTGAATGAATATGTTTGTGTATACGCTTGAACAACGCTGGGAACAACGCTTAGAGAAGATGCCGATTTTGCCAAAAAAAAACAGGTGAAGTTCATTTGATTGTGGCGGGTATGTAAACAAACAAAATTGTCGCATTTGGGACACAGAAAACCCGCACGCACGGATTTATTTTGGTCCAGAGGCATAATTGGGCCATTTTTCTTCGAAAATGAGCAAAGTGTTATCGGGCCATGTTGAACGAATTGGTAACATTTTGTTTCAACAGGACGGCCGGCGGCGGCGCTGCGTGCCACACAGCCGAAGCTACACTCGATGTTTTTATAGCATTTTCAAAAAAAAAGTTATTTGGCGGACCCTTTATTTCTAATAAATTAACATAGCTTTTTCTTCCTTCTACAAAAGAGTTTAAGAAAAGGGTACTTTACTTTGATCTTAAATTAAAACAAAAAGAGGCTGGGATGCGACCCACACTGATAACTTCCCATCCCGTCTGTCGATTTGTCTTGCTTAAAAGTTTGTCTATATGCATCAATTTTTACCAAATTTGCGTATTATTTTTTGTAGATTTTATTTTTTTATGAAAAAAACGGACTGTTGGATTTTTATAAAAAAAATTACTGAATATCGAAAACAATATTTTCTGTGAAATAAAATAAGTTTGAAGCCAATATTTGTAATTTTTGAAAAGCTATTTGAGTCGAAAGTAAATTCTTACCTAGTTTTAGTATTGTTTGTTTTTAGGGTTTTATTTTTTGTAAAAAAAACTGTCAATTCGATTTTTCTTAAAATATTATCGAATGTTGAAAACAATATTTCTTATAAGTTAAAATTAGTTAGAAGCCATTATCTCAAAGTTTTGAAAAGATATTTGAGTCGAAAACCAATTTTTACCAACTTTTGTTAGATTTTTTTCTAGGTTTTTAATTTTTTGTACAAAAGCTGTCAATTCGATTTTTTTCAAAATTTTACTGAATCTTAACAACAATATTTTTTGAAAGACTAAAGTAGTTTAAAGCCAATATCTCCAAGTTTTGAAAAGATATTTGAGTCGAAAATCAATTTTTAACACCTTTTATAAATTTTTGTTTAGGTTTTTATTTTTTGTAAAAAAACTATCAATTCGATTTTTCTCAAAATTTTTCAGAATATTGAAAACAATATTTCTTATAAGTCAAAAATGTTTGAAGCCTTAATCTTAAGTTTTTGAAAAGATATTTGAGTCGAAATTCAATTTTTACCAACTATGAGTAATGTTTTTTTTAGGATTTTATTTTTTATAAAAAAAAAACTGTCAACTAGATTTTTCTCAAAATTTTATCAGATGTCAAAAACATTATTCTCCGTTGCAAAAAATTGTTTTGGAGATGAAATCATATTTTAGTCGTAAGATTTTCGAGGTGACAAATTTTTTTTTCAGTTTTTGTTTGATTTATAAAAAAACCGTTAATTGGATTTTTTTCCAAAAATATAATTGTTTTGTATCACGTTACAATATTTAATTTAAAATAAAATTCAAGTCTCTAGCGTTATTGGTTCGTGAGATATGTAGGGTTCATCAACATTTTTTAAATTGCTATGGTAAAAAAAACACTTACTCATTTTTTTTTGAGAGTCCTTTCTGCATATTTCTGCCTTATTATCTGTACAAAAAAATTTATTTGAAGTCGATATCTCTTCTGGTTCTTGAGCTATGGACGACGAAAAAAACGTCGCGAGCGTACGGACATACGGACGTACGAACACACGCACGCACAGACATCTTTCTAAAAATCTTTTATTTCGACTCTAGGGACCTTGAAACGTCGAGAAATGTCAAAATTTTCAATTTGACAAATCGGACCCATTACAATAACTTCCTATGGGAAGTTAAAAAGAATTATCAAATAATTTTGCATTAAGTGCTGCCTTTTTACTCACATATGATTGTGTTCTACTGAGGCGTATACGTAACATTTTTTTTTCTAAGCATTTTCATTAATATCTCTCTGAAACATATGCCATGATTATATAAGCAATGAAATACGAATGAAAAATATCTTAACTCATATAAATTGTATTAAATCCTTAGGCCTCAAACGAAAGCAAACGTAGCCACAAGATTACACCCAACACCGACGACGACGTCTCTATAATAGAATAATTCAACTTGTTTATTTCATCACACGACCATAATACAATCACATATAGTGTCAATTCCTACGAAATGATTGTACAATTTACATACATATGTACGAACATAAGTACAATATACAAAATTGCTTCATAAAAGCCTCATTGCCAATATCCGTTGTTCTACTTTCACTATACTTGCATATCCCAGTCAGTAGTCAAGTCAGTCAGCTTCGAGTAAAGCCAGTTTTACCATATCACATACAGTCTACGAGTATGCACCTTATAGCTTTTTTTTGTGAATCCAATCTTTACAAATGTATCTCTCTATTGTAAGAAATTTTGCATGACAATATATACATAGGTTTAGATATTCCTCCACCATCGTCATCGTCTACGAAGAATTGTCGGAGGAATATAGTGCGGGGTATAAGTATAATATTGTTCCTACATGCACGGATGCATGCATAAATGCATACTATAGGTAGTTATAGTATTTTGCAAATAAATTCTTACTTAAATCAAAGCAACGAATATAATTCGCTCGTGACTCGTGTCCACTTTTCAGCGCACACTTTCTCCAGCTTTTATAGCAGGCAAATATCACAACGCCGAGTAAAAATGTTAAAACAAAAATAGCTGATATATAGCTTCTTCGTGCTGTTCTTGTATTTTTGTCGGTCAGTGTATGGTGTGCGTCATTTTTTATTTTACAGTGGGGCAAATTTACAAGGATGTTGGATTCAAGGATAAAAATATTTTTTATCATATTGCAAAGTCTTGAAATCGGGCATTTAGGCCTGAAAACATCTCTTTAGTTTAAACCATTTTTTTCTGTACAACTTTTAAGAACGTCTCTTAAGCAATATTCACATGAGCACGACAACGACCAACGAATAAACGAATATTCGTCGATTTTGACATTTCTTTCACATGAGAGTTTTTAATTCGTCGCGAATTAAGTTTGACATTCACCACCGAAACCAAAACAAGAACGGTTTTTTAGGTTAAGTACGCGCGATTTTTTTATTCGTTGCGAGTGTGGATAATGTGGAACGCGAATAAAGTTTGACAGTTAGTTTAGTTTAGTTTAGTTTAGTTTATTAGTCAATCAGAAAAACTCTTTTTTAAATAAATGCAAAAAACAGGATTTAAATAAATGCATATGAAATTTAAATTAACAAATAGCGATAGTGAAAAGTTATTTAAATATAGAAATTTACAGATACATATTATATATTATTAAATATAAGAGATACATTTTTATGTTTAAAAGTCTCTCTTGAGCAATTTTCAAAAAAAACTACGTTTTGACAAATTGAGTTTGCCGCCTTGATGCTACGAGATATTGGTTCATTATAACAATAATTTGTCCTATGAAATTGTACATAAAATAAAACAGTGGAACGAGTATCTCTTGGGGGAATATGAAAACCAATTTTTTCTAACAGAAATGAGCATTCGATTCGAGATGTGAGAATGTCCCGAACAAACATAATTTAAAAGAACTTCCTGCGAACCTCGAGAGTATTAATCCCAATTAATAAACATCGACTACTGTAACTGGGCGTTTCCAAATTCCAATTAAGTTTGGAGATAGCATACCTTGTAAACTTGTTTTGCACTTTCTCGATTCTAACTACTGCCGTTAAATAATATGGGTTCCAAACCACAGAACAATACTCTAAGATCGACCTTACCATTGAGAAAAAAAGACTGCGTAACGTAAAAATGTTTGAAAATTCACGGGCATTTATTTTTATGAACCCGAGCATAGAGTTCGATTTACTTACTGAAAAATCAATGTGCGATTTAAATGTTAATTTATCATCCAGGATAACACCTAGATCTTTTTTTTGAATGACTCGTTGCAGAGTTTCATCTTGCAAACCGTAGCTAAAATGAATGATATCTTTTTTCCTGGAGCAGGAAAGAACTTGGCATTTGGATACGTTCAAATACAGAGAATTTAATTCACACCATTCAGAGAGTCTAGAAAAATCGTCTTGAAGAAGGATACAGTCTTGACAAGTATCTATCTTAATATATATAATTCTTCTGTGAGTGTGTATGTCACTGAACTTCTCTTAAACGACTGGACCGATTTTGATGAAATTTTTTGTGTGTGTTCAAGGGGATCTGAGAATGGTTTAGATTTACATTTTGGAATGTTTTACATTGGATCCGACAGACGGCGCTACCATCGCAGTGTCAAATATTAAATAATATTCAATTTTAAAAGGTTTTAAAAAATAAAAAAACGATTTTACGCCCCTAGCTCCATCTAGCGGCAAACAAACTGGGATGAAATCAAAAGTTTACTGTTGCCAGGTCAAACATCGATGCACCGTCATGATGTCACTGCACGTGTCTTTAAACAAAAATTAAAATCTTTGATTAATTTGATTACACATTACTCGGTATTTGGTGAAACGCGTTGTTGGCTTTACTCTGTTGAATGGCAAAAATGAGGTTTACCTCATGCGCATATTTTAATTTGGTTGGTGGATAAAATACGCGCAGAAGAAATTGACAAAATTATTTCAGCGGAAATTCCAGATCCGAATGTTGATCCAGAATTGTTTAACATTGTTACTACAAATATGATCCATGGTCCATGTGGCACTCTAAACATGATGTCGCCATGTATGGATAATGGAAAATCTACAAAACGTTTTCCAAAACCATGTGAAACTGATACTATCACCAATATGGACGGTTATCCATCTTATCGACGTAGAGACGTAGACAATGGTGGTCAATCATATGAATTGCGTCTGTCAAATGGTGTGAGAGTAGATATTGATAATCGCTAGGTAGTTCCATATTCGCCATTGCTGTGCAAAACCTACAAAGCGCATATAAACGTTGAACTATGCAGTTCGGTGAAGTCTATCAAATACATTTGTAAGTATGTTCACAAGGGTAGTGATAAAGCTATATTTTCTGTTCAAAATGTTAACGACAATGACGAAATAACACGTTATCAAATGGGTGGATACATAAGTAGCAACGAAGCTATTTGGTGCATTTTTACGTTCCCTATACATGAAAGGCATTCTGCTGTTATACATTTGGCTGTGCATCTTGAAAACGGACTGCGTGTTTACTTTACAGAAGAAACTGCACTACAACAGGCTTTGACGGATCCAAAAACAACTCTTACTCAATTTTTTAACCTTTGTAGTCGACAAGATGCTGTTGGTCAATTCGCAAGGACGTTGATGTACACTGATGTTCCTAAATTTTTTAGTCAATGGTACTCCATACGACTCTTTCTTCGATGCAAGTTTGAAATTTTCAAATTAAAGACGTGTAGACAGGACAACGTCTGTCGGGTCCGCTAACAACTAACATGCGAGTATTTTTGCAACATGATGAAACTGCAAATGTGCTTGCGAAGCAGTTGTTAGATATTGGAAATAATAAAGTTGTAATGGACACCTTTACCGGATTCATCACATTACCCACAGATTTCTGTCACATCACAGATTCAAAAGAGGAGCTTATTCAGCGTGTTTTCCCAGATATAGCGCAAAAGTTCAAAAACCATAATTGGCTGGGTGAACGAGCAATATTGGCAGCGAAAAATAAAGATGTCGAGGATCTCAATGCGATCATTCAGAATTTTCTTCCAGGACAGTTGGTTTCCTTTAAATCAGTCGACACCGTTATGAACCAGGATGACGTAGTCAACTATCCCACGGAGTTTTTAAATTCACTGGAATTGCCTGGATTACCACCTCACAATTTGCAGTTAAAAGTAGGATCAGTTGTCATCATGCTGCGTAACATTAATCAACCTCGACTATGCAATGGAACAAGACTGGCTGTGAAAAAGCTGATGAATAACGTCATTGAGGCAACAATCATAAAAGTAAAATACAAAGGAGAGGATGTCTTGATCCCGCGAATACCGATGATTCCAACGGATTTACCATTCGATTTTAAACGCTTACAATTTCCAGTACGCCTGGCCTTTGCGATGACAGTAAATAAATCGCAAGGACAGTCCTTAGAAGTTTGCGGAATCAACTTGGAGTTTCCCTGTTTCACGCATGGACAATTATACGTCGCGTGTTCGCGCGTCGGAAAACCGTCTTCTTTATTTATTTACGCACCACAAAACAAAACAAAAAAATATAGTTTATGAGAAAGCTTTAAATTGATTAACAAACTGTATCATAACAGTGTGTGTCTGTTAATAAAAATTTAAACCTTATAAATAGCCAGTATTTCAGGCAAACTCTAAGTAAGCAACATGATGTGTCGAAAATAATAATAAAACTTCATGCTTCATTAAACAAATTTGTTTTTATTCAATACGTTTTTTTTGTTTTGAAATTAATTTATACAAAAGTTTAGGTCTTTTATTTATCGATTGAGGCAGTATGAAGTCTGCAGGGTCAGCTAGTTTTTCTATAAAGCTTTAAGTCATCAGCGTATAAAAGGCACTGAGAATTTGTAAAAATCTCAGAAATATCATTAATAAATAAAAGGAATAACGGTGACGTGAAATAGTGCCAAATGAAATAACACCAAATTTTAAATTTGGTCTTATTTCGTTGTTGAAAAAGAAATAATACCAATTTGGCTTTATTTCGAATTATAAAAAGAAATAAGGCCAAAAAAATAATGGAAACAACGCCGAATATTTTAAAATTCAAAAGTTAATAAAAAATTTTTAAAGTTCACTTTTTTACATACAAAACACGCAAAAATGGTTGATTTATTGTCTAGAATAGCTACTTTTGCTAAAAAGTTTTTTTGAATTGATAGCACGGCGTACTAACAGCTAGGTATGTAAGAGGGGCATGCTGCCCCCCTGCAACCGCCCTGCTTGGGATCACTATTGGATTTGGGGTGGGTGCGAGTTTGGGTATATGCACTAAATCACTAAAATCAAAGAAATATCCAAATTTAAAAAGCGAGTATGGCTCAAAGTTATGAAAGAATCACAACGCATTCGTGTTATTTGCATATACCCAAACTCGCACCCACTCCAAATCCTATAGTGATCCCAAGCAGGAGGGTTGCAGGGGGGCAGCATGCCCCCCCTTACATACCTAGCTGTTAGTACGCCGTGCTATCAATTCAAAAAAACTTGTTTTAGGCTCCAATTTCAAAAATTTCAATCGAGCAACAAGTATCTGTCATTTTTCAACTTTTTTAATTAATAACAAAAAAAAATTGTTGCAAAATTGCACTTCCCCCGATTTTTTATTAAAGTTTACGAAAAAATACACCGATTTGGTTATTTTCCGAATTTTTTTTCTATGTTTTTTAGCAAAAGTAGCTATTCTAGACAATTACCGAATTTTGTAATTCCCAAAATTGAATAAAGAATTTAATTTAGCATAGAGAGAAAACAAAAGATAATTTTACTTTATGTTTTTTTCTAATTCTGCAAAGTTTTAAATCGAAACAATGCCAAATTGCTATTATTTCGTTTTCTAAAGCGATATAAACCCAAATTGAAAATTTGGCCTTATTTCGTTTTCAAAAACGAAATAATGCCAAATTTTTTGAATTTGGCTTTATTTCATTTGGCGTTATTTCACGTCACCAGGAATAACAGAGGGCCGATGTGGCTTCCTTGGGGAACTCCTAAAAGGAACATGAATATAGTCTGAAAAAGAACTCTCAATTTTTATAATCTGCACTCGATCTGTTAAATAAGATTCTATCCACTTAAGGAGGTTCGAGTGAAATCCTAGACATCCAAGTTTTTAGAAGAAGAAGCTTGTGGCTTACTCTATCAAAGGCTTTAGCAAAGTCCGTAAAGATAGTATCTGTTTGGGAGTTTTTCTCAAAGTTTGAAAGAACATAATTGACAAAAATTGTAAGATTTGTTGAAGTAGACCTTCCTTTTATAAATCCGTGTTGGTAAATTGATATATGCTCACGCACAACGAAGAATATCTTGTCGGAAATTATTTTTTCGAAAAGTTTGGGTATAGTTGAGATCTTACAAATTGGTCTATAATTTGAAATATCTTGTTTGGAACCCGCTTTAAAGATAGGAGTTAGAAATGATACTTTCCATTCATTCACAAATAATCCACTTTGAAGAGAAATATTAAATAATATTGACAATGGTTCTGCTAGAGAAGCAGCTGCATTTTTTAGCAGAAATGGTGATAATCCATCAGGTCCAGGAGACTTGGAGTCATCAATTCCCTTCAAAGCATTTAAAACTTCCGCTTTGCTAACATGAATTCGTATCAACTATAATTTTTTTCGCGACGAATAAATTTGTTTTCTTAAATTTATTAATATATGATATTGAAAAGTAAAAGTATGCATCATAAATCAAATAGAAACTATATTGCTATCGTTTTGTTAAGAATTTGTGTGGAAATATGTCTTCAAACGTATATAAACTCACATTTTGTAATTCATTCGTCGTTCGTTGGTCGCGCTCATGTGAATGATGCTTTAAGCATCTTGCACATGAGCTACGAACTGCGAACTGTGAATGTTCGAATATTTTGACTTTTCTTGCACATGAGCTTTATTTCTATTCGCAGACAGCGACGAATTGTCAATTTATAATTACCCTTTTCTCCATATTTTCCTCAGCCATGATCACACACACAAAAACAAAACAAGAGTGGTATAATTTTGAGGTTAAGTTGAGCGCGAACAATTTATTCGTTGCAGTGTGGATGCTATGTGGAACGCGCTCTCATGTGCAAGGCCCTTTAAAATCATGTTTTTAAAATTTTAAATGACACACGCCAAACTGAACAGAAAAGAGTATTAGACAAAATTTGACAGGTGCTGTCAATGAAATGAATGCATTCAGAGACTTAACAAAAATGTTCAAACCGTCAGTTCTTAAAATAATTTACTTGATACCCCACTGTGGGACGTTTGTACATTAAAGTTCTGGTTGTTTTTTTTTTTTTTGTATTTTTCTATATTTTTGTATTTTTGTGCCCATAGTAATTTACATACCTACACTCTTGGAGCCATCAAAGCATTGTGAGAAAAAACTAATTTGCGTTGCGCCGCCGTTCGTTCTTCATCGTTGCCGGTTTGTGGAGGAGAAAATGTAAATTAGTTGCAATTCCAACGTCTCACTCGACTGACCAACAATTACTCCTCGAAACAAAAAAAAAATAAAAAGAAATAAAATGAAATTAGATTAATCACTCAAGATTTTAGTTCGTGATATAACTAAATAACTATAAGAAGTTGAAAAAATAAAATAGCATTGACCTTGTTCTTCGTAGTATAAAATTTTGCAAAATAGGATACAACAAAACAAAATTTGGTAGTTTTCACACAGCATCGCAATTTATGGATTTTACGGTTCACGTGTGACAATGAACCCTTAATTTGTTATTTTTTTTTGTATTATTATTTGCATAAACTAACAACAGGTATAAAGGTGTCTAAGGGTCAAAGTCTTCAGTTGAACACAAACTTCTATTTCAAGGTTTTTTAATCAAGAAAAGACGAACAAATTTATCGGGGTTTTATAATGATATGTTAGTACGTAACTTAACATACTTTTTTACTAATAAACTTAAACTTAAACTCCAAAAAGAAATTTAAAGCTTCTACAGCTAATAGCGGCCATATTGTCAAGTTGACAGATATAGAGTTTAACACGACTTGCAAATGGTTTTTTACCAAAATTCCTTCAATTATTCTACGATCTACAAATTCGTCAACTATGACCATTACTTGCCGAGTGGTAGATATAGGGTTTTCCAGTGAGAGGTTTCATTTTGATATTAAATAAAATGCATGACTGAGTCGCACGAAATTGCTCGTGTTATCAAAGAGTTGGTTTGAAAACATTTCTTGTATTTTAAAATTTAAAAATTTATCTGCAGAAATGTTTGTTTTGAAAAATGTAAATACCATTTCATTTCTCAAAAATCCTTAATTTTTCGAAATTTTTATTTAAAAATCAATAGTGTTTTTTTATTAATTTTTTAGGTACAAATTTTTCCAATTTAAGTTTAAAAATATTTTTAGTTTGCAGTTATTTAGTGATTATTAATATTCGTTTTACATTTGAATTTCGTAAAAATATGATGACCTATTTTCGAGATATGGAATTTAAAAAAAAAATATTATTTCTTTTGTTAAAAATAAAAAAAAAAAAAATTGGGATGCGACAGACACTTATGACTTCCCATCACGTCTGTCGATTAGTCTTGTTTAAAAGGTTTGTAGGTTTTCGTGTTTTGTTAAAAAAGTTGTCAGTTGATTTATTCTAAAAAATTAAAAATTACCAACAATATTTCCTATTTTTGTAAACTATTTTTTGTCGAAAATCAATTTTTACCAATTTTAGTAGCATTTCCTAAAAGTTTTTATTTCTTATATAAACAAATATAAATTGGATGAATGAAACTAATTTGAAGTCAATATCTTCCATTGTTCACGAGATATTGAGGACCGAACATCAATTTTAACCAATTTTGGGTACTATTTTTTGTAAATTTTATTTTTTTTATGAAAAAATGGTTTTTATAAAAAACTGAATGTTGAAAACAATATTTTCTGTGAGATAAAATCAGTTTGAAGCCAATATTTTTAATTTTTTGAAAAGATATATGAGTTTAAAGTAAATTTTTACTACGTTTTGGTATTGTTTTTTTTTAGATTTTTATTTTTCGTAAAAAGAATATCAATTCGATTTTTCTCAAAATTTTACCGAATGTTGAAAACAGTATTTCTTATAAGACAAAATTAATTTAATCTCAAATTTTTAAAAAGAAATTTGAACTAAAAATCAATTTTTACCAACTTTTGGTAATGTTTTTTTTTTTTTTTTAGGTTTTTATTTTTTTATAAAAAAACTGTCAATTCAATTTTTTTCAAAATTTTACCAGATGTCAAAAACATTATTTCTCATTGCATTAAATTATTTTGGATATGAAAAATGGACAAATATTTTTTTCCCGTTTTTTGGTTTATAAAAAAAAACGTTAGTTGGATTTTTTCTAGAAATATATTTGTTTTGGTATCACGTTACAGTATCTTCTTAATATATAAAAATCCAGTGTCATATGTATGTTCCCAGTGAATCTTCACCAAGTCAACCGATTTCGATGAAAGTTGGCATTTTATGTGTAATTTGGTCTAACTTGAGATATAGGATAGTTTATATTTCGATTATTGGTCTTAATAATTTATAATTAACAATAAACTGATTGTCAATGTTGATGTTTGTTATTAATCGTAAGTTTCATAAGTCTCGAACAGATGGCGCCTTAAATCAGATTTTTTACAGAAAACTGTCGGGCCATCTATCGTGAAGTTCTCATAGATGGCGCCACGTTGGAATTCGAATTTTTTTTTTCAACAACACGTGGTGCAATGTGATATTTTGATCGATCTATAACGTAACATCGCTTTTTCTGGATTATTTCTCATTTAATTTCATGTGCTCTATATAATTCTGAATATTTCTTTTCAACTACTAAATTACAGTTTCATTAATAATAATAAAATATATAAACAAAAAAATTAAAGTACAACAAAATTTATTCTTTTTTAAAAATTGTAAGCATAGGTTAGTTTTCCCTGAAAAATATTGAGTGAAAAAAATTGAAAAAAATCGCTCTATGTAAAATGAATATCTATATATACATAGAAAGAAATTGAAAAAAATTCAAATTACATAAAAGTTAATTTTTTTCAATCAATATTTTTAAACAGGGTTATCTTGACTGCAAAATTTTATTATATTTTTTTATTTTGATTGAATTTTAACTAACAATCACTATTCTCAGTAAAATGCCAAACCAAAGAAATCTAACCTCCACAATGCCCGTATCAAAAAAGCTCGACATCGACGTCTTGAAAGAGCCCACGAATCAGTTGAGCAAAGAGCAGAAAGAAATTTTTTTTGAGAGTCCTTTCTGCATCTTTTGCATTATTATCTGTATCACAAAATTTATTTGAAGTCGATATCCTTAGGTACTGGTTCTTGAGCTGTGGACGACAAAAAAAACGTCGCGGACGTACGGACGTATACGGGCCTTTCTGGAGCAATACAAAAATAATTTTTTTTATTGAAAGAAGCCAAATTAAGAACAAAAAAATTAAAAATAAAAATTAAAATAAAAAAAAAAACTATTAATTCGTTTTTTAGAAAATTTAAATATTCGATTTTTGACCAAACAAATTTGTATGGGGATTACTGTCATTTTTAATCTTAAAAAATATAAAAACTCGTAACGCAAATTAGCTTAAAACTTTTATTTCCAAATTTGAAGTTAATCGACCCAATGATTTGAGCTGTAGAGGCAAGGACTTACAGACAGATGGACTTAATGGGGGACCCACTTTTCCGACTTTTCCACCATCATAATTTCATATTTGATTTAAGTCTCGAGTTTCATCGTAGAAATGTAGTTGAGAAAAGAAAAAAAGTCTAAAAGTGTTAAGTCACAAGATCTCGTTGGCCAAATGTGATAAACTCTTCAAGAAATAACAACTTTTCTTTTAAAATTGGGAACTATGACTGAAAATTGTTCATTATTTTTGTATTGAACTTTAAGAATTTCAAGTTATTTTTGAGTCATGTATCGTTCAAATTTTATTAATAGCTGCGTTTTGGCTTTTTAAGTTTCAAAATACGACAGATTTCAAATTGACAAATGGCGAAATAGCGGGTTATTCAAAATGAAACATTTTATTGGAAAACCAAGTTCAGAGGATAAGCAAACTAAAAACTTCTAAGAGCATTTTGAATTATGCACGAGTAATTCTAAAGCAGAGTTATCTAATCTATAACATAGCCAATGTCATTGGCCAAATTCAGCCAGTCATGGTCATGGATAATTAGACATTTTGGATTCGACCATTATGTTACTTAAGGACATCGATAGGTATTTCAAAGAAATACAAAATGTCAATGATATATCACACAAACTTTGTTTTATTTTAATTTAAAAATAAAAAGAGCTAAAGAAAGACCCTGCCCATGAAAAATGTAAAAATATGATATAAATGACCTTTGACATATTCATATTATTATTAAATTTTATTAAAATATGAGTTCCAAGGAAGTAAACAACTTACATAAGTTAGAACTATGTTAAAAATACATAATAACATTTTTTTTTTAATTAAAAATATTTAATCCTCTTAAAATACCTAGTAATTAATTTTAATGAGAGTGTTAAGAATTTTCAAAAACCTTTTGTACCTCATACATAATGTTTACAAAATAAATAAGTATAGAAATTAAAAAAAAAAAAAATAAAATCACTCAAGGGCAAATTACGGACAAAACGTTGAAAAGGTATCAATTGAACTGTTTTCCTCATAGCTTCTTTTCAAGATGTAAGTAAGGGGGCAGGAAAGGAGGTTGAAAAATGAAAAAAGGTTGTTTGGCTCCTGATATAATGATGATGCTAGAAACCCTGAAACTAAGGTAATAGACATGGTGTAAAGAAGACATACGCTCATATGCATCTGAAAAGACTATACTCTCCTATTCTAACCCCCTAAGCCCTATCAATTATACCTCATATACCTATGTACACCTACTTATACACAAACTAATGATGTATGTATATATGTACGTATACTTATATATCTAAACATAAAATCGTTTCCCTAATCCATTTGTGTAATTATTTCAAATTCTTCCTATCTCCGGTTTCATTTCATAGTCATTGAATTTGAAGCCAATTAAAAGTTAAGTCCTCTCTTCTCTGGATATATACTATACGTACCTATATTGTATGTAGGAAGGTATACTTTCTGTGTACCGTCCGTACCCTCTCTGCCTCGACACGTTACTCTTCCATCCGTTTTGATGGTGGCTCACCACTCTCACTCTCATTCTCTTCTCTCTGAATCTCATACCCACTTCCAGATCGTATATCGTCCTCGTTGTTGTCGGTCGTTCTATTCGTCCTTAGAAACGAATCGGCCACAAAAACAACCCTTAGACATCCTCATCTAACGCCAGCTCCATAATCATCGCATCGCCATCTATCGCATCATCCTGCCCCTGCCCCCCAAAAAATTAAAGGATGAAAAATTTTACTCTCGCCTTTTCTGAACACGCGACTATACATAGGGAGTGGACCGGGTGCAAAAAAAAAGGGGGGGGTATAGAGTGACGACGACTACGACTACGACGATAAAAGTAAGAATGGCGATGACTATACGTAACGGTGGTGCACTTTTATTTTTTGTACTATTTTTTATTGTTGTTATTCTCCTTAATGGAGGATTTTACCATGAACTTCTAACTGATGATGATGAAGTTCCGTTCCCAGGCATGAGGCTTCCAAACATTGCATTTCGAACACACATGCATAGCATCTACCTTCCTACCCTTATACCTTAATATACAGTTAGGACTTAAAGTGACACAGATATTTGTATTCGAGCATCAGCAGATAGAAATAGAAGAACTTTCAATTTTCGCACGATGCTGAACGATTTCTTAATTGTTTTCTTCATTTCTTTTCGTTTATTATATTCTTTCTTCTTTTTCCCCATTTCTTTCCACTTTGTACTACAAAAGAAACGTTGTAAAAGGGTACGAGATTTTTTTTCAATTTTTTTTTTTTCATTTGATTTGATGAAGGTTGCGGTGGAAAAACAATTTTCTCTAACCCCATAACAATCTCCCACCCTCTCCTATTGCCCTTACTCTAATTTTTACTTGAATAACATTAAGCACGCAAAATGCGAGAAGGACGATGACGATGAAGACGACGACGACGACGACGACGACGATGATGGTTGTGGAAAAATCCTTCGTAATTAAACAACTTTATCCTTCATTAGGAGTTTGTTAAGACTTCTTTTTATGAAGTAAAATGCATACGTTATGTGGTTGTTTAATGATGCCATTGTACTTATTTTAACCAGAGCTGCCATTAAAATGGGTTTTCAGATTGAAACAATTTTTTTTTTTTGCAAAAACCAAAAATGATACTAAGAGCACATTACAAATGTGAGAATCTCTTTTGAAGGTTTTTAAGTAAATTTGTGTGTTTTTCTGATCTATTAACATTAAGATTTGGATCCGGAAAAGGAGTTCTGAAACAATTATCACAATTCTGCCAGAAGACACCGCAGACGACTGTAATGAATTGACTCTAAAGGACTTGATTAAAATGTTCCTATATGATGTTCCTATGCAGATATTGTAAAAGCTTAAACTATTGACCGCTTCGAGCGTGTTAAAGTTCAAACCATAGTGAAAAGTTATCGTTTTTACTACACCGAAAAATACCATAACCAATTAGGAGGCATTACCCTTGCTAAAAATCACTATGCATGGAGTATTCTAATGGGTGATTTTTTTGAGGTTAGGATTTTCATGCATTAGTATTTGACAGATCACGCGGGATTTCAGACATGGTGTCAAAGAGAAAGATGCTCAGTATGCTTTGACATTTCATCATGAATAGACTTACTAACGAGCAACGCTTGCAAATCATTGAATTTTATTACCAAAATCAGTGTTCGGTTCGAAATGTGTTTCGCGTTTTTTTATCGACAAATTTTGTTCAGCGATGAGGCTCATTTCTGGTTGAATGGCTACGTAAATAAGCAAAATTGCCGCATTTGGAGTGAAGAGCAAGCAGAAGCCGTTCAAGAACTGCCCATGCATCCCGAAAAATGCACTGTTTGGTGTGGTTTGTACGCTGGTGGAATCATTGGACCGTATTTTTTCAAAGATGCTGTTGGACGCAACGTTACGGCGAATGGCGATCGCTATCGTTCAATGCTAACAAACTTTTTGTTGCCAAAAATGGAAGAACTGAACTTGGTTGACATGTGGTTTCAACAAGATGGCGCTACATGCCACACAGCTCGCGATTCTATGGCCATTTTGAGGGAAAACTTCGGAGAACAATTCATCTCAAGGAATGGACCGGTAAGTTGGCCACCAAGATCATGCGATTTGACGCCTTTAGACTATTTTTTGTGGGGCTACGTCAAGTCTAAAGTCTACACAAATAAGCCAGCAACTATTCCAGCTTTGGAAGACAACATTTCCGAAGAAATTCGGGCTATTCCGGCCGAAATGCTTGAAAAAGTTACCCAAAATTGGACTTTCCGAATGGACCACCTAAGACGCAGCCGCGGTCAACATTTAAATGAAATTATCTTCAAAAAGTAAATGTCATGGACCAATCTAACGTTTCAAATAAAGAATCGATGAGATTTTGCAAATTGTATGCGTTTTTTTTTTTTAAAAAGTTCTCAAGCTCTTAAAAAATCACCCGATATAAGTTGGAGACCTCATAGTCATTGGATTTATCAAAGGCATTTTTGGGGTCTCGTTTTGTTGATTTGGACTTGTAGGATTATTTTTTTTTTAATGGAATTCATGGAAATCTGATCTTTAATTATTTCTATAATAATTGTAAAGGGTGTTGTTTTAGAATTTAAAATTTTGAAAGAGAATAAAACAAAGAAATTAAAGACCAAGCACCTTAAGAATAATGATAAATGAAAAACCTTTAAAATCCTGTTTAATGAGTTCTTTATTTGACCAAAAATACACTTAAAAACAAAATATTTTGTTTAGTTTTGTCTTTAGAGGGGTGTACTCAAACGAGTACACTGGCCAGATATGGGTACATTCCTTGCCTAGTTATGCATTCCATGCATTAGTTATACATTCCTTGCCTAGTTTGGCACCTCTCACATATCCATCGAAATCTGCTGTGGCATATCCGGCATCGTAGTTGATTTTAATTTTTTTTTGGGGAAATGTCCTCCTTCACTGTGAATCAAATTTTTTGGCAAATATGGCTAATTTGGTGCTTTTGTTGATGGCCCGGAATGTAAATAAGTCCTCGTTATGGTTCTGACAAATGAAAGTAGATTGCGGTTTTCTTTGGTTTGCAAACAATTGAGTCGCCAAGCATTTACCACCATTGAGTTGATCATATGTATGTGTGAACAATGGCCACCACCATTTCTTACCCTTTATTTTGATTCTGTAATTGTTCACAAATTGGTCATGAAGATCGACCCCACCCATACCCTTGTTGTATGCCACTAATGGTTTTGGCTGTGGAATGATTACCCTCTCTTTTACTGCTGCTGACCATCGCTTGACTCTTCCAAGAGGTTCCAGGGTGTCGTAGTTTGTTGCAACTGTAACAACAGCATTGTCCTTCCACCGCGCTAACAAAATGTTATATTTTTTTGTCGAATTTGTGATGAAAGTAACCACGATTGGCCTTCATTACCGTCTTCAAGAATTTCAATGGACATTTTTTTGTTCTATTCTCACGAACCGTACCTGTTGCGCGAAATCCTTTTTTGCGTAACGTAGCCATAAGGTCATGGCTGGTAAAATAATTGTCAAAAAAAAACGATGTGGTCACTTGGCCTTTTTACTACTTCCAGTAAATCAAGCACCACTCGAGATCCAAGTGGTTAACACTTATTGCTTGGAATTACATTTTTGGCACCGCAATATATGTATGTCAAAGTTATAGCAATATCCATCGCTACTGCACAACATGCACTCCTTATAGTCAAAACGGACAGGCTTTCCACGGATAAACTGCTTTGCGGAATGGTGGCCAAAGTATTTGATCATAGCCTCATCAATCGATAGTTTGTCATGAAAAAAAAAACAATTTTTGATAGTTATTGCAAATGATTTTTATCAATGGTCGAACCTTCGCCATTTTATCGCTCTTATCAAGGCATGCATTGTTGGCCAAATGTATAAAACGCTTGATTTCCTTGACAAGCGATTGCGGGACATGGCGTTAGCAACCAAAGGAATTCTTGTGTCTTCGTCTAGGCACCAATACAAATTTTCTTGAGGCAATGAATGATATCCTGAGAAAAGCATTATGCCAACAAATTTTCTCAGATCTTCTTTTGTACACATTAACGTGTGACAGTTTTGGTCCAGTGCATATATTTGGCTCTGCTCAACAATCAAGTTCATTACCTCATCATTGAAAAAAAATGTTCAAAGATTTGAACTTCGTTTTCTAATGCTATTTTTTCTTTTGTTTTTGCTAAATTTTCCAAATAGTCGAAAGTTTCATCTATTTCATTAGCATAAACCACATGCTCTGACCATTCAGGAGCATTATTTTGAAACTCACCTCTCGCTGAGCTTTCATCCCTTAGCCAAGCAAGTGGGATATCGTCTTCACTGGCAAATTCATCGGTGATTTCAACCTCTACTGCTCCTGGTATGTCAACAGGAATATGGGAATCAAGCAAGTCATCCTCACATAAATCTTCCTCGTCCGTTTGTATATCAACATCCGGTGGAATAACCACTACATCTACTTCATTACCATCATCTGGAATATCATCAACAGCCATGGAGAGATTTGAGTAGCGCCTACCATAAAAGCTTTTGCAGTTTATTGATGAAAAAGTCATTTCTCTGCAAATTCCGTGAGAAAAAAAAATAGCACGGTTTTGGCCAGTGTACTCAATTGAGTACACCACTTTTGTAGACCACTTCCCAGGAGCAAACAAAAAACAATTTAGACTAGTGACTTCAGATGTTGTGCCATCTTTTTGAAACCACAGCTCATGCACATTATAGTTAATTAATTGATGAACGAAAAAGTCAGTAATCTTGGTTCCAAGTGCTCGCCATTGACTGTTACGTTCTTCCCAGCACCGTTTTTAAAGAAGTATAGGACAATTATTCCTCCAACCCATAAAGCGCAACAAACAGTCAGTTTTTGCGGTGTTATCTCAACATACACTCAAGGATTATCATCACTCTGAATACGGAAGTTTTTTTTACTGGCGTATCCATTTAACCAAGTCAGTTTATAGTTTGCGCGATATGTATTTTGAACAGAACTATGTTTTCGAAACTAAACTTGCCCAATTTTTTAGCGATGTTTAAGCGTTAGTCTATTAATGTTGAAATGTCAAACCAAACTTAAAATAAATCACCTTTAAGCTGACAAAATGGCCGATAATTAAAACAGTTTTTCCAACTTACCTTGCTTATAAACTTCTGTACCTCTAAGAAAAACAACTGTTATTTGTGTAAGACTAAATTATTTCCACAAATGAGTTTCTATATAGTCTTTCTTTAATATTGATATAGCTCAAAATAAAGCATGCTAAAGAAGCTTCTAAATATAAAGTTCATTAACATAGTATGTGGTAAGGTTCAAGAGAAATTTGATTTCCCAGGAATGTTATGATTAAGTCTTTCTATAAGATTGGTGTGACATAAAATATCATAAAGAGACTTCTATATGCTTTATTTGTGCTATTTTATATAAATCTTCGAGGGACATTTGATCTCTCGAAGACTGTATAGAAAGTACAGACAATTTCAGTCTTTTTATGAGACTGATATAACAACCTATAGTCATTCTATAAAGTTGGTGTAACACAAAGAGGAATTGATGATCTTGCATTACAAGGTGGACAAGTCCAACTTTAACCATTTGTGAAAAATTTTAAAATAAAAATTATTTTACAAATACTTCAAAATGATATGGAATTAAAGAATTAGCATGTTTTACAATTATATTAAAAAATATGGACTATGACGCAATTAGGTCCCCAATTTCAATTTTCAACTGTATGTTTTCTGTAATTCTTCAGTAAAATTGGAGTTACATAAAATTAAACATAAGGAAGATTGTATAAACCCAATGAATGTTTCAAACTTCAAGAGGAATTTGAATTCCCAGAATTAAGTTTATGTATCTAGCTCTCTGCCCAAAAAGCAGTGATATTACACTACTCTAAAGTTTAAGACAAAATCTATTGTTAAGTTTAAAAAGTGAAACTTTGCAATTCAAAATTAAAAAAAGAGGCTGGGATAACTTCCCATCCCGTCTGTCGATTTGTCTTGCTTAAAAGTTTGCCTGTATGTATGTATCAATTTTTACCAAATTAGCGTACTATTTTTTGTAGATTTTATTTTATTTTTTTGAAAAAACGGACTGTTAGATTTTTATAAAAAAAAATACTGAATATCGAAAACAATATTTTCTGTGAAATAAAATAAGTTTGAAGACAATATTTGTAATTTTTGAAAAGCTATTTAAGTCGAAAGTAAATTTTTACAAGTTTTAGTATTGTTTTTTTTTTAGGTTTTTATTTTTTGTAAAAAAAAAACTGTCAATTCGATTTTTCTCAACATTTTTCAGAATGTTAAAAACAATATTTGTTATAAGATAAAATAAGTTTGAAGCCTTAATTTCAAGTTTTTGAAAAGATATTTGAGTCGAAATTCAATTTTTACCAACTTTGAGTAATGTTTTTTTTTTAAGTTTTTATTTTTTATAAAAAAACTGTCAATTAGATTTTTCTCAAAATTTTATCAGATCTCAAAAACATTATTCTTCGTTGCACAAAATTGTTTTGGAGATAAAATCATATTTTAGTCGTAAAATTTTCGAGGTGACACATTTTTTTTTCAGTTTTTTGGATTTATAAAAAAACCGTTAATTGGATTTTTTTCCAAAAATATACTTCTTTTGTATCACGTTACAATATATAATATAAAATTTAATTCAAGTCTCTAGCGTTTTTGGTTCGTAAGATATTTAGGGTTAACCAAAATGTTCACCTTTTTTTTAAACTGCTATGGTAAAGAAACCACCAATGCAATTTTCTTGAGAGCCCTTTGTGCATCTTTCTGCCTTATTATCTGTATAACAAAATTTATTTGAAGTCGATATCTCTTCTGGTTCTTGAGCTATGGACGACGGAAAAAACGTCGCGAACGTACGGACGTACGAACGTACGTACACACGCACGCACAGACATCTTTCTAAAAATCTTTTATTTCGACTCATGGGACCTTGAAACGTCGAGAAATGTCAAAATTTTAAATTTGACAAATCGGACCCATTACAATAACTTTCTATGGGAAGTTAAAAATCCAAGGTATCTGTAATTGCTGGTACCTTCAACTAGCATCAATATGACTCTCCATTAATATCATACAAAATTTTCAAATATTCTTTAACAGTTTATGGGACTAAATTTACAATTCATACTTGTACAACAATATACAATGAACTTGTCACTTTTACCATCATTTTGAATTTTATATTAAAAATCAAGCAACATCGGCAACACTGTTCAGGCTCACCCAATCCCATACCAATTTCCAATTTCAATTCACCAACTCCCACGCAATGAACGGTTTATATCCCCTATTAGAGTTCACTTCATTCCTATTTCGATCTTGTTGGATGATGATAAAAGGGGGAGTTGGGAAGCAAAGGAAAGGGGAGAAGATGAAAAGCAAAATAACGACAGCATGCAGGCAATTACTACACAACAGACAATCAGTCACATGCGTTACTCTATAACCTACCAAGTAGTATAATATGTGGGTACGTACATATACAGTAGATATACATACATACAAACATACATATAGCCTTCTAGACAGAGTAGAATTATTAGAAGAGGAGCTTGGATGCGGCGGCATGCGGGTAGGACACAACAGCACACAAGTCGATTCGATATTACGTCCAATCAGTCGCAACAAGAACAACATACCATACAAACATACTCGTAGGTATATAACTTGTAGCAAAAGGAGAACGAGAAACGAAAGCGACGACAAAAGAAAGAAAGGACACACAATTAAAATAAATTACCACAGGATTTGTATCACCCTCTTTTTGCTTGTCGTCCTTTATACGTTTGCAATTTTCTGCTTCCATGCGTCCTTCCTTTCTTTTTTTTTTCTTTTTTCTTTTACAACATGTCTGTAGTTGGGTGGGAGCATTTAAGGGCCTTCCTTTCCTATACATGGCTCTGACATGGCTGGCAATAAACTCTTGGCTTTTGCAAACGAATACGGGATGCTCTTCTCTTAGACCAAAAAAACACAGAGACAGAGAGTAAAAGGAAATAGATGTGCGATGCGAAGTGAGTTAGGAAAGAGCAAAGAGCCGAGCATACATCATCAGAACCAGAAGTGTGCTGAAATCCATTATCCATAAGTTGGCATACTAAATGTTCCCACTTTAATTGAACTCTTTCATTTTTAAATATTCAAAAAATGGTTAAAGAATTATTACGGTAAATGCGTATTTCTGCTTTCAGATGTGACACTTTCTAAATAGCATGACAGTAGTATTTAGCTTGACAGATGATGGTCAATAAGTTCAGGCTTAGAGTGAAAATCTTTTCAAATGGGAACACTGGTTTTGTATATGACAAAACTCCTACCAAAGAGAAATTTCCAAAAATATTCAAGAATTAAAGAGAAAACAAAAACCAAATATACGTTATTCGTACGTTACGTATAGACGTACCATACTCGTAGTTTTGTTTCTCCTTTTCTTTGAAACTTGAAAGTCGAATCGTCCTTAACACATAAGGTAACCCAATGCCAATCCCAATCCCAATCCCGATCCCAACATCCAACAACAATGCCACACTAACGACTCGACTCAACTCAACTCAACTCCAAGAGGGTTGTGGAGCACAAAAGCCTGTTAATCAATTCACCCCCAGGTGAATTCTAAAACGTAATAATGGAATTAAATTCGTGTCTGTAGCATAATATGGCTGCACGAAAATTGGAAAAGGTGTGGAATGGCAGGGCGTTACATCAGCCAGCGTCAGGCAAGTCAAGTCAGCGAGTCGAACGAACAGCCAGCCATCCAGTCAGACATCAGGCAATGCACCCATATACGCCCGATGAGGATAATACTTAACCACTACTACAAACGTCATATAGGTAGGTGGTCGTCATCCTATATTTTTCGACGCTCGTTGCTAGTCCTTGCGTCCTTGCGTCCTCTTCGTCCTAAGTTTGGTTTAGTTGTTCGATTGGATGGCTGCTCTTACTGGGACCAAGCTGTGTCATCGGCAACTGGGGGCGGTGCGGTGGTCGTGGTGGTGGAGATGGTGATGGTGGTGTTGGCGAAGGAAGGGTGGAAGTGGAAAGTTAGAAAGTTTTAATGGACATTCGCCACCCAAATGTATAGTTGCGATGTTAGGGGTAGGAGACTATATAGGAGTATGAATGGGTGCCGGTGAAGTTATCCTTCTCAAAATGATGATGGTTAGGAGTCCAAGCCAGGTCTTCTACGAGTATGGATGAAAAAAGGTGAGACGAACAAAATCGGGTACGCTCTAGAACTGGGATACAATTTTGATGTGGGTCGTCCGATGGGTGCACTGTGTCTTATTCAGTCTAGTCGAGCGGGGCGTGGGTGAACAAGGAGAGGAGGGGAGCTGTGGATGAAATGAAACGAGGTTTTATGACCGACACCCATCTATACCTAGAGGTATATTGGAGTGCGGTGGTTCTAATGGCATTCATTGTGCAATATGTGGGGCTTGGTTCAAGCGGGATTTTTATTTTATTGGTCTATTCGTATAATGGAGTATAGTGCATGGGATTAGATTGCATTATTCAATTCTTTTAGAGCTTTTAAGCATTTTAACTTTGGTGAACAATAAAAATTGTAGATACCTGTTTGTGTTGTTAAAATGTCTGTACTGTAAGCCCTATAGGTATACCTAACCTATGCTATATGAACGTACAGTTGGTTATTCTTTACATGATTTTATAGGTCGTTGTTGTAAACAAGTTAAGAGTTAGTGGCTTATTGGTTATTAACTAAAGCCATACCTCTCTCTTATTTCACTATACTTCTGTTGAGCATATTTTTTCTATTAATATTATGGTGATATTTGATGAACAAGAAGGGGTTAAAAGTTGTTTATAAAATAGAATCAATCATCAAAAAGTGTGATATGTCCGGAAGGAAACATCAGTGATGTTAAAAGTTGGTTAAATAATTTAAAACGGAATTTCAACTTTAATTTGAAAACATCTGATGTTAAGTCCGTGGCAAAACGACATGAAACTAGACGAGACTTCACAAAGCTTTAGCTTGTATTGTTATTTTCAAAATTAGAAGTTTTTGTTTAACGCTTTCTATGTATTGACATCAAAAGCTTTTTCCGACTTGACAAATTGATTCTTTAAGACAAAACCAAAATTTGTCTCTTTCCAATGGCAAAGCCAAGCAGGTATACTATCATTTTCATTCAATTGAAAATTGAGATAGTTATAAAGTCATTCATTAAGTGGGTAACATGTATTACTAGCTTAAGATTGCTTAAAAACATAGTGTTTAGTGAAACCTAATAATGTAATTCTAATATTACAGCCATTTTGGTCATAGAAAGGGGTTAACCTTTTAATGTAAAGAAAGAAGCTTCTATCTCAAAAACGGTTGGAAGTATAAATTAAATATATTCTGTGACTTGTAATGCCAAAATAAAGCTTTGTACACAAATATAGCTTTTTTTATTAGATGCCGATTTAAAATGCGTA
This sequence comes from Eupeodes latifasciatus, assembly GCA_920104205.1. Lineage (NCBI taxonomy): Eukaryota > Metazoa > Arthropoda > Insecta > Diptera > Syrphidae > Eupeodes > Eupeodes latifasciatus. The sequence continues at coordinate 132,773,541 of OV049925.1, read as the reverse complement.
GATGAGATTTTAAATAAATAAATGTCCTTACTTCTACAAAATTACAAAAAATCTGAACTTTAGTCAAAAGCGTCCTAAATACTTTCGTTAAAGTATACTAAATTTTTAATATAGCAAAATATTTAAGGGGTGTGAGAGGGGGGTGTATTACATTGATGGACATTGATGGATTTGGAAAAATTAGTCAAAACCATTTTTGTGTAGCATATTTAGGCTAAAATACAATTTTTTGGTGCGGACAAATTTAGTTTGTGTTCGGTTTGGACCCAAATTGCCCTGCGGAACAACAATTCCTTTTCAAAAAAAAAAGAGGCTGGGATGCGACCCACACTGATAACTTCTCATCCCGTCTGTCGATTTGTCTTGCTTAAAAGTTTGCCTATATGTAATATGTATGTATCAATTTTTACCAAATTTGCGTACTATTTTTTGTAGATTTTATTTTTTTATGAAAAACTACTGAATATCGAAAACAATACTTTCTGTGAAATAAAAAGAGTTTGAAGACAATATTTTTAATTTTTGAAAAGTAAAAGAAATTTTTGAAAGAAAAGTCGTGAGTAAATTTTTACCAAGTTTTAGTATTGCTTTTTTGTTAGGTTTTTATTTTTTGTAAAAAAAACTGTCAATTAGATTTTTCTTAAAATTTTTTTGAATGTTGACACCAATATTTTTTAAAAAGTTTTTAAAAAAGCCAATATCTCAAAGTTTTGAAAAGATATTTGGGGGAGAGTACGATAACTTTGGCGACAAAGTTTAATGACGGATTTGTATAGAGCAGTTAAAAACAAGCATTTTTTACTATGGGAGGGGGGGTCTATCTCCCCCCGTTTAGGCGGTAGGGGCAGTTTAAAAAAATATGTACATTAAATGGAAAAAAAAATAATTAAAAAATAACGGTAATACTTATAATTAAGCATTATACCTTTTTTTAAAGCCAACACTTTTGTCTGTTAGCTTGTTTTTAAATCAAGTCAAAACTATGCATAGTTTTTGAAAAAAATTGTTTTAAACTAAAAATGTATGCAAACAAAATTTAAAAAAAAGGTTTAAAGTGTAGTTTTTCAAAACTTTCAAATTATTTACTGTTTTTTTTAGAATTCTAGCTCTTATTTGTTTTTAATCAAAAACTGAAAACTAGATGACTTGATGTCTTCTAGTTCTTGAGAAAATTGAAAATTACAAAAAAAAAATATTTTAATTAAATTACTTTTTCCTTGCTTAAGTATTAACGTAGTCTTATTTTGATAGTACTAATCGAATATGGATTAAGAGGTAACTTAATTTTTCTTAAATCCAGCTTATTTAAATGCAAAAGAAACTTTGCATGCACCCCATCTTGCACCCACCGCACCTTGCACCCTCCCAACCTTGCACGCACTCCAACTTGCACCCACCCCAAATCCTATAGTGTTCCCAAGCAGATCCCACTGTTGCACACACCCAAACTCGCGCACACCTTACTGTTGCATACACCCAAACACGCATTACGCATACGCAAATACCATTATTACTATCAAAATAAGACCACTCAAGCAAAAAAAAAGAATTAAATTAAAATAGTAGTTGTGGTTATTTTCAATTTTCTCAAAAACTAAAAGACATAAAATCATCTAGTTTTCAGTTTTTGATCAAAAACAAATAAGAGCAATAAATTCTGAAATAAAAACAATGGTAGATAATCTTGAAGTATTGAAAAAGTTACACTTTAAACCTTTTTTTAACTTTTTTTACTCAAATTTTGAGTTTAAAATTAAATTTTTATTTTCAATTTTCTGAAAAACTAAAAGACATAAAATCATCTAGTTTTCAGTTTTTGATCAAAAACAAATAAGAGCAATAAATTCTGAAATAAAAACAATGGTAGATAATCTTGAAGTATTGAAAAAGTTACACTTTAAACCTTTTTTAAACTTTTTTTACTCAAATTTTGAGTTTAAAATTAAATTTTTCAAAAACAACGCATAGTTTTGACTTGATTTAAAAACTGGCTAATGGAACAGAATGTTGGCTTTAAAAAAATGTATACAACTTAATTGTAAGTATCACCGTTATTTTTTAATTATTTTTTTCCATTTTAAATAATAACTTTTTTAAATTGCCCCTCCCGCCTAAACGGGGGGAGATAGACCCCCCTCCCATAGTAAAAAAAGCTTGTATTAAGACCCTCTACCAAAAACCGTTATTATATCTTGGCGCCAAAGTTATCGTACTCGTGCCGATATTTGAGTCGAAAATCAATTTTTACCAACTTTTATTAATTTTTTTTGTTTATGTTTTAATTTTTGGTAAAAAAACTATTTATTCGATTTTTCTCAAAATTTTACCAGATGTTTAAAACGATTTTTTTTTCTTTGCCAAAAATTGTTTTGGTGATAAAATCATTTTGTATTCGTAAAATTTTTGAGGTGAAATTTTTTTTTTTTCATTTTTTTTTGATTTATAAGAACCCGTTAGTTGGATTTTTTTTTTCAAAAAATATACGTGTTTGGTATCACGTTAAAATATATTATATAAAATTTATTTCAAGTCTCTAGCGTTTTTGGTTCGTAAGATATTTAGGTTAACCAAAATTTTCCCCCTTTTTTTTAAAATGCTATGTTAAAAAAAACCACCTACGTAATTTTCTTGAAAGCTCTTTTTGCATCTTTCTGCCTTATTATCTGTATAACAAAATTTATTTGAAGTCGATATCTCTTCTGGTTCTTGAGCTATGGACGACGAAAAAAACGTCGCGAACGTACGGGCGGGCGTATGGACGTACGGACATACGGACGTACGGACGTACGGACGTACGAACTTACCTACGTACACACCCACGCACAGACATCTTTTTAAAAATCTTTTATTTCGACTCTAGGGACCTTGAAACGTCGAGAAATGTCAAAATTTTCAATTTGACAAATTGTACCCATTACAATAACTTCCTATGGAAAGTTAAAAAACATAGTTTGGGAGCAATTGGTATCAAGTTGAAATGTACCTCCTCGCTTTTCCCTCCTTCGAAGGGTTTCCAACAAAGTTTTTAATTTTTCAAAATATTGTTTATTATTATTTATAGGCTTCATGATTTCCTTAAAATGATACTACTTACTTACTTAAGGTGGCGCTACAGTCCGGGCGGACCTGGGCCTCAACTAACATGCGTCTTCAGCCAACTCGGTGCCAAGCTAGCTGTCTCCATTTTCGAACGCCAAGTTGGTTGAGATCTTCACCCACCTGAGTGCGCCACCTGAGTCGCGGTCTTCCTCTACTACGCCGCGCCGTCCCTCGGGATTGGATTCGAAGACCTTCCGGACTGGAGCGTTGATGTCCATTCGCTCTACATGACCTAGCCATCTAAGCCATTGGACTTTAATTCTATTAACTAGGTCAGTGTCGCTGTACAGCCCGTACAGTTCGTCGTTATATCTTCTCCTCCATTCTCTATCTATGCGTAAGGGACCAAAAATCACCCGAAGAATTTTTCTCTCGAAGCATCCTAAGACGTTCTCATCTTTTTTTGACAGGGTCCAGGCCTCAGCGCCATAAATGAGAACCATGATGATGAGTGTCTTATAGATGGTGATTTTAGATGCTCGAGAGAGGACGGTACTACTCAATTGCCTTCTAAGTCCGAACAAGCAGCGATTTGCAAGAGTTATTCTTCGTTTGATTTCAGCGCTGATGTCGTTGTCTGAGTTTATAGCGGTGCCTAGGTAGATAAAGTCCTTAACTACCTCAAAGTTATAGCTGTCCATGGTGACGTTTTGTCCAAGACGTTCTTGTTCAATGTCCTTTGGTCTTGCCCTCATTGACCACTAAACCCATCTTCTTCGCTTCCGTCGCAATGCTCAAAAACGCTCCACTGACATCACGCTTTGATCTTCAATTATGTCAATAGCATCTGCGTATCCGAGTAATTGGATTGACCTTGGAAGATTGTGCCTCTAGTGTTGTCGATTGAGTTTTGCACAATTCTTTCCAGAACAATGTTGAAGAAGTCGCATGACGGTGCATCGCCTTGTATAAAACCTTTTTTGACATCAAATGCATCGGTGAGATCTTTTCCGAACTTGATAGAGCAGCGTGCCTTCTCCATCGCCATTCTGCACAAACGGATAAGTTTGACAGGGATGCCAAAACTAGACATTGCTCTGTAGAGCTCTTACCTATAGATGCTGTCATACGCGGCTTTAAAATCTATAAAGAGATGGTTGGTATCGATTTGAAGTTCCTGGGGTTTTTCTGCCGTAATGTAAATATTTGATCAATGGTGAGCTTTCCTGGTCTAAATCCACACTGATAAGGACCTATCAGGTTGTTGACGAACGGCTTCAGACGTTCACATAATACGGCAGAAAGGATCTTATATGCAATGTTCAGGAGACTGATGCCTTTGTAGTTGGCGCAATTTAGAGGGTCTCCTTTCTTATGTATTGCAGATGAGTTGGTGCATGCTCCCTACCAAGTCATCGCCTGCTGCTTTGAATAATTCGGCAGCGATGCCATCAGCTCCAGCAGCTTTGTTTGACTTCAGTTTAGATAGAGCTATCTTCACTTCGTCGAGGTCGGGTAGGCGGTTCGTCATCGCCGTTCTATAATTTGGAGGAGTGATCTTTCCATATTCTCAACATAGACTGCTGTTCTAATACGATGTTCCCCTTATCGGTTCGTGGCTGGTACCTCTTCTAAATTTTTTAGAACTTTTTCAATACTATAAATTCCTCCACACACATTTTTAAAGCTTATTACTTGACAACTTGGAATCCATATAACACTTCGTCGCAATTGTCACCCGGACTGTTAAATGTTTTTTTTTCCGAAAAAAGTGTTACATCTTATATTCGATCTTAAATCGAAAGTGATCGTATTTTTTTAGAAACCAATGAAATTTGACAATTTTTCTCTGCCAGATAGAGATTTGACTTTTGTTCGAGCATTGAAACAAAATTCCAGTATTGTTCTACAAAAAAAAGTTGGAAACACATTATGGATTTAATGATCAATTTTTTCAATCAATACATCAATACATCAAATATCTTGGCAAAACTAAAAGATATTGGCTTCAAAATAATTGCATCTTATAAAAAATATAGTTTTCAACATTCAGTTAAATTTGTATAAAAATGCAACAAACAGTTAAAAAAAATAAATGTACGAAAAAATACTACACAAAATTGGTGAAAATTGATGTTCGATCCCTGATATCACGTGAACTAATGACTTCAAAATGATTTCATTATGTGCTAAATTTGATTGTTTACGTAAAATGATGGTCTTGGAGAATTTCAATATGTATTTTTTTATATAAGAAAGACACATTTTTAGAAAATGTTACTAAAATTGGGTCTCCACTAAAAATTTCGACAACAAAAACATATATTGAGATAAAACTTATTTTATCATTAATACTATATTTTTGTTAATTTCTTAGAGAAATTCAAGTTACAACTTTTTTTTTACAAAACACGACCTACAAAAACAACAAAAAAAACTGATAGGAAATGGTTTCCGACTCAAGTATCTTGAGAACAAAGAATAATATTGACTTAAAATTTGTATCTCACACAAAATAGTGTTATTAATATTTTGTTAAATTTTTAGACAAATCGACTTGTGGGATATTTTTATAATGTGGGTCGTATCCCAGCCTCTTTTTTAATTTTAAATTTGAATAGAATTTTGATCAGCTGGAATTTCGAAACACAAAATTTTGACCCTCGAATGTAAGAAAAATTTTTGCTGAAGACGGTAGGTTTTATTTTTAGTTGGTGGACTACGATGTATAGGGTCCGCCATCTAACGTTTTTTTTTTCAACTAGTGCTTATTTCGTGAATGGTAACACTAAGCTCATGTCTGATTTGACAGATAATTAGTTTTATTCTTTCGCTGAACGAATATGATTGTAAATACGCTTGAACAACTCGTGGAAAAAACGCTTAGAGAAGATGCCGATTTTGCCAAAAAAATCATCTTTTCAGATGAAGCTCATTTTGATCTTGGCGGGTATGTAAACAAGCAAAATTATCGCATTTGGGGCACAAAAAACCCGCACGCATACATTGAAAAGCCGATACACCCAAAACGAGTCACTGTTTGGTGCGGATTTTGGTCCAGAGGCATAATTAGGCCATTTTCCTTCGAAAATGAACAAGGAGTTATCGGGCCATGTTGAACGAATTTTTGCTCACAAAAATTGAGAAGGGGGATATTGGCAACATTTGGTTTCAACAGGACGGTGATGTTTTCATAGCGTTTTCAAAAAAGAAGTTATTTGGCGGACCCTTTAGTTTAAGTTTTCGTCCTGGAGGGGCCAAAAAAATTAAATTTTTGTTCTGTCCCAGAAAACAAGCAAATTCACCTAATTTTCGAATCGAACTTCAATTTTAGGTTTCTGCTCAGATTTTAAAAAAATACAAAATTTCAACTATATTTTAATGAAAACAAAAACTTACCTCGATTTTTCTGTTAAGAAAATACTTAGCATACATTTTTCATCGTTTCTCTCAGGTATATGCAGAAAAAGGTAGATTTTGGTGATATGCTGAAAATATGAATATTGAAGAAATTGATTACTTAAAATTTAAAAAATTATCCAAATTTTATAAACACACAAATTGTTCACGATTTAAATAGTTTTAAAAAGCCTTATGTTTTTTTATGGGTAAATAACTTTGAAATCTTTGGCATATGACCGCCACGACTGGCTCCAACGCAGTTTAATCTAGAAAGCCAGTTTTCGATGATTTTTGAATTTGTTGCCGTATATCAAAGTTGATAATCGTTTGGGATTATAGGAGAAAACTATAGTCAACCGATGTTGAAATGCAAGGTCTTGGAGAGTTATTCACGGGTCCATTACATGAAACTATGCGGTTATCAAAATTTCATTTAATACATCAATGGTGGGGCTTGATTGGTATATTGATTGAAAAAATTGATCATTAAATCCATAATGTGTTTCCAACTTTTATTTTTGTTTTTTTTCCTCAGTAATGCCCAAATTTACAAAACAAATGGAGGAAATTCAAAGCTTGCATTAATTCTGGTACACTCTCTTTATTGATATGAGGAATTGAAACAGAAATCTGAAAGTATGGAAATTTTTAATTTTTGTCCTCAATTTCAAACTCATTTAAGACATTTACCAATATTCTACAACCCCAATCTGTCTACCGAATTTTGGGATTATGAAATTCGATTCATAAGGGTAGTACTCGTAATTGGTTGGTGGTGAACGACGACGACGCTTAAAATCACCAGAAATCAATTTTGGAATTTTTCCATAATAATTTACACTTGAGTTATACCTACTTACATATTGATGTAAAGTATGTAAGAAATTTGACAAATCATAATATGCGAGTGTATATTTATAGCATATACATACATAGAATTTTAAAGTGTAAAAATATCGCTATATGTATGTATTATGTTTTATTTTTTTGTATTTTGTAAAAAGGATTAAATTTAATTTTCAAAATTGTATTGTGGCATTGCTTGTAGGCGTGATGTATATGCACTCAACTCATGGTGTATACTTTCATGTGTTCTGGCATTCTTCCAGATTGAAACTAAAAATTTAATTTTCTTAAATGGCCTCGAAAAAAACACTGTATACACATAGAAATAAATTTGAAATAAAAAGAAAACTATATCTATAAGAACTATACGATATTCAATCAATGCCAAGAAAAGAATATAAAATCCACCTTTTTTTTATATCATCATCAGGCAAACAATAAATACATACATAAAAAAAGTATCTTCAATATTTTTTTAATATAGCATGTGAGAGAAAATTAAAGTGAGTTCTTTTCGTGAATAGAAAAAAATATATGTTCATACAGTACATCAGTTCATTTTATAAAATGCGCAGTATAATGTACAGATGTACTCACGTCCTACGTGTAGATATATACACTTACTTAAATTATATTAAGTAAAATTTTGTCTTACGTTTACATTACCAAGATTTAAAAAACTGATGCTCTATAGGACCCGTTTATGGCATCATAAGATGAAACATCAACTATTGTCGATAAAAATTCCTTTAAAAAACAGGATGTATTTTAAATTCAATTAAATAATATTATTATAAATGTAAGCAGTTTTTAAATTAATTATTTCTTTAAGAATATTGAACAAAAACAAAGATACATTTTGTGCTTCTACTATTCTTGCTAAAAACTTGATGAGATGAAAATTTTAACCTGAAAAATACTATTTTTGACATAGCTAAATTTTCAAGAAAAATATAAAAATTAAAAAAAAAATGTTTTTCTTTAATTTGTTATCAAAAACTATTTAGGTATAATAAAACTAGATAATTTAAGGCTTTTAAATAGGTCAGGTTTTTATTGTTACTACTTTGTTTTACAGTGAAATTTTATTTTTAAAGCTGCTATTAGACGTGCGTAGTAGACCAGGCTACTTCAAAACTTTCATGGATCTCGAAAATCCAAACTTATCCTTAAAACAATGATTTTATTTTATTTTTATTTTTCAATTTTTTTTAATTTTCATACCAATTTTTAAATGTCTTATAAAAAAGATTTCAAACTAAATTTTACTTTCTAAAATGTTCGTCTGACCTCAATAAACTCATTATAGAAAAACATTGTAAACATTAAAAATTAAAATGTACAATTTTCTAATCAATCCCACAAATTCTTATCGTATTCTGAAAGTAATTTCCAAAAAATCATATTTTCAAAAAGTAAAAAACTATACTTTTAAGAAATTTTGTCAGAAGATAAAAAAAATTCTCGCAATTAAATTTATAATGGGTGATTTCTTTGAGGTTAGGATTTTCATGCATTAGTATTTGACAGATCACGCGGGATTTCAGACATGGTGTCAAAGAGAAAGATGCTCAGTATGATTTGACATTTCATCATGAGTAGACTTACTAACGAGCAGCGCTTGCAAATCATTGAATTTTATTACCAAAATCAGTGTTCGGTTCGAAATGTGTTTCGCGCGTGTTATCGACAAATTTTGTTCAGCGATGAGGCTCATTTCTGGTTAAATGGCTACGTAAATAAGCAAAATTGCTGCATTTGGAGTGAAGAGCAACCAGAAGCCGTTCAAGAACTGCCCATGCATCCTGAAAAATGCACTGTTTGGTGTGGTGTGTACGCTGGTGGAATCATTGGACCGTATTTTTTCAAAGATGCTGTTGGACGCAACGTTACGGTGAATGGCGATCGCTATCGTTCAATGCTAACAAACTTTTTGTTGCCAAAAATGGAAGAACTGAACTTGGTTGACATGTGGTTTCAACAAGATGGCGCTACATGCCACACAGCTCGCGATTCTATGGCAATTTTGAGGGAAAACTTCGGAGAACAATTCATCTCAAGGAATGGACCGGTAAGTTTGCCACCAAGATCATGCGATTTGACGCCTTTAGACTATTTTTTGTGGGGCTACGTCAAGTCTAAAGTCTACACAAATAAGCCAGCAATTATTCCAGCTTTGGAAGACAACATTTCCGAAGAAATTCGGGCTATTCCGGCCGAAATGCTCGAAAAAGTTACCCAAAATTGGACTTTCCGAATGGACCACCTAAGACGCAGCCGCGGTCAACATTTAAATGAAATTATCTTCAAAAAGTAAATGTCATGGACCAATCTAACGTTTCAAATAAAGAATCGATGAGATTTTGCAAATTGTATGCGTTTTTTTTTTTTTAAAAGTTCTCAAGCTCTTAAAAAATCACCCGATAGTTATAATTACTCGTATCCTGATAACTTTTGATTGATACACGGTAAATTAATTATTTTATCGCAATAAGCCAAAATGTCAAATAAGGACCTTTCTTCTTGGAAGGATATATTTTTTTATTGTAAAAAAACTTTTAACATGTATTTTGTTTTAATTGTAAAGTTAAAAACTAAGTTTCGTAGAAGATAAAATAAGTTTGTAGACAATATCTTTTTTTTATTCTCAAGATATTCATGAAAATCATTTCTACGAATTTATTTTCTATAAAAAAAAAATTGATCAGAATATCTGAAGAACCGAAGACTTCAAAAATTTGATTTTGAAAAATTTAAATGGCATTGTATTTTTAAAAAACAACTTAATTTTTCAAATTGTTTTCTGTAAATCGTTAGAACTTTTTTTTAACTAATTTTGTGCATATTAAATTTTTTCAAATTGAGTTTATAAATATTTTTGTATCTGGTCGTTTAGTGTTTTTTAATATACGTTTTACGTTTCAATTTCTTAATGACCCATTTTGAAAATATCAAATTTTGAAGCACAAAATTAATCTACTATATAAAAATAAGTCGGGTTTTCCTTCCTGACGATATAACTCCAGAACGCACGAACCGATTTCCATGGTTTTGCATTCGTTGGAAAGGTCTCGGGCTCCATGAGGTTTATAGCAGACAAAATTCAGGAAAAAGGCGATGAACTCCGCTTAGCCTCCCATAGAAAGCTATTGTAAAAGTTCCGATTTGTGGAATTGAAATTTTTTAAATGTTTTGACGATCCAAGGGCCCTATATTCTAAACCAAAGCTTACTTTTGGGAACCTTTGTTAGTCAACCATATCTCATATGTCAGAGATATCGACTTCAAATAACGTTTGTTTTGAAGATAATAAGAAAAAAATGCAAAAACGACTTTTTAAAAAATTTAGTGTTTTTTTTTATCATAGAGAAATTTAAGAAAAAAGTTATATAAAATTCTGTATGACACATTCTGAGTAAATTTGGTATAATTTCGAAAAAATCAGTTCTCTTTTTTTTGTATCAAAAAACTGAAACAAAATATTTGTCACGTAGAATATTTTGAGAATAATAAAATAATCTATAATATAAAATGCCTAGAGTACGACGCACGTGCGAACATCGGCCGACGCGCCGCACAAGGCATGCAAGCCAGCAGCAAGTGTATTCACAGAACTTAAGCGAAGTAAGGCAAAATATATTAAGAGAAAATGCCCGATTGAGACAACGCGTGAGCACACGAAGATCATTGGCATCATACAATTGATACAATCGCTTGGCATTCCAATATGATCCCACTGCGAACTACAGTGATGATGACAATTTAGATATTGGACCAATGCCGATATTGGACTGTATGCCGATGTTGCAATGCGTTAAAGTTCAAAAGAGAAAAGTCAAACTGGATCCATTACTTACGCCACCACAGCCACTGAAACCATTGTTCGATAGAAGTGATTCCGATTACAACCATTTCAGGCAGACGTTGCCAGTAATTCCCCGTGGAACGCCTGCAGATGAATTGAATGCTTGCCTGAAGGCATCACTTTTATCACTTTTAAAAATATTACCGCTAACCACTAATATGAGAGTTCAACTTCAAAATGATCAAAGTTCTGCACAATTTTCCAAACAATTGTTAGCTGTTGGAAATGGAAAAGTGCCAGTTGATGCGACAACTGAATTAATTACTCTTACCAACGACTTTTGTCGATTTGTATACTCTCAATTAGCTATTATTGAAAATGTTTTCCCAAACATTAGTGAGAATTATCAGAATTATGCTTGGTTAAGTCAACAAGCAATTCTCGCCGCAAAGAACGATGATGCACACGCACTTAATTTCACCATTCAATCAAAAATCGCTGGCGATATGGTGACATAAAAATCCGTTGATTCCATAACAAATCCCGATGATGTAGTAAATTATCCAACGGAGTTTTTGAACTCTCTGGAGTTACCAGGATTTCCACCACATAACTCAAAGTTGGTTCAGTTATTATGATATTGCGTAATTTGAATCCACTGCGACTTTGCAACGGTACTCGACTTGCGGTGAAAAGACTTATGCCGAATTTGATTGAGGCAACCATTATTAACGGAAAATACGCAGGTTAAAATGCATGTACTCGTATTCTTCGAATACCAATGATTCCGACTGATCTTCCATTTGACTTCTACCGATTGCAATTTCCGGGTCGCCTTGCGTTCGCAATGACAATTAATTTAGAAAATCATTGTTTTTCACATGGGCAGCTATACGTTGCATGTTCACGAGTTGGGAAACCATCCGCTTTGTTTGTGTTAACGTCAGACCAAAAAAAAAATGTGGTTTACCAAAGAGCACTTCAATGAAACGGATAATTTGCGGACAAGTAAAGGGTGTCCCAAAATTAATGCAAGATTTGAATTAAATAGAAAACGCCGTTTTTAGTCTTTTGATAGTTATATTTTTATTGACTCGTAAAGTACATAGGATAGGGTTATGTATGGAATAACACATCGGACAAATGGCCTCCACGGCTTTGCATGCACATGCGCACTCTTTTGTTGAAATTTTCCATGACCATTCTGCATAAATGTGGCTGAATTTCGTTGATGCAGCGTTGAATCTCCTCCTTTAATGCACGGGTGGTTGTGGGCTTGTTGACATAGACTTGTGATTTCAAATAACCCCATAAAAAGTAGTCTAATGGTGTTAAATCACACGATCTAGCAGGCCAGACACAGATCTTTGGTGAGTATACGCTGTAGAGAGGTTCTTGAAATTTGCAATTCTTGTCCACGACGTCGAATTGAGGTTCCTGGATTGTCAGCAACACTCTCACGCACTGCTTCGACATTCACATTTGAACGGCTTGTTTTTGTACGACCAGTGTGTTTGGCGTCTCCAACGGATCCAGTCTCCATGAATTTTTCAATTAATCTCTTCACAGTTGACGAAGTTAAAACACTATTCCGACCATATTTTGTATGAAATTTTCGAAATGCAGCCGCCAAGCTTTCACTATTTTTGAAATATTCTTAAATAATGAAGACACGTTGTTCTCTCGTGTAACGCTCCATTTTTAATAACCCTATACTGTTAGCTGTCAAATTGCTTTTTTTTCAGGGTTGCCAACACTTCGCTGCACAAATGGCGGCAAATTCAAATCTTGCGTTAATTTTGGGACACCTTTTATAACGCTTCGATTCAGTATTTACTTTGGATTCACTTTCATTTTTTACTTAGAGAAGTTCAACTAAATTACACTTCATTTTTGTAATCGAAATGAATTCATTACTGTTGTGAAATGAAATAAAATTTTCCCTTTTCAAATATAAAAAAAAAATAATTTTTCTTCATCTTTTAATCCCCAAACTAAATGTTACAAAAAACGAAGTAATCTGGTGGCGAAACGGAGTTCGCCGGGTTTGCTAGTATTTTTTAAAAATCAATAATAGAAACAATGCTCATCAAATATTATTGATACAGTATAAGAACTTATGCAGGAAAATCATTGAAGTCGGTTGATTAGTTCTTGATAATACTTAAAACCAAAATAACGGTCCTATGGGGTGTACCCTTCTGGAGCAATACAAAAGTTTTTTTTTTTTGAAAAGCCAATTCAAGACTAAACATTTTAGAGACAGGCGGACAGAATCGGGGGACAAATTTTTTCGACTTCTCTACCATTGTAATGCCATGTTTAATTAAAATATCGAGTTAGAAAGTTTTTACGAATGCAATATTTTCCATATATGTACATATTCTTTATATGTCGCAAGTAAAAATATGAGAAATTATATTTGTCAGATTTTTGTAAGATTTTAAGAAAAATCACAGTGACAAAAAAGTTTTTGAAAACATATTTCCGACTATATTTGTAAAAACATTTTTTTTTAATATTTATTAAAATTTGTAGAAAAATCAAACTGTCAGTTTTTATCTGGAAAAATAAAAATCAAAAAAAAAAACTACACCAAATTGTGTAAAACCGGTTTTCGAATCGAGTATCTCCAGAATTAATTAATGTATAACTTAAAAATTATTTAATTCTATAAAAAAAAATTGTTTTTAACATATTAGTTTTAACATATTAATATTAATCGAACCGTCATTTTTTTATAAGGAATAAAAACTTTCACTAAAAATTGGTAAAAATTGGATTTCGACTCAAATATCTTTTAAAAAATTTGAAACATTGGCTTCAAATTAATTTTGTCTTATAGGAAATATTGTTATATTGTTTTCAACATTCGGTAACATTTGGAGAAAAATCGAATTGACAATTTCTTAACAAAAAATAAAAACCAAAAAAAACATTATTAAAAGTTTGTAAAAAATTGATTTTCGACTCAAATATCTTTTCAAAAATTAAAAATATTAGCTTCAAACTAATTGCATCTCACAGTAAATATTGTTTTCGATATTAAGTAAATTTTTTATAAAAATTCAGCAGTCCGTTTTTTCATAAACAAATAATTTCTACAAAAAATAGTACGAAAATTTGGTAAAAATTGATGTTCGGTACTTGATATCTCGTGAACAATAGGTATTGATTTTCGACTACAAATCTCGTTAATGAAAATATATTTTGAAATCAAACTATTTCATTATATGCAAAATATTGTTGGTAACTTTCAAATTTTTAAGAATAATCAAATAAAGAACTGACAATTTTTTTTAACAAAACAAGAAAACCTACAAATTTTTTTAAGCATTAGAAATCGGCAGACGGGATGAGAAGTTATCAGTGTGGGTCGCATCCCAATCTCTTTTTTTTTAGCTATCTAGATTAATTTGTGCCTTTAGGTTAGAATATGTTTTACACATACGGATCTCTCTGGATTAATTTTGATCCTCAGGATATGGTCAGGATTATAATAGTTAGAGGTTGGAGGAAAGTTGATGTAAATTTAGGTTGGGGTACCTTGAACAGTTGAACCTTCCTGTTTAGGGATTTTAGAATATATTTTTGAGATGAGACGTCACTTCTTGCATGTGTTTTCAAATTTCTGAGTATCAAGAAAATTGATTAATTTGTATAGAAGAAATATACTCATGACCAGTTCTATTTTAATTTCAAAGGACATACCATTTTAACAAGAAACCCCATCAAAACCGCACTTTTAACGGATAACTAAATTGTTCCACCTGCATTGAAGTGTATGTGTAAAATTAATTTTTTTACAAAATTTTGTGTCTTCTTATCCTGTACTGAAAAATGTTGCTCTCTCAATGTTCACATGCAACTAAACTTCACACTGCATCATTTCATAGCCTTTTGTTTTTTTTTTACCTGAACAATTTGTTGGTTTCTTTTGGATGATGACCAGAAAATGTAAGGGCATTTGGTACATATGTAGGACTAGCTCAAGCATTTGGCCAGTAACATAACTATAGCATACTTGTACCTACATATGTACATAAACCAACGAAAGCTGGAAAAAGTTTAGGTAGGTTGTAAGGTATAATGTACGAGTATACTTAATAACATACAAGAGCAAATTTAATTAATTCTATTTAGAAACTAATTGTTGGACAGAAAATAGTTTTGTAGGAAGATATACGTTCCTACATCCGCAGAGAATTCTCTTTGCTATACCTCCTACCCAGGTTCACCTGTGTAAAGGATGTAAATTTTCATTAAAATTATAAATTAAAACTAGGTGGGTAGGTAAGCTAGGAATCACGGTCTGTAGATATTTTCACCCGAACTTGAATTCAGTTTTTAGGAGTTTCAAATTAATTTTGAAAACACAAAAAACATTTATTTTGTCATCTTATAGGTTTTCCCAACGCAAATTTTTTAGACTCTATCATCGGTCAGAGAAGCCGATCCCTAGAAGCCAAGATGATACTCGGAATTGCGTCATATCTCATAATATTTTTATCTCAAGAGATAAAAAAATGATTGCCCCATCAAAAGATAGAGGTATGTAGGTAATAAGGTACACCTGGGAGTTCCTCGATACACACTCACAACACAACACAACACACAAAGAAAACAATAAATTGACCTCCGAAATTCCATTGAATCATCAGCCATTTTTGGAAGTCTTAGGTAGATGTTATGAAAATGACGCGGTCACCGAAGAAGAAGAATTCTCGTAGGAATGGATCAAATTTCAATTAACCATTCTTGGGACTGCGTTGCTGTGCTTATGCGGAATCTCATCACAGCATTTTTAAGACGCATTACTTTAATTCGATTTACACTTATAGTCTTGAGGCAAAGTTGCAGCTTTGGTCATAAACATAACTATCAGCATTCGGCAGCCGGCCGGCCGGCCGGCCGGTACTTTCTTGAAAACACCACCGAGCTAATACCTACGCAAGAAGGAATGCTGGCTGGCTATAACTTGGCTGGTAACATCGGCATGCAGCTGTTTGACGCGGACGTGGTACAATGTTGTAACGACGACGACGCATCGTTCGAGATCCAGAGTCAATCGGCGACGGGCGACGACGACGAACGGTGGGGCGTACTCCATTGGTTTCGAATTATTTCGCCTTGAGAATACCGCTCTCAGCCCGCTCATGCTAATGCGCGCTAGAGGCAATCGTGTGTGTTCCGAACGCCCCGCGCTGGCCGTTTATTACTTTTTAATAATGCTGTTAGATATAATATCTATATACACTATACACACACATGAGGTATGTACCTATGCTTACTTTATACCAAACCAAACAGAGAATGGTCGTTTGCCGTTTTGGATGAATTACCCTCTCATAGCTCTTGAGCTGAAAGCTTGAGTTGGAGATCATGGCTTGGCATATTTTTCTTGACTTCAAACAGCTCAGCAGCGGTCCACCGAAGATAAATCAACATTTTTGAAAGATAGGTTTTTTTTTTTTATAGAGTTACCTATACCAACTAGAAATCGTTCGAACACTGTTAATTAGCAATAATGTTTTGTTTGCTAATTAGCACCTTCGTGGAGTTTTTGTCGTAATTGGTTGTGCTATAGGGGCGTAACTGTGTCTTAAACAAACGCCCACAATACGTGAGAGAAACTCCATTAAATCGTTAATTAATCATGAAACTCGAAAGAATTTGAATATTTAATTGCCATAGATTTGTTGTTTGTTTTTCGTTACCTATACCTAATCCTTGTTGTTGTTGTTGTTGTTGTTTAGGTAACTGGCTTTCTAAATTGAAAAAAAAAAGACTATATGGCATTTTCAAAAGAAGATAGATGCATTTTTTGTTTACTGGAAGACATTAAGAAGAAGGTGTGTAGTTGAATTAATGAGCTGTTTTATTTTATGCGAATTTATTTTTGAATATAAAAATAAATTATATACCTTTTAGGTAAAGTTCATTGTATTTTATTTTATAAGAAATGATCGTTATCCAGGTCAGAGATATAATAAATAAAATAAACAGGATCTTAATCAGTGGCTTAATATCTTTTTTAATTGTGTATTTCAAGAGATGATCAAATCAAATTAATCGATAAACACAAATGTATAGAGAAAGTAGGAATATACTCGTATTTAGACTTTGGTTGAAATTCAAATGTAAAGTATTAAGATTTAAGTGTCATAATATGTAACCTAAATAACTTAATTGGACAGATATTTTGTAATATTTTGTCTTAAACTTTCGGTTTGATAATTAATAAAAAGGAAAGAAAGAATTCGCAGTTGAAAGCCCTACTAGCCCTAAAATTGTGTTCAAAAACTCATCGTTAGGGTTAAAAGTTTCTTGAAAAAATAAAATTAGTGTAAATCAGAGCTGTAAAGTATGTACTTAAGGACATTTGAAGTGCAGTACTTTTGTACTGGACTTTTAACAATATGAAAAGTACTTGAAAAAAATTTGAAAATGTACTTGGCAGTATCACAGTACCGAGTAATATACATATGTACGTGGAAAGCATTTGAAAAAGTTCTTGGAAGTATTGCAGTATGCAGTAAAAGTACTTGAAGCAAGTACTAGAAAAAGTACTGATACTTGTGATTTTCAAGTACCAAGTACTAGATACTTGATTTTTTAAATAATAGTACCAGTATCCGGTACTTACAAATTTACAGCTCATTTACCAAAATTTTCGAGTCCAAAATCAATTTTTAACAGCTTTTAGTAGGTACATTTTTTAAGTTTTTTTATTTTTTGTACAAAAACTTTCATATCCATCTTTCTTAAAGTTTTACCAGATTTCAAAAACGTTATCCCTTTACTGTTGGCTTTAGAAATATTTTGGATGAACCAACTTTTTTTGAAAATTGCTAAGGTAAAGAACTTACTCTTTTAATTTATTTGAAAGTCATTTCAGCAGGTTTAGATATTATAACCTGTAAAATAAAATTTACTTAAAGTGGATAGTTCACAGTTCTTGAGATATGGCCGACAAGGAAATGTATACCGTACTTACGGACGTTCGTACACAAGCACATTCAGACATCTCTCGAAAAACCTTTGATTTATATTCTATGGTCCTTCAAACGTCGAGAAATATCAAAATGTTCAATTTGACAAACCCTTACTAATGAAATATATTTCGAGTGTTTATTTTAAATATACAAAATTTCCCAAATTTTTGCTCAATATTTGGTTTTTTTGCAACTTTTGCTGTCAGGTATTGTCAACCCAATAAGAAAATGCAATTTGACACTTGTTAATTTAAATTATATAATCTTGGAGCATAACAATAATCCGATCTTTTCAAATGAACGCAATACATACGTACAGTGCTGTTCGAAAAATGTTGGTAAAACATTTTATTACCCTTTTCGAGATCAGTTCTTGGATTTTAGGAACGCTACTGGTTTTTTTTGCACTAAAAATCAGTTCGGAACATAAAGCCAATATTTTGTGTCTGTCACGTCTCAATTTGACAACACGTGAAATTTCTAAGAAACTGAATATTGTTAAACAAACTGTGTTCCGAACTGATTTTTACCAAACTAACTGTGTGACTACTAGCAGGAAAAAAGGCTCAGGGAGGCCAAAAAAGACGACCGCAGTGGAAGATCGCTTTTTGGTGTTGTACAGTCGTCGGCATCGGTTCAGGACTTCGGTGGACCTTAAAAACGATCTGTGTCGAGCTACAGGCAAAGTAATTTTGACAAACTCAGTGATATAAAGGATTGTGAAAGCTGGACTTAGAGCACTCAATCCGGCACTTAAGCTGGATTTTCCAAAAAGAGTCAAAGAAAAACCATTACTCTGGGCTCAGGAGCACCTAAATTGGACTTAAGACATATGGAAGAATGTCGTCTTTTCGGACGAATCAAAATAGCCCACGGTGCTAGAAGTTTTTGGAGACACTTGCAGTTTCATTTTTCAACAGGACAATGCTCCTTGTCATACAGCCAAAATTGTAAGTATAAACTTGTTTTATTTTTACCATGACTGACTTATATTAATCTTTAAAAAAAAGCTTAAACTTGTATGACCAGATCTCAATCCAATTGAGAATATTTGGTCTATAATGAAATTTGAGGTTTCGAAGAATCGCCCAGACTCAGTTGATCAATTAAAAAAAAAAAACTACTTACCCCGACCTGGAACACGATACCTGCATCCACATGGAAAAACCTATCTCATTTAATGTCTCGCCGATATGCAGCCGTAATAAAAGTAATAAAAGCAAGAGGAAGTCCAACAAAGTACTAATTAGATCATGTTTCTGAGAAGCAATAAAAAAAGCAAAAAACTGCACCAATAAAGTATTTATTTTTATATTTGATAAAAACCAAAAATTCTCCAGATCAAAGTTTTTCTTCGGAAAGGCTTTAAAGCTTTTAGATAACATCTGAAAGAAAAGGTGATACACATAAGTATTAAAACATGGTTTCCCAGTCCTAAAATGTCCATTCTCAATAAAAAAAAAAGAGGCTGGGATGCGACCCACACTGATAACTTCCCATCCCGTCTGTCGATTTGTCTTGCTTTAAAGTTTGTCTATATGTATCAATTTTTACCAAATTTGCGTACTATTTTTTGTAGATTTTATTTTTTTATGAAAAACCGGACTGTTGGATTTTTATAAAAAAATTATTGAATATCGAAAACGATATTTTCTGTGAAATAAAATAAGTTTGAAGCCAATATTTTAACCTTTTGAAAAGCTATTTAAGTCGAAAGTAAATTTTTACCAAGTTTTAGTATTGTTTTTTTAGGTTTTTATTTTTTGTAAAAAACTGTCAATTCGATTTTTCTCAAAATTTTTCCTAATGTTGAAAACAAATTAAAAAAATTAAAAAAAATGAAAATTAGTAAGAAGCCATTATCTCAAATTTGAAAAGATATTTGAGTCGAAAATCAATTTTTACCAACTTTTATTAATTTTTTTTAGGTTTTTATTTTTTGTAAAAAAAACTGTCAATTCAATTTTTTTCAAAATTTTACTGTATGTTGAAAACAATATTTCTTATAAGAT
Source organism: Eupeodes latifasciatus (assembly GCA_920104205.1). Taxonomy (NCBI): domain Eukaryota; kingdom Metazoa; phylum Arthropoda; class Insecta; order Diptera; family Syrphidae; genus Eupeodes; species Eupeodes latifasciatus. Next base: position 132,753,442 of record OV049925.1, on the reverse strand, counting down.
AAAATAAGTTTGAAGCCTAAGTCTCAAGGTTTTGAAAAGATATTTGAGTCGAAATACAATTTTTCCCAACTTTGAGTGAAGTTTTTTTTAGGTTTTTTATTTTTTATAAAAAAAACTGTCAATTAGCTTTTCTCAAAATTTTATCAGATGTCAAAAACATTATTCTTCGTTGCACAAAATTGTTTTGGAGATGAAATCATATTTTGGTCGTAAAATTTTCGAGGTGACCATTTTTTTTTCAGTTTTTTTGATTTAAAAAAAAAAACCGTTAATTGGATTTTTTTCCAAAAATATAATTGTTTTGTATTACGTTACAATATATATTATAAAATTTAATTCAAGTCTCTAGCATCATTGGTTCCTGAGATATTTAGGTTTAACCACCTTTTTTTTAAACTGCTATGGTAAAAAAAAACCACCCACGCAATTTTCTTGAGAGCTCTTTCTGCATCGTTCTGCCTTATTATCTGTATAATAAAATTTATTTGAAGTCGATATCTCTTCTGGTTCTTGAGCTATGGAAGACGAAAAAAAAAACATCGCGAACGTACAGACGTACGGACGTACCAACGTACGTACACACGCACGCACAGACATCTTTCTAAAAATCTTTTATTTCTAATCTAGTAGCATTTTTTCAATTTGACAAATAGGACCCATTACAATAACTTCCTATGGGAAATTAAAAACTGCACCAATAAAGTATTTTGCTCTAATCCTTAAAAATGAGGCAGGTGCCTAAAAAACACATTTTTCGGTATAATCACTTTTTGCTCCCGTGACCATTTTCGACAAATCTCAAAATTCTTATTGTATCATAAAACGATTTAAACCGTATAATAAAACAAAAGCTTATTAAATATATGTTGTTATTTCAACACATTTGACAAAATTCGAAAATAATCAAAAAAAAGTTTGACCAACATTTTTCGAACGGCACTGTATATTAATTTTCGTAAAGTTTTAGAAACATAGAATTTTTTCGGGGTATTGAAAATTTGCATTTTTGGTGGTGATATTAAGATTAAAATTTTGTATGCTCGTTCTTGATTAAAACCAAAAATTCTCCAGATCAAAGTTTTTCTTCGGAAAAGGCTTTAAAGCTTTTAGATAACATCTGAAAGAAAAAGTTGATATACATAAGTATTAAAACATGGTTTCCCAGTCCTAAAATGTCCATTTATCAATAAAAAAAAATCACTTTCTTACAAAAGCAACTCAGTAATTAATAAAATTATCTATTTTCTTACATATTTTATAATAATTTCTTACGGTTTTTAAGACATTATCATAAAGCTTCAAAATTTTAACACGCAACTACCGAAATGGAATCTAGACGAGACGAGATTCCAAACTAAACTATTTCCGAGACAAATAACGAGATAGAACGAGACTGACAATTGTCGCTCTTAGACCGTGGCCAGATTATCAACATTGTTCGGATCTTGTCTCGTGGTCAGCTTAAACTAAAAATTACAATTTTAAGAAAAAATTTTCAATTAAAAGTTTGTTACATTCTGTGACCCTCTTTTTATTTTTGGTAGATAAAACAAGCAATTGTCTTGTAATATATTTGTATTAATCCAAAACTATTCTCAATAAAAATTCAATTCAATCACTTCTTTAAGAAATTCGATCAAAAATTACAATACAAAAAAACAAAATTTAACTAATTCTCTTCCAAGGCTTTATCGTCTCGAATAACATCACACCATTACTCGAAATATTAATGTTGTCTGTTTGTATAACATTCATGATATATGTAAAAGAGTGGGTGGAAAATACTTTTAACAAAAGAACTCAAGTGCGTATCTTTATTTAAATCAGAAAAGTTTTACGAAAACAATGGACAATAACAATATCTCCCCGTTTCGACCCCCTTCTTTTTTGTTGTGTTTAAGATTAGAAATAGAGGTATAGAAACATTTATGTAAAACACGTTCAATTTGCAATTAAATAATTTTCCAGTGGCATTGGTTCGAATCCGGTCGATTGTTTGGTACAACATCCGCTTTTTACCGGTATAGTAATTTTAACTATATGTATATGTATAAACTGACAACATAGCGCAATATTGAAGCAATAAATTACCCGTCAGCGGATTGCAACAAAAATCTAACAAAAGATATTTAGTTAACTGCAGACCAGCAATTATGTTGTTGCCAAACTATGCTAAATCTGATTGTGATGGCGATGGTGATAGATGCAGCACTGCTCTGCCACCGTTGCCGCCGCCGGGCGGGAGATTCAAACCAAGCTAAAATGAATGGACTAAGGATGTTTGCTTCGGTGGTTTTCTATGTGAAAACACTGGCCGACAACGATGACGATAACGGCTACGACTACGGCGGCGGCGGTGGTGGTTGCGGCTACGATGACGACTTACGACGGCGACGAACGATACCACCAACTAAATAACCAACAACGCCCGCAATCGTTTCGCTAACCCTTTTTTTTGCTGGTTGTTTGCGGTTTGCTGCCTCCGAATATCAACCAAACCATCCGAGATCCGACCCACTGCGGCAATTCTGTATTTCAAGACCTACATGCATACCAAACCAGCTTTAACCATCATCACCATCATCATCAACAATGAATGGCATCCATTCACCATTCACCATTCACATCTCTCGACTTCATGCACACATCATATAACATTTGCGGATCATAAATTTTCTCTTGTGGAAATCATTTGCACTTTTTCCAAGAATGTTTTTCATATATTTTTATCGTTGTTGATGTAGTGTGATTATTGAGACGATAATTGCAATGAATATGAAAGTATCGACAAAGTTATATAAAATTGAGATAAATGTTAGACGGACTGCTAGCGGACCTGATGATGATGATGATGATGATGATATTCCCGCTCGAAGGACCAAAAATTATGATGTTTACTGGGTTAAATTTTTGTGTTGGGTAAAAGTAAAAACCCAACCATCATTATATTCACTGGGTTTTCATATATGTATGTGTGTAGAAAACATAACATATAAATAAATATATTTTATAAAGAAGGCATTCAACATACATACATGTATGATTCTATACAATTTCGCATGAAAAAACAAAGAAAATAGTCGAATTGTTCACGCCAAATAAATTATTATGATATACTTTCATATACTTTTGGTTATGATGATGATGGTATTTCTTTAGATACATTTGCATACATAGATATTTTTTGTTTTTCATTTTATTTTTATTTTGTTCGTTGTTAAATGTAGTTTGCATAGAAATGTATGATTTTTCATATAAGAACATTTTTGTTTTCTTTCATTTTTTGTTTGTATTATTTTTAAAGGGTTAAAGTAATCTTCATTTCGTCGTGTGTAGGTTTAAAATATTTGATGATTTAAAAATGAAAAATAAATTCCTGTTGAAAGTTATAATTTTTAAAGAATTTTTATTATGAGTATTTTTAACTTCCCATAGGAAGTTATTGTAATGGGTCCGATTTGTCAAATTGAAAATTTTGACATTTCTCGACGTTTCCAGGGCCCTAGAGTCGAAATAAAAGATTTTTAGAAAGATGTCTGTGCGTGCGTGCGTACGTACGTCCGTACGTCCGTACGTCCGTATGTCCGTACGTCCGTACGTTCGCGACGTTTTTTTCGTCGTCCATAGCTCAAGAACCAGAAGAGATATCGACTTCAAATAAATTTTGTTATACAGATAATAAGGCAGAAAGATGCAAAAAGGGCTCTCAAGAAAATTGCGTGGGTGGTTTTTTTACCATAGCAGTTTAAAAAAAAGGTGAAAATTTTGGTTAACCCTAAATATCTCATGAACCAATGACGCTAGAGACTTGAATTAAATTTTATATTATATATTGTAACGTGATACAAAACAATTATATTTTTGGAAAAAAATTCAATTAACGGTTTTTTTTATAAATCAAAAAAACTGAAAAAAAAAATTTGTCACTTCGAAAATTTTACGACTAAAATATGATTTCATTTCCAAAACAATTTTGTGCAATGAAGAATAATGTTTTTGACATCTGATAAAATTTTGAGAAAAATCGAATTGACAGTTTTTTTACAAAAAATAATAACCTAAAAAAAATAAAAAAAAAGTTGGTAAAAATTGAGTTTTGACTCAAATATCTTTTCAAGACTTTGAGATATTGGCTTTAAACTACTTTTATCTTTCAAAAAATATTGTTTTCAACATTCAGTAAAATTTTGAAAAAAATAGAATTGACAATTTTTTTACAAAAAATTAAAAACCGAAAAAAAAATTTAACAAAAGTTGGTAAAAATTGATTTTTGACTTAAATATCTTTTCAAAAACTTGAGATTATGACTTCTAACTAATTTTAACTTACAAGAAATATTGTTTTCAACATTAGGAAAAATTTTGAGAAAAATCGAATTGACAGTTTTTTTACAAAAAATAAAAACCTAAACAAAAAAATTAATAAAAGTTGGTAAAAATTGATTTTCGACTCAAATATCTTTTCAAAACTTTGAGATATTGGCTTTAAGCTACTTTTATCTTTAAAAAAATATTGTTGTCAACATTAAGTAAAATTTTGAGAAAAATCGAATTGACAGTTTTTTTTTACAAAAAATAAAAACTTAAAAGAAAATTTAACAAAAGTTGGTAAAAATTGATTTTCGACTCAAATAGCTGTTCAAACATTAAAAATATTGGCTTCAAACTTATTTTATTTTACAGAAAATATTGTTTTTTATATTCAGTAATTTTTTTATAAAAATCCAACAGTCCGTTTTTTCATAAAAAAAAATAAAATCTACAAAAAATAGAACGCAAATTTGGCAAGAATTGATACATTTAGACAAGTTTTTAAGCAAGACAAATCGATAGACGGGATGGGAAGTTATCAGTGTGGGTCGCATCCCAGCCTCTTTTTTACACCAGGTATAGGACTTGTCGAGATCTGTTTGGAGAAGAGATATGCTGTCATATCCTGCATTAAATTAAAAAAAAAAGAGGTTGGGATGCGACCCACACTGCGATAACTTCCCATCCCGTCTGTCGATTTGTCTTGCTTAAAAGTTTGTCTATATGTATCAATTTTTACCAAATTTGCGTACTATTTTTTGTAGATTTTATTTTTTTATAAAAAAACGGACTGTTGGATTTTTATAAAAAAAAAATACTGAATATCGAAAACAATATTTTCTGTAAAACAAAATAAGTTTGAAGCCAATATTTGTAATTTTTGAAAAGCTATTTGAGTCGAAAGTACATTTTTACCAAGTTTTAGTATTGTTTTTTTTTAGGTTTTTATTTTTTGTAAAAAAAAACTGTGAATTCGATTTTTCTCAAAATTTTATCGAATGTTGAAAACAATATTTTTTATAAGTTAAAATTAGTAAGAAGCAAATGTCTCAAATTTTTGAAAAGATATTTGAGTCGAAAAACATTTTTTACCAACTTTTGTTAAATTTTTTTAGGTTTTTAATTGTTTGTACAAAAACTGTCCATTTGGTTTTTTTCAAAATTTTACTGAATGTTGACAACAATATTTTTTAAAAGATAAAAGTAGTTTAAAGCCAATATCTCAAAGTTTTGAAAAGATATTTGAGTCGAAAATCAATTTTTACTAACTTTTATTAATTTTTTTTTAGGTTTTTATTTTTTTTTGTAAAAAAAACTGTCATTTCGATTTTTTTCAACATTTTTCAGAATGTTGAAAACAATATTTCTTATAAGATAAAATAAGTTTGAAGCCTTAATCTCAAGTTTTTGAAAAGATATAGTCGAAATTCAATTTTTACCAACTTTGAGTAATGTTTTTTTTAGGTTTTTATTTTTTATAAAAAAAACTGTCAATTAGATTTTTCTAAAAAAAATTATCCAGACAACATTATTCTTCGTTGCACAAAATTGTTTTGGAGATGAAATCATATTTTAGTCGTAAAATTTTCGAGGTGACAAATTTTTTTTTCAGTTTTTTGATTTCTAAAAAAAAAGTTAATTAGATTTTTTTTCAAAAATATACTTGTTTTGTATCACGTTACAATATATTATATAAAATTTAATTCAAGTCTCTAGCGTTTTTGGTTCGTAAGATATTTAGGGTTGACCAAAATGTTCACCTTTTTTTTTAAACTGCTAGGGTAAAAAAACCACCCACGCAATTTTCTTGAGAGCCCTTTCTGCATCTTTCTGCCTTATTATCTGTAGGTATAACAAAATTTATTTGAAGTCGATACCTCTTCTGGTTCTTGAGCTATGGACGACGAAAAAAACGTCGCGAACGTACGTTCACCCGCACGCACAGGCATCTTTCTAAAACTCTTTTATTTCGACTCTAGGGACCTTGAAACGTCGAGAAATGTCAAAATTTTCAATTTGACAAATCAGACCCATTACAATAACTTCCTATGGGAAGTTAAAAACATCGTAACATCAGCGTAAAGAGATTTTTGGCAATGTTTAATGACTATGTCAATGTCGTTAATTATGAGGATAAAGAGGAGAGGGCCTAACTGACTACCTTGGGGAACACCAAAAGTGGCTAGAATAGGATTGGAACGTGTGGATCTAAATCGGACATAATATTTACGATTCTTATATATGAGTCTATTTCTGATCCGATTTTTGATATTTTTGTGTTTGTGGGTTTTCATGTTTTGAAAAAAAAAGTTGTCAATTTTATTTTTCTTAAAAATTGACTTAAGATTTACAATATTTTGCAGATGATAAATTAAATTTGATTTCAATATCTTTACTTGTTCAATACATTTTTGTTTGAAAAGCAACAATTTTTAAAAATCTTGTTATCATTTTAAAAGTGGTTGGGTTCGATATCTCGGTTTTTATATTCCTGTTTCTTAAAAACCCGATTTCAAAATCCCGTTTTTTATAAACCTGCATTTTATTATCTCGATTTTTTATAATCCCGCGCGATTTTTTAAAATTAAACAACTACATAGTTTTCATTGCAAAATCGAAATTATAAAAAATATTTAAACAAATTAAAAATTGAGAGATTTTTCTAAATTAATTTTATTGTAAACTTTAAAAAATATAATTTATCAAAAAATGAAAATATATCTACATATAATAAAGTAGTATTTTTTCGAAACAAAACAACAAACAAACTCAAATCAGTTAACAAAATAATACTGTTTTCATAATTATTTTAGTTCAACTTTATACAGTAGGCTATACGACGCATTTTTCTTCTATTTCTATTGATTGTTTTTCAAGCTCGTGATTTAAACACATTATTCTTTTTAATAATTTTCCTTGTACATTTCTTTTTGAATTTGAATAACACAGCACATTTTCTTCCAACTAAAACATTATTTTGCGTTAGCGGTAATTTGTTTTTCTGAACTGTCGAAAAATTGTTATTTAATTGTATGCACGTGTTTTGTAAAAAAAACGGGATTGTTGGGATTTAATGGGATTTTAAAAAGCGGGATCTTAATTGATCGGGATTTTGAATAAACGGGATTTTAAAAATCAGTATTTAAGAAGACGGGATTTTAACATTTTTTCTGGATTTTTTAAAAGCGGGATTTTAAAAAGCCGGATTCCGATTCGCTCCCTTTTAAAAGTTTTTATCGTAATCGTATTAGATTTTTCATATAAAATTATCTTATGTTATAACAACCACATTTTGTAGAAAATGAAATAATTTTGAAGTCCATGCCTATACTTGTTCTCGAGACATTGGAGTCGAACATAGGTTAGGTTAGGTTAGGTTATAGTGGCTGTCCAAGATGGAAACGGACACACTTAGGCCAGTTTAATGGCCCATTGTGATACCACATGAATCTTGAGGCTTCCTCCTAAGCTCAATGGAACCAGTTTAAGTCCCTTCCCTTACGAAACGTGAGAGGCTGATTATGCTGATATGAGAAGAAGAATTCTCCTAGGTAATTCTTGCGTTTTCGAGCCAGAGCAGGGCATGTACAGAGAAGATGAAGAGTAGTTTCCTCCTCTTTCTCGTCCATAGAGCTTCTGCAAAAGTCATTTGAGAATATGCCTAATCGCGTGGCGTGCTTTCCTATTAGACAGTGTCCGGGTATGACACCTATTATCGAGCTTATATACGATCTGCTTAGAGATAGCAAGCACCTTCAACGTTTTAAATCCAGTGTTGGCCAGATGTTCTTTGTGACTTGACACGTGGTGATGTTGTTCCACATGGTGCCTGCCTGCCCTCCTCACAGCGTCCTGCATTAGCAACATAAGTTTTTACCAAGTTTTAGTAGTATTTTTGTTAGTTTTGAATTTTTATAACAAATAAAAACTGTCAGTTTGGTTTTCCAAAAATTGTAATGGATGTCAAAAAAGTTATTCTTTGATGCTTGCTCGCAAAATATTCGAGGTGACAAATATCTTCTTTTTTTTTTTATTTATTTATAAAATAAGAGTGGTTGTGTTTCTAATTTATACCAATTTGAAACTTCTTCGCATAGCATAATATAAGATTTAATTGAAGTCGACCAAATTTGTGACTTTTTTTAAAATTGGTATAGAAATCAAATTTTTAGATAGTACTCTCTTATACTTATAGTATTTTACCCACCCTTTACTTACTTCAAAAAAATAATTCAGTATGTTAAAAAATAAATAAATTAGGTGGCGCAACAGTCCATGAAGAACCAGGGCCTAGTGACTTACAACTCTCAACCATCCCTGTGTGCGAGTGATGTTGTCAGAGATGGAAGGGACCTACAGTTTATATGCCGAATCCGAACGGCTAATTTGAGAAAGCACTTTTCATGACAAGAATTACTCTTGGAGGATTTGTCAATTCCTTGCAAGAGGCAGTACCCGTGAAAAAAGTTAGGTGGCACAGGCAGGGATTGAACCCAAGACCCCTTGCATGACAGTCCAACGCACTAACCATCACGCTACGGGTACTACTAATTCAGTATGTTACTCTCACTTTTAATGTGTGTGGATAGAAAACCAAACTTCCAAAGGGAATGTATGTATGTATACCTACCTAAAAAATAAGAATTCGTACAATTTTGGAAAATCTAAGATAACTATTTTTTTCATTTTTAGCCGAATTATTGAAGAAAATGTTTAGCTTGATTTTTTTGTACAGCATTTAATTTTGGCGAAAAAAAATAAGGATAAGGAATACAAATTAAATTCAAAATTTGTTTAAGAACTCAAACTTTAATAATGTTTAACTTAAGCAAAATATTTTGCTTCGCTCATTCTAGTACCTATAAAGCCTTTTGAACTTCCTTTAAGTAAAATTTAAATAAAATTTGATTTTAATCCTTTTCTATTCTATTCTGTTTTTATATGGCATTAGCCTAAATCCTCATTCTCCAGGTGCTTTGTTTGTACAAAAATTATTCCCCTTACCTTATGACATCCTTTAAAGGACCTTTCTTTTTTTTCCTCTATTGACTTCAAAAAAATTGTATACCGCCAAATCTTGCATAAAATGTACTTACTCCCTTTTAACCTTTGCTATAAATCTCCCCATCATTGCACTTTCATCATCATGACATTTTGTCTATAGAATTCTTAACCGCTGTGTATTTTCCCGTCGATTTACATTTGTGGCATGCAGCATTTCCCATCACAACATCAAACTTCAAACAACAACCCAACAAAAAAAAAATGTAAAGTTGCACATCACCCAAAATGTCCTTCCACCATCATCACTTACTATACACCTAATATGTATACAATTGTATGTCCTTTCATCAAAAAAAAAAAAAGAAAAACGAAAGCAAGCTTAACTAGCATAGCTCTGAAGAAAGCTATACACTACACACCTCTATTTCTCTACAGACGCAACAATAAAATTAAATAAAACAGAACCAAGATAAAAACATGAACTAAGTCTATGAATAGAAGGTCGAGATCGTAGTAGGTTTTTTTCGGGTCCCGTATATTCGTCTCGTCACCAACAAATACTACACTTTTTTTTTATTAAGGAAGCCTCTCGCAAACAAACCTTATACCTCTAACCTAGGTAAGGTATGAGCAAACAAAAAAATATATTCAAAAGGAAGCCATAACAAAAGAATTTCGTATCTAGAAGCAAAAGAAAATCAAAATCCTAAAATCTGACACAAAAATGAGTGAGATGCTGGATACCTACTTACTTTCGCTTAAAACCGTCATAACACTAACAACATCATACGAAATAGAGCTATGAGAAGAGCATTAAGGTGAATCTTGCCAGTTTGGTTCTGTCTTACGACTTATACCTATTTAAAAAAAAGTCTGATGTTCCAAGAACGTAGATGTTACATCACTCTGTTTAACGCCTTCTTTAGAATGTAGTTAAAAGAAATATATACATAGATACTAAGAACCATTTGAAGGAATGCATCAGGTAAAAATTAGATCACAAATTAAACTGAAACCAAAACATGCAAAATTCCGCTCAAAGGACCTTCAAACAAATTGTCCATTACCAAATTTTATCAAAATCGGTTCGTTCGTTTAAGTTTAAGTTCGAACCAACAAACTGTTTGATGAAAACCATTTATGACCTATCAAACAAATATGAAAAGTTTAAGAAGGACGAAAGTTAAAATAAAGGATCCGTTTTGAAATAAAACTTCTTTGGTAAAATTCACCTTATTTGCTTTGGAGTTTTCTATAAAATGTTGTCGTCACTATTCACTAACTGCTATTGCAATATCATGCAGTGCGAATTGTATACAAACGGAATAATCTTGTATCTATATGCAAAAATGTTCTCACTCTTTCAAAACACTTCCTTTTGCTTTTCGCATAGTATTCGTCGTCGGCGGCGGCTGAGTCGCGTCGCGTCGGTCTTTTTGTATAGCACTACTTTGCCAGAAGAATTGTAGTTCATGTTTACTCCGTTAACAACAACGCCAGGCTTCGTATTCTCGTAAAGTTAGTATAGTTGAAGTCCCGTGCCTTGCCCGTCGCGTCGTCGTCGTCGTTGTAGGTCGTCGCTTCATTCCTAGACTGGGATCAGGATTTTTTCCTGGGTTATAGAATGATGCCAATGGTGGTGGTTGTGGGTGAACAGAAATCTATTGGAAAACAGGAAAAAGAATTACTATGCCATCAGAACCGCTCTTGTTGTTGTTTTTGTTGTTGTTTTGTCGTTGAAATATACAACTATATGTATGTAGGTACACCATGTGATACAGTGAAGATAACAATTTTTATGATTCAGCCAAGGTTGGATTGGGTTGGGGTTTAGATGGATGGTTATAAAGAAGGGTATGCATAGACTGGCGGTAAGTGCTATGGGGAGAAGGCAGAGGGCTTAGAAGCTGAATTCAAACCTTATCTTGCATATACATATAGAGAGTATACTGTGGGAACTGAGCCACCTGTTGTCTTTGTTGCTGCGCTGCCGAGATTATAATGCTTGCATTTAAAAAGGAATTATAAGCATTGAAAATGTGTTATCTTGCTTTTTTTTAAGTTTATTTATTTGATCTTATAGGATTTTTTGAAAAGAAACGAAAGAATCTCACTCGACTCGATGTTTAGTAACTTATAGAGGGCATGGGAGGGTTGCATAATGAAAAGAGGTGTTTTATTTTTTTATTCAAGTGAAAGACGAATTAACTGTGAACTTATGGTCAAAAACACTAAGATGAATATTTTCCAAGAATATTTCAAATAAAGGAGCTTTGGTTTTATATATATTTTACTTATAATAGTGTGATACCTGTGATAGCAAAATAAATATAATCAGCATGAACCTAGGCGTTCTTCAAATTCTTCGGAATTAAGTTTTTGTTGGAAACCGACATTTATCTGATTATAAAATTAGGTATGAATAATACGAATTGGGTTCGATATCCCGGTTTTTATATTCCCGTTTCTTAAAATCCCGATTTTAAAATCCCGTTTTTTTATAATCCTGCTTTTTATAATCCCGATTTTTTATAATCCTTCTTTTTGTAATCCCGTTTCTTATAATCCCGTTTTTATAATCCCGTTTTTTAATATCCCGATTTTGCAATCAAAACTAGTTGTTTAATTTTTAAACAACTAGTTTTGATTGCAAAATCGAAATTAGAAAAAGATTAAAACAAAGTAAAAATGAGATATTTTTCTAGATTCATTTCATTATAAACTTTAACAAATACAAACAAACAAACAAATATAAAAATAAAAATATAAAGTATTCTTTTAGAACAAACTCAAATCAATTAACAAAGTCAACGATAGTGGAAAAACCGTTATCGAGAGGTAGATTTGCTGTAGGATGCATATGGTTTATGCAAAAGTTAATATTGTAAACAAAAATGAATGTTTATGTACATTTAAAACAAAACAAATTACGATATTATTATATTTTAGTCAAGTTATTTAACATAAAAACATTTGATTCATATTGTTATTTGGTTTAATGCACGTATTTTGTAGAAAAAAAAACGGGATTGTCGGGATTTGACGGGATTTTAAAAAGCGGGATTATAATTGATCGGGATTTTGAATAAGCGGGATTTTAAAAGACGGAATTTCAAAAAATCGGTATTTTAGAAGACGTGATTTTAAAACTTTTTTTTCGGGATTTTTTAAAAACGGGATTTTAAAAAGCGGGATTCCGATACGCTCCCGAATAATACATATAAGTAAAAAAGAAGAAGAAAGACGTGATTTTCCTTAGAATTTTCTTAAAGTTCAGATATGACTTTAAAAGTGCAAATTAGAAGGCAGCTATGAATGCTCTCATAAAGGGTTTCTTAATTAGAGGTTTCATTTGGGATAGTCCGCTATTTGAGCAGCTGTCATTTTGAAGCCGTTATTGTTTGAAATTTAACGAGTTAGAACTGCGTCATTACCAAAAACGCCAACGCATTGAAAAAATTGTTGCACTGAAGGCATTATAAATTTACTTTCAGCTTAATCCGGAAAATTTTTTTCACTGACAGAAATTTTCAATTACGGATATAAGGGACGTTTCAAAAAAAATCGGCTGATTGGTTGAGTGATGTGATGAAAACCAAAAACAACTTTAATTTAAAATTTACGGAGAAGTTATTCATATCAAAAATCTAAACCGTGTGCGTCGTTTAGTAACAAATGAGATTATTGCTGCTGTAGCTGAAAGTGTTGACAAAATCTTAGGAATCTGCAAACAACAATACAATGTTTGTGATAGTACTAGTAGTAACGTCATATCTTTGGAAACAGGAATTTGAAAATTCTAAAAATAGATTACTGTTCAGCTAATTCTGCTTATCTTTTGCAAGAAACAAAAACTCTTTAAACAATTGAATAGCAAATGTAAGACAATATAATTGGATACTTTTCTTCTAAACAATTCTAATTGTTTTTTTTTTTTGTAGTTATTAATTAAAAACCTAAGTCATAACACGGCTTAAACTAAAAAAATATAGTAGAATAAGTTTTAATTTTGCATTTAATTTATGAAGAGAAATTTTAACAAGAAGAACATGCCATTATAGCTTAAAAAATGGTTGCATTTAACTTCTCTTTATTCAATATCATTTTTTCTAACATAATTTGTCGTAAGTTTGCATTTTGTTTAAAATAAAATACCTAAAATAAAATAAAATAAAATAAAATAAAATAAAATAAAATAAAATAAAATAAAATAAAATAAAATAAAATAAAATAAAATAAAATAAAACAAAATAAAATAAAATATAATAAAAATAATGTTAATGTTTTTGATTAGTACATAAACTTACATTTATATATATATACATACATATATATTGTTACTGATGGTTCCCTACCAATCAAAAATATTTGAAGACTCGAACTTTTTTCAAACAAATGTTTTGATATTATGAATTACTGACGAATATTCCAAAATAATAACTAAAACAAATTAAAGTTCGAAAACAAGTTTTTCTTAGAATTTTTTACCAATGAAGGAAAACGATAATGTTGGTATTTCAATAAAGTATTGGTATCCATACTTTTTTCTATTATTATTTATAATAATATTTCCCCATTTTAATACGAATTATTGTGAAAGTAATAAATCACAATTTTGAATAATAAGAGCTATAACCTTTAATTTGTACCATTCTTACACCACTGTAGTAAATGACGTCATTATCACAAAAAAGTTATGTTCCACATAAACAAAACTAAAAATATTTCTAGCTTACTGTGTATAGGTAGATACATTAACTACATGTCGGGATCATTAGAGATCGTATCTGTTCATCTTCATCCCTCTTTTTTTCGTATTACCAATGAAATATGAAAACTATTCATTTCTATTACAACAACAAATTGTATACATAATTTTATTTTTATTCTCATACTATTCACATTGTGTAAGTGAAAAAAAATTCCATTAATAATAGTAGATAAACTATGAAAAGTTATCGCTTCTCGGCCTTATGGCTAAGATCAAAGTGTAGTATCTGTTCTTATCAGCTTAACATCTGATAGATCCCCCATCGGGGGACAACAAATGTTAAACTGATTTTTGGAAATAGACGGAGTGCTAGGGGCTTGCTCCACCTCTGTCGCGGGTTGGCCCGGTATTGCAGAACCGCCGGGATCGGCCCATCTTAATTAAAAATTAATTATTAAAAACTTTGTTTAAGTGGGTAATACATTATATTTATTTGCGTAACAATAACAAAAAGAAATCCTGCTTAATGCTGGGACTTATTTTTCTGATAAAAAAAATAGTTTTTCTATTTTACACCAGGTAAAATTTTGTCTTATTTAAGTTTGTTTCACTTTCAACTATTTCAATAAAAAAGTGTTTCCCCATTTTCATTATCTGGGAACTAAATATTTTTTAATTAAACGTAGTCGATAAAATAATTCAAATTTTAAACAAAACATAGTTTTGCGAAAATAAAATAAATAATTGCAAAAACATTACAAAAGATTTCCCTACAAAAAAATTCATCATTGAACAAAATAAAGGAAGGAGAACTCCGCTGAAAACGTAAAATAATATTTTTTAAATATGAAATCTAAGATGTTTTATTTTCTTGCTCTGGTCATTGTGATTATAAAACTGAGCTAAAGAAACCTTTTTAACTATTAAAAACTTAAAAGAAGAAACAATATTTTAAGAAAGATAAGATCCAGTGAATAAAAGCAGCGTAATGGTTAAACAGCGAAATATTATGAATTTTCTACAATAACTGCAAATTTAAAATCTCAAATTAAGGCAACGCTGGGTTATGCCAACATTTGGCATGGCAACCCTAAGCTTTTAGACATATAATCTATAACCTTTCATTTAGACCAAAAACCGACAAAATAATGCACGGAATCTGATAACTTCCCATCCCGTCTGTCAATTTGTCTTGCTTAAAAGGTTTGTATGATATCAAGTTTTGTTAAAAAAGTTGTCAGTTGAATTATTCTTAAAAATTTAAAATTGCTAACAATATTTTGCATATATGATGAAATAGTTTGATTTCAAAATCTATTTTTGTTAGTCGAAAACCAATTTTCACCAATTTTAATAGCATTCCTTAAAAGTTTTTATCTACACTAATATTATAAAGAGGAAAGATTTGTATTTTTGTATGTAACGAATAAACTCAAAAAGTACTGCACCGATTTTAGTAATTCTTTTTTCACTAGAAAGCTACATTATCACTGAGTAACATGAGCTATATTTAGTGCTAGATTACTATAAAAAAAAATTAGCCTTAAAATGTCTTTCATTGCATACGCTGCGAAGAGTATTAATGATAGGACAAAAAAATGTTCCACAATATTATAGAATATATCAATATCTACACGGAAAGAATTCTTAGATCAGATCAAGAAAAATAAGCTACAAATCACGAAAAATGAATCCAGTTTTGGACCTTGGCTTCGAAATAAGTAAATTGCTACTTTTTGTTTGCAATTTCATAAAATGAGCAAAATGAAGATATTGACACTCAAAAATCATATTTCACTACATTTGAGGAGCAATAAGTCGACCGAGGAAATCAAATATTTCAAACAGCGAATTGCAATTTGATATCAATTTAATGTTTATTTTTATCGTGAATTTCAGCAGGAGTTTATAGATTGAAATTGTTTTCTTATAGATTATGATTCGTTTTTTTAAATACCTACACACACAAGTGGCAAATTTCAACCCTTGTTTTCTTAGACTGCGACAATATACATTAGTTTGCAAATGACAACTAATGTTTTGCTACTTCTTTTTTTTAAATTTGCAACTTTTGAGTTGTAATTTGAAACGGGTTATTCTGCAGTTTGCAAATGACAGTCACAGTTTTGATACTTAGTTATCTTTAAATTGCAACTTTTGAGTCGTAATTTGAAACAGTTTCTGCAGCAATTTGTAGCTTTAAAAGATTAATTTACTTTGCATTTTCAAGCAATCATGAGAATTGAGAATGCTGAATTCACCGCATACATTTCGCAAAACAAGATTAATGAGTAGTCAAATTAAATTATTCCCCTAAAATAGTAGATTGCGACTTAAAAGTTGCAATTTACTTTCATTTCAACAAGCTCGAATTATAACTTGTGATAATAATTACCAAATTATAAAATTTTGTATTTTACGAAGATTTGAATGCTGGATTACAACTTTCTCATTCATTTTATAATAAAATCGTCTTGATTTACTAAAAAAAGGGTTTTCGTAAATTGCAACCTAAAATTTAGCAATTAGTGATTTTTCAATTCTCTCCGTGTATACAAAAAACTTCACGACCACACCGATGGGTGGCGTAACTTTTGTTTTCGCTGGAGACTTTCGCCAAACTCTACCAGTTGTAACAAAAGGTACACGTGCCGACGTTATTAAAGCGTGCCTCAAATCATCACCTTTGTGGCTATCAATTAAAACTCTCAATTTGCGCACGAATATGAAAGCACATTTATGCAATAACCGCGGTGGTAATTTCTCAGAATATATACTTAAATTAGGAGACGGAAAATTTACTACTCCAATTGCAAACAGCCTTTTGAATTGGCTCAAACTGTTCACAGTCTAGAAATTCTTATAGACATAATCTTACAGTAAGAAATTTCCATTAGCTCTGTTCGAGAGCGATATGTCACCCAGAAACGGCTCAGTAAATGAGATAAACAATATTATTATTGAAAAAGTACCAGGTGATTTTAAATGTTACAAATCTGTTGACACCGTATGCAACATTGAAGATACAATGCACTACCCACAGGAATTTTTAAATTCCCTCAATCCTGCTGGCGTGCCACCTCATGAACTAAAATTAAAAATACTCTTGCTTAACAATATGGAAGTTAAAAAATTATATCAATTCTGCAGGCTACCTCTTCTCTATAGAAGTAGAAAGTTTTTAAATATATTATTGAGCTATGTTATCTTTTTTTATGATTTGTCAACTAGGCAGACGGCAATAAATCCATGATTTTTGTTTTTGTTTGTAAACTTTATAAAAAAAATGTTAATCAACGTTATCAAAATAAAAACCAATCTAATCTAAATCTAATCTAAAATTAAAAATAGGTACGCCTGTTAAGCTTTTAAGAAATTTAAGCCCTCCCAATATGTGTAATGGTACAAGACTATTGATCAAAGAATTAAGAGATAATGTGATTGTAGCAACTATCATTACGGGTCCCGCGGCCGGTCAGCTCGCACATGTTCCGCGGATCCCGATGATACCAACTGATTTGCCCATATCTTTTAAAAGGTTACAGTTCTCTTTAAAAATATCCTTTGCCCTAACAATAAACAAATCCCAGGGAAAAACTTTTTCCATAGTTGGTATCGACTTAAGGAAAGAGTGCTTTTCCCACGGGCAATTGTATGTGGCACTTTCTCGAGTAGGATCTCCTGAAAATCAATACGTTTTATTGCCACCTACATATACCACATGGAGGCTTTAATATAAGCATACAATTTTTTTCTAATTTAGTAATTCATGGTCGTTTTAATTAGCATGCTTATTTATGTCTACCCGTGCGAAGCCGGGACGGGCCGCTAGTTTCTTATATAAACAAATACAAATTGTATGAATGAAATTAATTTGAAGTCAATATCTTCTATTGTCAACGAGATATCAAGAACAGAACATCAATATTTCCCAATTTTGCGTACTACTCGTATTTTTTGTAGATTTTAATTTCTTATAAACTGACTGTTGGATTTTTATACAAAATTTAATGAATGTCGAAAACAATATTTTCTGTGAGATAAAAATAGTTAAAAAATATTTAAATCTTGAAACGATATTTGAGTCGAAACTAAATTTTTACCAAGTTTTAGTATTGTTTTTTTTAGGTTTTTATTTTTTGTTAAAAAACTGTCAATTGGATTTTTCTCAAAATTTTACCGAATGTTGTATAAAAATTTGTTATAAAATAAAATTTATTTGAACCCAATATCTCAAATTTTTGAAAATATATTTCAGTCGAAAATCAATTTTTACGAACTTTTAGTAATTTTGTTTAGGTTGTTAATTTTTAATAAAAAACTGCCAATTCGATTTTTCTCAAAATTTTACCAGATGTCAAAACGTTATTCCTCGTTGCACAAAATTATTTTGGAGATAAAATCATTTTTTTGTTCGTAAAATATTCGAGGTGACAAATATTTTTTTTCAGTTTTTTTGATTTATAAAAAAACCTTTCATTGGATTTTTTTCCAAAAATATACTTGATTGGTGTCACGTTATAATACATAATTTAAAATTTAATTCAAGTCTCTAGCATTATTGGTTCGTCAAATATTTTGGGTTAACCAAAATGTTCACCTTTTTTTTTAATTGCTATGGTAAAAAAAAACCACCCACGCAATTTTGTTGAGGGTCCTTTCTGCATCTTTCTGCATTATTATCTGTAAACAAATAATAAATGCCAGCCTTAGCTGCCCCTCCACAGCATTGTGCGACAGATCTTCTCTCATTACCAGTATTGGATACAGAAAATCAGTAGTAAGAGGTTTGCTATTGGTCTTGATCTTGAGTTGTTTCTTGTTTTTGGCAATTTAATTTCAGCAGTAACTCTAAACCCTAAAGTAAAATAGGTTAACTAAGTAAACCTTTTTTAAACAAGTTTTTATTTTTGAAAATGGGATTTGGGACGTTCTGTACAAAATAAATAGGTGCACATATTAATCTTAAATAAACCTATATTCTGTAAATACATATTTTTGTAAACCTATGTTTTTTTTTAATAAAAATAATAAATTTTAAATTTTTATCAATTTTATTGGTTTATTTTTATAAAGCATAGCATAGAGTATGATGGGTATAGGTGGCCTAAAAAAAAATATGTCCTTTACTCTATAAAATTCCTATCTATCTATCTATGTCTGTAGATATAAAAGAGAGAAAGATATAGCAATTGATTGCATAGGTCAAAATTGATGTTCATTAAAATCATACAAGTGTATGAATTCCCACATGAAAAATACAAGCACCATCATGGTGTGGTGGTGCTATGACAACCACTAATTGCCCAATCAATTATTTACGAATTTCTCTCTTCTGCACAAAATTCAGCTTTCACTGAAATTGATGGTTCGCAGGTATCTACATATGTATGTATATAGCGTATCTGTTGTATATCCTGATGCCACTTATACCTATAACCTAAATGTAGATATATGTATATATTTTGCTCTCATAAGGATATATAGGTACGTAGATAAAGGTTACCTATAGATAGGTATATGCAAACAATATTATTGGTATTCTAAATTATATGAATGTAATATCCTCTAAGCGATTCGTAATTATACTTCAATTAATTTTTAGAAAATATCTAAAACACCAATCTAAAGCTTGTCGAAGAATAAAAGGAAGTGCAGAATGCGAGCAGGGTGAGGTAAATAAAATCTAAAATTACTCGTATATTGGTACGAACGTTCGCTCGCTCGTTCGTTCGGTTCGATGGAAAAGTTTGCCCTTGCATAGAGTTAGGTTAAGTATAAGTATACTTATATATGTACCTACACCTACTATAACACTTCAATAAAACACACCCTTAATGACCACGAGCACGACAAAGAGCAATCGCGAAACTAATCCACTTCACATTTTATCCACTGGTGCTTTAGATGATAATTTTCATTTTTTACTTAACCCGCAATAACGATATAGAGCAGCCACCCTCCCTCATACCTATATAATACATATGCCCCCCATGGCTCTATATCCTTTCTGTAGATACCAACCAACGTACCGCACCGCCATCCACTACCATCCCATAATAGCAACCCATAATGTTTGTCTTTAGAGAGGAATAGAGACGCGTCGATCGTATCCGTGTGCGCCTTTTAAACGTTTTCGATTAACCGCTGCCGTCACAAAATAAATTGCATTTTTCAACCCTCTTATACCTACCCATACCTCTTCCCCTATGACGGTATATGACGGCATGGTGCGGTGGGCGGAAGGGTGAATGGGTGGACGGGCGCCCGACCCACCATCAGATTTCCCTGTGGAGGAAAAACCGCCATCAATTTTCCATTACCTATACCCAAAAACAATTTTAAGGATTTCGCGCTATTTGTTGCTGGGGTTTGTTGTTGGTGGAACTTTTTGAATAGGTATACCCTTTACCCTTACCCACTCTTGACTCCAAGTATACAACCACTATAACGTGAAACTTATATGAGTATCCTTGTACTGCTGCTATTGCTGCTGCTATACTTATATGAGTTTGAAATGAAAGGAGCTCATCAGAGTGCCTGGTGGAGATGGAGACGACCGGAGACCGAGGACCGTGAACCAAGGATCGAGGACCGACCAACGAACGAACGAAGGAATACACAAACAGCAGCGCAAGTAACGACGATGAACGGCGAGGACCCAAAAAATATTAGAAGTTACCCCTTTGCAGTGAGTGAACAAAATTTGTTGTTGTTTTGTTCTTTTTGAATTCTTCGTTTCCACCTTCTTGCTGTTTTCATATCGAGAAAGCTATAAAACAGGAAGGAAAACAGCTAGAAGGGTGATGGGAAAGGGAACAAGAATATAGTTTGAAATGGTTCAGGGTAAAAAGGGAGGTATTTTTCGTTGTTGTTTTTGTTGTTGTTGTTTGTTACTTTCGTTTCCTTAAAGTGTATTTCGCGCGTCAAAAAGAGTTCAATGTCACAGCTGGAATTGAATTATTTTCTATTGATTGCAAAATCAGAGCGCGGGGGTTGGAGATATAGCGCGGTTACAATACATACAATAAACGACCTAGAATACACTACTACTACTTACACAGCACGACAAACGATGGGAACGAAAGACGATGAAGACTAGGTATGGCGGCAAATAGAACTTAGAATATTATGAAAGGGAGGAACGAGGAACATTTTTGGAAGAGTGGATTTATAGAAAGTGTGACCATATCTACGTTTTTTTTTTTAAAGAATGGTTCAAAGTTGTCACTTAACAACAACAAAAAACTGAAGTAAAGAAAAGTACCTACACAAAGGGAGGAATACTTAATTAAATTAATTTCTATTTATTAAGGATGCAAATTAAAAGAGAAAAGATTTTTTGTTTTATTATTTCTGCACACAAAAAGAAGTTAAGGTTTTTAGATTTTATTTTAGTTTTACGTCTCGATTTACCTAATTAGTTTTTTTTTTGTATTTTTTGATTCCGTTATAAAGGGTTATTTTATTCACTTCTCAAATGCAAAACTAAATGTCTAAGAGACTAACGTTATATAATTTGTGTTAATAAAACTAAAATTCATTAAGTTGCAGTGATCAAAATCGGACTAAATTCGAAAATGTGCATTACTAACAGTTAAAGTTTTTTTTTCGGTTTTCTGGTGCCGTGAAATAAATTAAAACTAAAATAAGGCCACATTTCAAGAATTGGCCTAATTTCACTTTTTTAAATTGTAACTAGGCCAATTTTCAACAGGTGATCTTATTACACTTAAACAAATTTAAATAAATCCAAACTGGTTTAAATTAACTTTCAACGGTGAGGTTTTTGTCATTAATGCGAAGAAACTTTGTATACACTCAACCTCGCACCTACCGCAACTTCTATAGTGTGCCTAGGCAGGGGGCATGCTGAAAATTGGCCTTATTTCACTTTTGTTAAGTACAATAAGGCCAAGTTTTGAAAGTTGGTCTTATTTCACGGCACCTTGTTTTCTTATAAAACTAAAACAATTAATTTTGTGCGTATCTCGAAAATGGTTATTTGAAAAAATTACAAAATTTCGTTAAGTTTGTTACATTGATAATTTTTGTTTGGAGGTATTCAAAACTGCTACGGACGCCATGAATTTGTCTTGGCCCTTCTGTTTTTGTGATCGGGATAAATATTTACGAAGGGATGAAGAAAATTTTTTGTTGATATTATTATACCTACCCAAAGTGGATTTATTGGTATTTTTGAAATTGTTTTTCAACTTTTTGTAATCAGTAAAAAAATTTCGGTTAACTTGTTTTGCTCAAAGTTTATTTTTTTGGTTTGCGATCCGCTAAGGTCGTGATCAGGAACTTCGATTTTTGTTATAAGATTAACAACAGTTTCCGACTCATGCCCTTATTTTTCGGTAAGCTTTTTCTGTAAGAACTATCGAGAAAATATAGAAGAAAATGTACTGCAGCCACAGTTTTGAAATGTAAATGGTATACATTCTTCTTTACAGTGAAATGAACGTTTTTTTCAGTTTTGAAGTAGGTATCCAAATGAAACCTCTTGTCGGAAAACCTTAAAAATTTCTTATTAGTAAGGGCAAACATTCTCCTTCATTATAGAATAGAGCACAATGTGGTTCAAGTGGTTCCCTTTTTTGGCTTCGTAGTAACGCATTGTGTCAATTTTTCAACACTTTGTTGATGGTTTCAGGACAAAGCTCACATTTTGCTTGGATGATATTGGCTTGGCTTAAGTTCTTCAATTGTTTTCAATTTGTTATCATCGGTCTTTCACAATATCCACAAAAAAAAACCAAAGGGGTCAAGTAACAGCTTACCTACTTACTTAAGGTGGCGCTATACAGTCCTGTGTGAACTAGGGCCTCACCCAACAAACTTCTCCATCTAGCTCGGTCCCTAGCTAGATGTCTCCAGTTTCGCGCTCCAAGTTGGGTGAGGTCACCCTTCTGGCTAAGTCTACGTCGCTGTACAGCCCGTACAACTCGTCGTTCCATCTTCTCCTCCACTCCCCTTCGATGCATACGGGACCGTAGATCACACGAAGAACCTTTCTCTCGAAACGACCCAAGGTGCTTTCATCCGCTTTTTTCATGGTCCATGCTTCTGCACCGTATAGCAGGACGGGGATGATAAGGGTCTTATATAGCGACACTTTGGTCCTTCGAGAGAGGATTTTTCCACTCAATTGCTTTCTTAACCCAAAGAAACAGCGGTTAGCAAGAGTTATTCTTCGTTTGATCTCAGCGCTGGTGTTGTTTTCTGCGTTCACAGCGGAGCCTAGGTAGACGAAGTCCTTGACTACCTCAAAGTTACGTCTGTCGATGGTGACGTTTTGACCAAGACGTCGGTGTTGTAGGACCTTTCTTGATGACAGCATGTACTTTGTTTTGCCCTCATTAACCGTTAAACCCATTTTTGCCGCCTCTGCCTCAATACTCACAAAAGCCCCATTGACATCACGCTGAGTTCTTCCGATTATGTCAATGTCATCAGCATATGCTAGTAATTGGACAGACTTTTGAAAGATAGTGCCTCTAGTGTTGACGTGTGAGCTCTGTAACAGGTCAAGTAACAGCTACAAAGCGGAAATTTGGTGTGGGAGAGATCGATTGCGGCATGATCTGTTTTGTATTCATGCCTTTAATCTCAGTCAGAAAAAGTTGGTTAAAATGGCTCTGTAACGTTGACCGAAACGTTGTTCTAAGAAGAATAATGTGTCCACTATGCCACAACTCCACAATCCACACCAAACATTTACTTTTGTGGATGCATTGGCTTCGCAGTGCAGTGCAGTATTTTTAATCCCAAGATGAGTAAGAAAAGATGATTTTCACCTAGGATCATTACCCCATTGAAGCTCTAAACACCCGAAATGCAGAGCGATATCAAAAAAGAAACCATCACTAAACGTCGCATGCTATTATTTTAATATCATTAGTACGAATTCATTTACTCATAAAAACAATATTGTTTTAGTGCAGAATTTATATTTTCAACTTAAAACTTTTTAACTTTTCAACTACCTACCATATGCTTTGCTTATAGCCTTTAGTTTTTAACTTCCCATAGGAAGTTATTATGTAATGGGTCCGATTTGCCAAATTGAAAATTTTGACATTTCTCGACGTTTCAAGGTCCCTAGAGTCGAAATAAAAGATTTTTGGAAAGATGTCTGTGCGTGCGTGTGTACGTACGTTCGTACGTTCGTACGTCCGTCAGAAAAATGCAGAAAAGGCTCTCAAGAAAATTGCGTGGGTGATTTTTTTACCATAGCAGTTTTAAAAAAAGAAAATTTTGGTTAACCCTTAATATCTTACGAACCAAAAACGCTAGAGACTTGAATTAAATTTTATATAATATATTGTAACGTGATACCAAACCAGTATATTTTTTGAAACAAATCAAATTAACGTTTTTTTTATAAATCAAAAAAACTGAAAACAAAAATTTGTCACCTCGAAAATATTACGAACACAAAATGATTTTATCTCCAAAACAATTTTGTGCCACGAAAAATAAAGTTTTTAACATCTGGTAAAATTTAAAAAAAAACTTTACTCAAAGTTGGTAAAAATTGAATTTCGTCTCAAATATCTTTTCAAAAATTTGAGATTATGGATTTCAACTAATTTTATCTTTTAAGAAATATTGTTTTCAACATTCTGAAAAATTTTCAGAAAAATCGAATGGACAGTTATTTTACAAAAAATAAAAACTTAACTTAAAAATTTAACAAAAGTTGATAAAAATTGATTTTCGACTCAAAAATTGAATTGACAGTTTTCTTACAAAAAATAAAAACCTTAACAAAAAAATTAATAAAAGTTGGTAAAAATTCATTTTCGACTCAAATATCTTTTCCAAACTTTGCGATATTGGCTTTGAACTACTTTTATCTTTTAAAAAATATTGTTGTCAATATTCAGTAAAATTTTGAGAAAAATCGAATTGACAGTTATTTTACAAAAAATAAAAACTTAAAAGAAAATTTAACAAAAGTTGGAAAAAATTGATTTTCGACTCAAATATCTTTTCAAAAATTATTTTAACTTATAAGAAATATGTTGTGCATAAAGTTTTTCAAATAAAATTGGATTAAAGCTCAGCACCACAAAAAAGGAGACTGATGAGTGCAAAAGTGGCAAAGCACGAAATAGCTATATCTCCAGCCAAAACAATGAGTGGTAGCACCTTTAAGTTGTTGTTGTTGTTGTTCAAAAACATTCAATAAAATTAAAAGGAATGGTCAAGTCTAACAAGCTGACATTCTAGTACGAATAGTACAATACAAATAATAACTATAAGAAATATTGTTTTCAACATTCGGAAAAATTTTGAGAAAAATCGAATTGACAGTTTTCTTACAAAAAATAAAAACCTTAACAAAAAAATTAATAAAAGTTGGTAAAAATTCATTTTCGACTCAAATATCTTTTCAACACTTTGAGATATTGGATTTAAACTACTTTAATCTTTTAAAAAAATATTTTTGTCAACACTCAGTAAAATTTTGAGGAAAATCTATTTTTTTTACAAAAAATAAAAACCTAACAAAAAAAACAATACTAAAACTTGGTAAAAATTTACTTACGACTCAAAAAGCTTTTATAAATTAAAAATATTGTCTTCAAACTCTTTTTATTTCACAGAAAATGTTGTTTTCGATATTCAGTAGTTTTTTTTATAAAACAGTCCGTTTTTACATAAAAAAATAAAATCTACAAAAAATAGTACGCAAATTTGGTAAAAATTGATGTTCGGTTCTTGATATCTCTCAAATTAATTTCATTCATCCAATTTGTAGAAATTTAAGAAATGCTACTAAAATTGGTAATAATTTGTTTTCGACTAAAAATCTATTTAACAAAACTAGATTTTTAAACTAAACTATTTTCTTATATGAAAACTATTGTTGGTAAGTTTAAAATTTGTAAGAATAATTCAACTAACAACTTTTTTAACCCAACACGAAAACCTACAAACTTTTAAGCAAGACAAATAGACAGATGGGAAGTTATCAGTGTGGGTCGCTTCCAGCCTCTTTTTTCATTTCATTTTAGAAACCATTAAAAATTTCGTAAAAATCAATAAAAACAATAAGTTCAGAGCTCTACTCATTCTAAGATGATAAAGCAGAAATTCAAATGCCGTTTCTTTAAAAAAAATTGTTGAACAGAAACTTACAATTCATGTTTTAGTTTCGACTATAAAACTCATCTTTTTTCACAAAAATGGAATATTTGTCAGGACCATTGCTATAGGCATATCCCAATAACTATTTTGCCAAAAACACTTGGCCACACTATAAGTACCCCCCTAAATAAAAACAAATAAACACCATTTGGGTGCTCCGGAAACAGCAGCAGTATAGCAGCAGCAGCTCGCAGAGAGTGAAATAGATTGACGGGGGGCATTGCCTTTGCCTATATAATATATGTATATATTGTTGGTGGTATTACTATACTATATATATTAAACTAAACTACACGGAACGCACACACATATATTACACAACATAAATCAAATGATATCTCATTAAAATATAATTTACGACTTCGAAATGTATAATACTCAATAACACCCCAACATACCTACCCTACCATCATCTTTCCAAAAAAAAAAAAACAATAACAACAACAACAACAACAAACTGACGGTGGCATCGGATTGTGTGGAGAGTAACATCAGCCGGCCAAACTAAAGAACAAAGTTCGGATGGCATTTGAACGAGTATTAATGAAATGGCTAAATCAAAAGGAATTACGTTCCTCTATATTAATATATCGGTATATGTAGATGTATGGGTAGGTGTAACACATACACACACAAACAAATATTATCATCATCATAATCATCGTCGTCGGTCGTCCATAAGGGGTGCGAGAGGTATGTTTTTGGGGGTGTGTCAGAGTAGGATGGTTTTTAGTTGCGTAGTGTATACAATATTTAGGTTACGTATGTTCCAACAGCTAAAATAGTATTGTTGTTGTTTTTGTTGTAGTTGTTGTTGTTGTTGCTGCTGTTATTACCCTTAATTGCAATGGGATGGTGCGGAGAAAAATGAGCACTCAAATACTTTTTTAATAATAAAACGAAATTATTTATGACTCAAATTGAGAGAGAGGGGTGGTTGCTGTATGACACGGTGGCATGGTGTGGCATGGCTTGGCGTAATGTTCGGTCGGTGGCTCAGGGGGTGAAATATGATGTTAAAAGGTGTGGGTAAGGGGTGTCTCTTGTGCTTTTGTCAGTTTATGCCCTCTCTGTCCCTTTATACTCTATATTATCTCATATATGTGATTGGGTCACTTTTAATTAATAAAAGTTGAAAGAGTTTCGTTTTCGTTTTCTTGTTTTTTTTTTTTAATAAACAATATTAATTCGGGGGATGAAGATAAAGACAGAGGGTGTGGGCTCATAAAAATTGATTGTTATTATTTTGTTTACAGTGTGTATGCGCTTTGCGTATGGGGTTCAACAGTTTGAAATATGACCTTTTTTGAGAAAAAGTCTAATTAAATGAAAAACATGAAATTAATTTCTGAAAATTTATAACAATCAACTAATTACACTTTATTATGAGAACAGAAAGGGTTGCATAGATCACTAGACTTTCCAATTAATCGACAAGTAAGTGTTGTTGAAAGTTTATGGTAGTTTCATAAATTTTTATGGCGAAAATAGTAAAGTTGAAAAAAATAGCTTAATTTTACAGCAAAAAGTTCTTTCCCTACACGTTTTCCAATCAGAAATAATTGTTTTTTTTTTGTCAACATTAAATGCCTTTTAATATTGATAAAAGTTAAAAACTACCTACGACAAAAAAAAAAGAAAATATAATGGACTCAAAAAATTGATTAATTTCGAGGTTGGTAATAAAATAAAAAAATATCATTAAAACTATGTACGAGTACGAGTACATCGTCGCCGTGCGTCGTTCAGCTTCAATAGATATTTGCATAGAGACATCTTTTTCCCTTAGATATGTAGCTGTGGGTATAAGTTCTCGTACATATGCTTTTATACCCTCTGATGATATAGACACAAACAAAAACCAAAAAACACACGTCAAACTGTCAGCAGAATGGTGTCCGTCCGCGCTTCAACAAACAGCAATTAAAGTTTATCAATTGTTCGAAAATCATCCTATATATGGCCTCCACTTAATCTCATCCTTGCAACATCCCCCCCACCTAGTTGTCTTTATATGTTTATACCCTTATTTCCTCCCTTCTGATGGAGTTCTAGCTCCCTGTCAAATCTCATTCCCGCATTTGTTTATCAGTCGCTCTCTCTATAATCTTTCACGTTCAATTAAGCACTATTCATCGTTGGACGATCGAGGGTGAGGCGGTAAAATTATTGAAATCAAGCGGCGATGGCAGTGGCCGCGCGGCGGCAGGCATGAAGGAGACACAAGAGAGGTGCGCTTTATATCGACTTTCTAGCAGCAGAAGCAGCAGCTTCAGATTTGCTTCGTTGAGAGACATATTGAAAAAAGTGCGGGAGTGAGATACCTACTCGTACTCGTACAGTCCGGTGGTGATGTGGTTCACTTTGGTATATGTCCTATACCACACCACAAACGTAACGAATTAAATTGAAGAATTTCCCTATTTGATTATTCCAATCCACAACAGGAAGAGGATACGTCCTCTCATATCCGTCCCTAGTTCGAATCCAATGATGGTCTTATATTCATTCAAATATACAACATATACACCCACATATATATGTATGTGTAGTGTATATGGTATATTCAAAATATCTGCCGCCTGAAAAGATTGAAACTGACGCAACTCATCGTTACCCGATGTTACATACAATTTCGTCGCAGTGATCCTGATTCCTGCCATCAGCACCACCAGCGCCATTTAATGACTATCCGACACATATACGAAATTCTAGCAAAAATGATTCCACCATTGGTTTTTCTACCGCCTACCACAGCTCTCATAACAACCCCCTCAAGTCCAACGAAAACACGCATCCAATATACATACGACGAGTATACCCAGATTCACGACCTACATGCGCTACATACCACCCCCCCCCCAAAAGGATACCTACCTACCTACCTATATATTGAATGATAAAATGATGATGGTGATTGAAGTTCGAGGATATTCAGAGATTAAAGAGAAAGAAAGAGACGGAGGGATAAATTTTGTGGAGAAGTAAGAATCTACCTACAGCTCTTGGATATATGTAGGATATGTGATGTCTATTGATGGTACTCCTACGGTAACGTACGTACATACGTAAATTGATGATGATGCTGCCGATGCCTGGTTTGGTTAATTTGATGGGTAATTGATGATAATTGCGAAATTCATTTCATCAAATTTTGAACCACAGAGAGGGTTAAGTCGTTCGACCAAACGTCATTAACATGAGATATTGAGAGAGAAAAGGTTGTTTTTGGCGAAACCTATACCTCTACAATGAGTTTAACAACTGCACATGCTGCTAAATCATTTTGTTTATTGAATTAGGTAGCATCATTCAGGTTGATGTGTCTGTTTAAGAAGGAGTTGCAAAGGAGGTTACTAGCGGTTGATAAATGACTGTAATAGATTTGAGGTTGTAAGAAATCAACTGTCCAGAAATAGGATTAGAAATTGGAAGAAAAAAAAAAACACCTGAACAGAAAAAAAATTAGAGCTATTGTCCAAAAAAGTTTTGCAAACGTTAACGTCTTATCCGATACTCAGAAAGTTATACTGTTAATGATTGGTAATCTTATGTTCGAGTCTACTTAATTTTTCTTTGACGACAAAAAACAACTTGAACTTTCAAACTACTTTTTTTCGAAAATAAAATAAAATAATGACATAAAATTCTTGAGAGTTTAGAAACATTTAAAACCCACTGAAAAAAAAATGATGGAACAAAAATGTTTTCAGGATCTTAGTAGTTTTTAAATGAGGCATAAAAAAATGTTTAAGAAAATGTTTGTCTTCAAAACTTCGATTTTTTTTTTTAAACAAGGAAACAGATTTTTGAATCAAACTGAAACCTCACAGGATTATTGTTAGTACTTGCAACGTGACAATAGACTATGCAAAACCATCCTTTGTCGATGTTCAATGTTCGATGTTACATTTTACATCAAGCATGTTGCACCAAATATGTTGATGTGATGTATGGAACATATTATCTTTGATATTTTATGTTTAGTGTTTGATATCCAAAGACCATTTGTTCAGTGTTCACTGATCGATGATTAATATTGCGTTTTGCATTAAATTTAGTGCATCGAACTCAATGCATCTAACATGTTGTATCGAAAATTTTGCTTCAAACATATTGCACTGACAAATTTGCAGTTTTTTTTTTTTTATTTTATCAAAATCTTAAAGGTAGACAAAAATTCTAAAAAAAAAACTAGCGTAAATTTCAAAAACTTAAAAAAAATATCTTACTGGCCTAAGCGGGTGCTCTTAGTTAATCCATTATCTTATAACTACTGCCTTTAGACCTTAGAACGATTTTAATACTAAATAACAATAACTTAATCTATAATCAAGAAAATTAAAAAAAACTTGTTATCTTTATCATTATTTTTTATTTTGTATAAAACTTAAAACTAAATAAAAAAAAACGAAACCCATTATAATACTTAAACTACTTAAAACTAACCAAAGCCAATAATACTACTTAAAATTACTTAAAACTACTTTAAAACTAGAACAGCTTTTTAGTTTTTTTAAAAATTTGTTTTTTTGCAGTCCTAGTCGAGATATTGGTCTTGGTCTTGCGATATTGATCTTAGTCTTAGTCTTAGTCTTAGTCTTAGTCTTAGTCTTAGTCTTAGTCTTAGTCTTAGTCTTAGTCTTAGTCTTAGTCTTAGTCTTAGTCTTAGTCTTAGTCTTAGTCTTAGTCTTAGTCTTAGTCTTAGTCTTAGTCTTAGTCTTAGTCTTAGTCTTAGTCTTAGTCTTAGTCTTAGTCTTAGTCTTAGTCTTAGTCTTAGTCTTAGTCTTAGTCTTAGTCTTAGTCTTAGTCTTAGTCTTAGTCTTAGTCTTAGTCTTAGTCTTAGTCTTAGTCTTAGTCTTAGTCTAAGTCTTAGTCTTAGTCTTAGTCTTAGTCTTAGTCTTAGTCTTAGTCTTAGTCTTAGTCTTAGTCTTAGTCTTAGTCTTAGTCTTAGTCTTAGTCTTAGTCTTAGTCTTAGTCTTAGTCTTAGTCTTAGTCTTAGTCTTAGTCTTAGTCTTAGTCTTAGTCTTAGTCTTAGTCTTAGTCTTAGTCTTAGTCTTAGTCTTAGTCTTAGTCTAAGTCTTAGTCTTAGTCTTAGTCTTAGTCTTAGTCTTAGTCTTAGTCTTAGTCTT